>BSBK01008893.1:0-57500 GCA_027943335.1 Chamaecyparis obtusa | reverse complement strand
ACTTATCAACACAGCTGAATTTGAGTATTTTGAACTAAAATTATTTTTTGTCAAACATATGGTCTAGCTAGATTCATTCTAGCCAAGTTAGATAAGTTCTTCACCTTTTCCAATTTGAAATATCTATTAAATGCATGTTTTATAAAAATTACTAAAGAAATAATATTATTTCAAAAAAGTGATGTTTCAATAACTCTTACTCTTTTTAATGATATTTTTTTACAAATATAAAAATATCCTTTTTTAGAGCATAGAGTCAAGATTATCATCATATAATTTTTATAGTATTTTAATTAGATCTAATTTATTATAATTTCAAAATACTGCAAGTAGGTATTTTAACATTCAAGAACAAGATGCTTCAAAAATAGAAAAAAATAGTAAAGCTTCAAAAACATTAAAAATTTATATTTAACACTAGAGGAGAGAGTTATCTTCAAGAGTGTGTAATTTATTTTCTGAATCGTGTAGATTTGATAGGGGAAATTTGACGCAAGATGAAAACTATCGATTTCAGGTATGTTCGACTTTGAGTAGTTATATCAAAGAAAATATACATTGAAAACTAATTTTTCTTCTTTTCTGCACTAGCTATACATTTTATCTATGACATATTTTGAAATCAAAGGAAAAAAAGATTATTTGCATATACTTTTTTGGTGCGAACAAGACCCTCATTTTTTAGCATTTTTCAACAAGTAAAAAATGGACTTAAAAAATTTAAAAACTATGTGAATTCTTGTTAAAAAAAAATTAAAAAAATTATAGGCGTAAACTTCATCCACTTTTACACATTTCATTAGTTTACATCATCTCCAAATTTTAAACATAAATGCCATTTTTATGTCGTTAAAGTTAAAAAATTTGTGTGTTGTTGACCTTTTCCTTTATAAAAGTGACATAGCTTTGTACTTTTGCCCAATGGTCTTTCTATTTAAACTAATTATCGATTTATATCCCTTACTTTTCAGCTATCTTTGTTTTTCCTTAATGTATTGATCAACGCCAGGGTAAGTCCTTTTTCCATTATTCCCGTGACACTCACCATTGATGACTTTGTTAGAGGCTGTTATCGTGTTGGCGGATAGGTCATCATTATACAACTTGATTTTCTATCTCACTATGACTGCTCAACTCTTGTCTCCCTCCTCCTACCCTTCTCAGCACGTGACTTTGCTTTCGGACCCTTTCTGCTTCCACCAACATCTACTAGATGCTTCTCATATCCCCTTCTATCCATCCTCGTTGTGCCTATCTTGTCTCTTAGCCTTTGTTAGTGTGTCCTTTGTGCGTTATTAGGTTCCTCTGTTCTTCCCCTTTGGGTTACATGGTTTTTCTATAGCATTCTAGTGAGCTAGCCTATCTCCCCGAAATGTACTTGCTTCCCATCATGGAGACCAAGTTAACTACATTTGTCCTAAGGGGTAACAGAGCAATGGCTTTCAGAGGCTCTGTTACCTCAAAAAGGTGGAACTAGATATTACTTCCACTTTCAATTTCAGCAAGGAGGGCACTAGAAATTGCATTGGGCGAATAGGTATTCGACATCGAATTCACCTTCAGGACTAATGGTGACATGTGAGTGCTTATTATCATATATGTATATATATATATATATATATATATATATATATATATATATATATATATATATATATATATATATATATATATATATATATATATATATATATATTGTGATGCCCAAAAGTTTGGGTCAAAACACAACCAACAAATTTTTTTTAAAAGGTTAAAAGTTTCACGTTAATGTTGCGGGAAAGAGTAGTAATGTCAAAGTCTCAAAGTGACAGGAGGTCATAACCTCTACAAGTTGTTTTAATATCCATAGGATGCTAGATGATATCAATATAATTGAAAGAGATCGTTGACCACCTTCTCGATCAATATCGAAGAATCATCGATCTATAAAACTTATAGGTAATTTAAGAGGGCTAGAATGTCTAATGTTAATGTTATCCTATAATAAGGTTGTCCATACCCCAACATGTTCATAACGAGGCCAGAACTGAATGAGGTGGTAAAATTATCGTCAAGAGATTATATAGGATAAAAGTTTAAACTGACGATATCATTGACATCCGTTTTCTCGAAAGTATTAATTCAAATTCAATTGATAATGAGAACATGCCATGAAAGTCCATTCACATATTAATCCATCAACAATTTTAAAGTTATCATTAGCTAGTGATTATTGTAATCGAAGCTTATAATACAATATTAACAATTAATAATTATGATATATTAATTAATTAATACAATATTAACGAATTAATATACCATAGTTTATTAATAAATTTTGTATAAACTATGAATTTAGAACATGACTAAATATCTAAAAAAAATACATAGACAACATTATGATCATCTAAACTTAATAACACTATCAATAAACTATCTTATTTTAACAAGATTAAATTACTATTTATCCATTAATAAAACTACACTTTTAAAATTCAAAATATAAATTTTAATACAATTCTAAATATATCATCAAATGAAATTATCATACAAAAGAATATATCATTCAATTTTAATTCAATTCTAGACAAGACCTTAAAGCTCTAATTAACATAACTTAATAAAAACATTCAAAAATAAATAAATAAAAAAAAGTAACTAGTATCTAAAGACAAGACATAATATCCAGTTATCTTATTAAACAACTTTCTAATCTAACTTAATAACAACTAAAATCTACTAACTATCCTACTCTACTAGCTATCTTACCCACTAATCCACCCTACTAACTAGCTTGACTTTCCACTTGTCATGAAAAAGGACAAAAAGCCATCATGCGCCAGCAAAAGGGGAGGGAAAGGTCAATCAAAATCTATGCAAGGCAAGGGGAATTTAAAGAAAAGCCTGCAAGATCTATGACACCTCATAAAGTGTCTTGAGCCCATGTCCAAAGACTAAATATTCAAACCTTCACTCATCCAAAACGTGCGCCACTTCCTAGTATAGAAGCTAGCAATATTGAAATTGCTGTCAAACATTTATGTTAGAGAAAGTACTCCCTGCCATGCGCCCATGATGAGTAGACTTTCAAGGTGCCTCTTAATTGGCCAAAGTGAAAGCTCAACTACTTCTAAAGACTAGCTTCTTCCCATGCGCCATTTTTCAAGGATGGAGTAAATAAGGTATGGTGCTAAATTTGAATGATATATTATATGATTTTAACATAGAAAGGTGGCAGATAGATATTCTATTTTAATGTCTGTGGTAAGGTTTTGTATGGGATTTTTTTATCCCATACAAAATCCAGAGAGCATTTTTCTCTCTCAAATTTTCTGAAGAGTGCTATTTTTATTTGCATTGTTATTATTATTTTTTTTGTTTCTAATACATCCTTCATGGTTTGATAAATGAAATTTTTAACATAGTTCAATTGTATTCTAATAACATTAAGATTCCAATGGTGTCATAATAGGATTGTTAACTGCATGGTTATTTATAGTTTAAATTGATCATCTAATAAGGATACATTTTGAAGCTAACATGCTCATTTTAATATAACCATCTCGATACGATATAGTTCTCTCTATACTTCCACATGGTTTAATTCGTTCTGAATGCTTTGCTTAGGTGCATAGCATATGGTTAAGGAGGAATTTAGACTAATCAAATGCATCAAATAGTCATCTTTAGAATGGGATAATTGCTAGGTTTCAGATCAAATTCTATCTAAGTCTTTTATTCCTAAATCCATATGGATCAACAAGCTATCCAATTTGTTTGCAGAAATATAGGAAGAGATAGAGATCATAGTATTGTTGCAATTCAATTGACAAAAGTAAATGTAATGCTTTCCATACAAAATCCAAATTCAAGTATACCATTATTTCTTCAACCATCTAAAACATCAACTTATCAATATCAAAATTGAGGAGATCTAAGAGAGGTGATAATTTTCCTTTTGGATTGCAATGCAAAAATCAAATGCATACAATGATCTTCACAATATATATTCACATTGAATTGGAAACTTTCTTCTCTTTGGAATAACCAAGAACACCTCACATATTATCTTTCTTTACATTCAAGGGAAGGAGATAACATTGTTCATACTACTTCAACAATACCATTGCAACTTCATAAAGAATAGGAGAATGCATTTCAAGTGATTACACATCCTTGCTCCAATTCATAAGCTACTCAAATTACAATGAATGATAAATACAAACAGAAAGCTTACTTCCTCCATATCATTACAATATACTAAAACAAAATGTACCAATAGAGTGAATGAATACACCATCCAAATTTTACAATAATGCTCATACATCAAAGTATGGTTTTTTCAAACAAGCATAACCAAGGAATTGAACCCCATCAAACTTCATTCACTTGAATCTTGACTTCAAAACCTGCCATGAACAAAAAAGGATAGGAACCATGGGTTGCTCACCTCCCATCCTAGGCCTCTCATGAGGCCACCCCCGAGCTTGGGGAAACCACAATGAACGGGATACAAACACTCACACACAAACACAACAAGAACATATACAATTAAAAAACTCAAAATTCCCTCAGGATGAAAAACTAAGGAATTCCATGAATATCGTTTGTGGGGTGTGGCTGGACAAAACCATGGAGATAACCAATGCATACAAAAACAAGGCCACACATGGACCCATATAACTGAATTTCATACAAGGCTCACATGGCCAATCTTCCCTCCTTATACCCCCATTGCCACACAGGCTAAATGCAAGGTTTCTTGGGGAAAATCCCTCACCCAAGTTCATCTTTCCCCACACATGGAGGAGACTCTACACATGGAGTTGCCTCCATTCCCACACCCCCTCTTGATTTCTCTTCCCTCCCAAGGGTGAGTGAATCCAAGAGATACAACCCAAAATCCAATTACAAAGAAAATACATTGCATGCTTGCTCTCACCATGACCAACCATGGGAAGCTAAAACACCACATGAAACAAAGCAAGCTTCCTCCATGACCAACCATGGGAAGCTAAAAACACAACACAAAAACACATACAACTTCTAAACCATATGAGAGCAAGATTTCCTACCTCAAGTCCAATGCTAATGGAAGGATTGTTGAGCCCTATTCCAAACTCCAAGCTTTCTCCTCCAACTTTCTGGAACTCTCTAAAGATAGAGAAAGGGTGAATATCCTATCCTTTTCCAAAATTCCTCTAAAAAGGCCTCTAAAACCTACCCCCACAAACCTCATTAATTAGGCCCTTTCAAGCAAGTTGCAATTTCGTTCAAGGTTGCACGTGGATTTTTAAAAAGGTCAAAAAGTCAATTTTAGGCTATTTATAAGGTGAAAATACCCCTAACCCATGGGTAGATGGAATGGGTTAACTATTAAGGCATAAAACCACTTCCTAATGCCACTATAAACCCTCTAAACTCACTTATAGGAATAAGATCGAGAATGGGGAATGGGAATTGCATTATAGTTCCTATGGCAAAAAGGTGTGCTACGATTTCCCTAAAAATCCTAGAAAGTGCTCTCACACAACACACGACGTACCTTAATAACATTGAACATAGGTGTCAAACGACACTTCACAAAATAACATTTCACGAAAGGTACATCCAGAATAACAACACATAACATACAAACATTCAAATTACTGTTACGAAATAAATTACTTAACAACGAGGCCTCAGGTCTCTTAATAGACGGGGCCTTGGTTTAACTGGCTGTCCTACGTTCAATGTGACTTCCCCGAATGTGTTTCCATGGTCCTTCCACCTGCAATACCTAAATGCAGCATCAGTAATTCAAGGAAGAAAACCATTAAAATAAACATATATGATATAGCGAAATTTAATCATTAAATTACATAATTCAACTCATACGTCAATTGCATATAATATTCAGGATTTGATTGCACATTTCAAATGAAATTCCATAACGTAATTTAAATATCATCAAGACCATCAGGATCACGATACATCATATAAAAATCATAAACCAAATCTACACATCATGGATCCCATATGCAGAATCATCAAAAGAACAGTCCAACGAGTCCAAACATAATATAACAGTAGTCGACAAAGTCCAAGTATCTCTGAAAGAAACATAATAAAAAAGATAGCTAATATGAATAACACAGGATCACTATGTGGGCCGAAAGTGGACCTCACATCCACCCCCTCTAGGTATGAACATCCTCCTGGAGTTCATCAAAGAGGTGCGGATACTGGGCCCTCATCTGAGCTGCATCCTCCCATGAGGCTGTAACCTCATCATAGCGATCCCACTGGACCCTAACCTGGTCCAGCGTTCTGCCTCGAAGTACCAACGTCCGACGAGCCAAAATGCGAATGGGCTCTAGTGCTAGCTGGCCATCTGACTCCACCTGCAAGGCATCCCAGTCAATAATATGAGACTCATCATAGATATACTTTCGCAAAACTGATACATGGAACACATCGTGGATGCGTGACAGGCTAGGTGGCAAGGCTAGACGATAAGCAACGGGCCCTATCCTCTCTAGGATCTCAAATGGACCAACAAAACGAGGTGCGAGCTTAGAGCCCTTTCCAAAACGGATTGGACTCTTGTGCGGTCGCACTCTCAAGAAAACTCTGTCTCCCACAAGGTAGGCTCGGTCAATCCTCTTCGCATCTGCATACTTCTTCTGTCTATCCTGAGCCTCTAAGAGACGCTGCCTAATCAGGGTGACCTGCTGCTCCATATCTCAAACTAACTCAGGACCAATAGAAACTCTGTCCTCGATCCTATCCCAACTCAGTGGGGTCCTGCAAGGTCTACCATACAATGCCTGGAAAGGTGGCATTCCCAATGATGTATGATGCCCATTGTTATAGGCAAACTCCACAAGATGAAGATACTCCTCCCACCGGGTCTGATGATCCATAACGTACATGCGAAGCATGTCCTCTAAAACCTGATTGACCCTCTCGGTCTGCCCATCTGTCTCAGGGTGATAGGCGGTACTGAAATTGAGCCTAGTGCCCAATGCTGCCTGAAGCTCTCTCCAAAATGAAGAAGTGAAAAGAGAATCTCTATCCGAGATGATCTTATGAGGTATGCCATGAAGTCTGACAATATCTCGTAAGAACACCTGGGCTACTGCGGGTGCTGTGAAGGTAGTACGAACTGGAGAGAAGTGGGTTACCTTAGTCAACCGGTCCACCGTCACCATAATAGCATCATGGCGTCGGGAAGACATCGGAAGACCAACTATAAAATCCATGGATATAACCTCCCACTTCCATACTGGAATCTCATGCGGCTGCAGGAGTCCACCAGGATGGCAGTGCTCTGCCTTAACCCGCTGACACTCAAGACACCTGGCCACTATCTCAGCAATCTGCAATCTCATGCCTGGCCAATGATACAGCTGCCTCAAATCTGCATGTAGCTTCTTAACCCCGGGATGTGCTGCATAAGGTGCTCTGTGAGCCTCAAGTATAATGAATGCACGTAAATCTCTGGTAGAAGGTACATAGATACGGTCTCGATGACGTAAAAGTCCATCAGACTCTAAGGTATAACCAACATACTTCCCTTCCAAGGGTCTCTGAGACTGAATCATCTCACATACCTCAGAATACCACTCATCTTCCTGAAGATGATGGAGGATTCGTCCTCTCAAATCTGTGCCTGCAGTCATAGAATAAATATCATGTCGTCTCTTGCTCAAGGCATCTGCAACCACATTCTCCTTCCCCTTGATGTAGTGAACATCAAAGTCATACTCACATAAGAACTCCATCCATCGCCTCTGCCGAGCATTAAGGTTCGGCTGAGTGAATATATACTGTAGACTCTGATGGTCTGAATGAAGCTCAAAACGGTGACCTAAGAGGAAGTGACGCCAACGTACTAAGGCATGTACCACTGCTGCAAGCTCTAAATCATGCGTGGGGTAATTGAGCTCATGAGTCTTAAGCTTCCTAGACTCATAAGCAATGGCTCGCCCTCCCTGCATAAGGACTGCCCCTAAACCATCTAAAGAAGCATCTGTGCACACCACAAATTCTGCTGAAGGATCTGGCACTGCAAGAATCGGTGCACTGGTGAGCGCTCTCTTGAGCTCCTGAAAAGCCCTCTCACACTTCTCTGTCCACTCGAACTTCTTCCCCTTTCGCTGAAGGGAAGTGATAGGATGTGCCACTCTAGAAAATCCTTCAACGAAACGTCTGTAATAACCGGCAAGTCCCATGAAACTTCTGACCTCAGTCACTGTGGTAGGTGCTGGCCAATTCATAATGGCCTCAATCTTTGATGGGTCTACTGAGATCCCATCACCAGATATGACATGCCCCAAATACTTAACCTCTCTTCTGAAGAAGGAACACTTCAACAAGCTGCCAAACAACTGATTATCTCTCAAACACTACAAAACCTGTCTCAGGTGCTCTTCGTGCTCCTTCTCATCCTTAGAATAAATCAGGATGTCATCAAGGAAGATTATAACAAACTTATCTAAGAAGGTGCGGAATACACCATTCATAAGGCTCATGAATACAGCTGGGGCATTCGTAAGACCGAAAGGTACCACTATAAATTCATAGTGGCCGTACCTAGTGCGAAATGCGGTCTTATGAATGTCACTGTCAACTATCCTCAACTGATGGTACCCAGACTTAAGATCTATCTTGGAGAATACTCGGGCACCCTGCAACTGATCAAACAAGTCATCAATCCTAGGAAGTGGATACCGATTTTTAATGGTAACCTTGATCAACTGTCGGTAATCCATGCACAACCTAAGTGACCCATCCTTCTTCTTAACGAAGATCACTGGCGCACCCCAAGGAGAAACACTAGGACGAATGTGTCCCTTCTCTAGCAACTCCTCAAGCTGAATCTTGAGCTCATTAAGCTCATTCGTGGTCATCCTATAGGGCGCTCTAGATACTGGCTCAGCTCTTGGCACAAGGTCTATGTGAAAGTCAACTGCTCTGCGAGGAGGCATACCAGATAACTCTGATGGAAAAACATCTGCAAATTCCTGGAGGATGGGATGGTCATCAAGAGAAGTCTCACTCTCGTCCTCATCCCCTCTATCATTGATAGAGATAGCAAACAACTGACAACCCTTCCGCATACACCGCTTAAGTTGCATAGCGGATATCATGCGAAGAGATACTGGTCTCTGAACCCCTGAAATAACTGTAGCCATGCCGTCATCATCCAAACATACTATCTTCTTCTGATGGCAATCTAGCTTGGCTCTATGGGCATATAGCCAATCCATGCCAAGTACTACATCATATGATCCCAAAGGGGTAATCCTAAGGTCTGTGGAAGTGGTCAACTCCCCAATCTGAATCTGGCAATCTCTAACCAAGGAGGTGACTGATACTCTAGAACCGGAAGCCAACTCAACTTCCCAGCTATCTTTCTGCCTAGATGCCACTAGCCCGCAACGCTCCACTACAAATGGAGATATAAAAGAGTCGGTGGCTCCTGAGTCAAACAAAATAGAAATACTGCATCCTCGAATCATACCTGCTGATTCAATCACAGTGGCCTGGTGCTCGGCCTGGCAGTTATCCACCGCTGCAAATACTCTATGGGACCTACCTAAGTCCCCCACAGTGGGCTCTGATCTGGCTGCTCTTTGTCCGCTGCCTTGAGGACAATCTCTAGCAATATGACCCATGCCTCCACAATTGTAGCAAGGTCCTCGCACAAATACCTGTGTCCCCTGTGGCCTGTTGAACTGTGATCCACCTCCTCTGGTAGATCCGGTAAAACCACCTCTAGAGGACTGCTGAGTCCCGACAGAAGGTGTATATGGTGTGTCTGACCTGTGATCCCTCAAAAGTGGGTGGGCCAAGACGCATCAACTCTCTGATAGCATCTCCTGTGTCTCTAGCTCGTGTGCGTCCCTCAATCCTAGGTGGTGGCTCTGGACCATGCACTGACTCAGCTTGACCCTCTTCCCTTCTGGAAGGGCTCCTACTCCGTTCTCTAGTCTCATTCTCTAAACCATGATCCTGCTGGTGACTGAACGGAGGTAGTCTGTCTAGGATAATACCGGCCAAGGTCTGAAAAGCTGTCAATAATTCCCGGTTGGGATCTGGTGGTGGTTCGGGAGGGGGACCTTGATTCCCTATCGGAATCTCAATCTCCTCTTCCTGAACGGAGGGAGCACGCCTACGGCCCCTCCCCCGACCTCGCCCGCGTGCACGGGCCTGCCGTGTAACTACTGGCATCCTACACAAGCAAAGAAGTTCAAATGTCAAATGTGGTGGTTAAGGTTCCTAGGGTTGAACATCGCTCTGATACCAAAATGTGATGCCCAAAAGTTTGGGTCAAAACACAACCAACAAATTTTTTTTAAAGGTTAAAAGTTTCACGTTAATGTTGCGGGAAAGAGTAGTAATGTCAAAGTCTCAAAGTGACAGGAGGTCATAACCTCTACAAGTTGTTTTAATATCCATAGGATGCTAGATGATATCAATATAATTGAAAGAGATCGTTGACCACCTTCTCGATCAATATCGAAGAATCATATGAGTGCTTATTATCATATATGTATATATATATATATATATATATATATATATATATATATATATATATATATATATATATATATATATATATATATATACATACTCATATATATATGTATATATTTATATTTAGCCGTTCATATATATATATACATTCATATATATAAATACTCAGTTACATAAATGTCTATATTGAAAAATTTATAATGCCCTGATCTGAACTCTTATGTTTACTAATTATCTTCATAGAAAGATATTTGCAATATTTTTACTTATAACTAGTCAAATTTTTAGCTATAGTACCAAGGGAATTGTTTAAATCCCTTTATACTATACCATAATTTTTTAACATCCTTTGATTAGGGGACCTTAACCATAATTGCTAAGACACTGTAATTGAGTAACGATGGTCTCTTTCTGCTGCTAGCCTTTTTCTATAAGGGACCTTGTACTTTCTTTATTAGAAATTGATTATAGAATGAATTTGTGGATCACTTTTATTAGCCATGATTTAGATGTAATGTGATTTCTAAACTAGAGGATGTTTTCATTTCTTTAACATTAGGACATCACCAATTGAGAAATTTTTAAATGTTTTAATAATTTATCTATTTATATTTATTTTATTTCTAGGCATTAAATGATAGTTGTTATCCTGGTGAATAAATAAGAATACATTAATAAGTGTAACATCTTCATTTACCATTGTGATTCCTATGTAGCCAATTGGGGATGTTAATTTATTCCTTTAGACTTTAACCATGTCATCATAATGAAGGTAATGTCGAAGCAAGGTGACACTTCCTAAGGTAAGTCTGATTTTCAAATTAATTCTCTGATATTTAACCATTGGATGTTGAAGAAATTGTCTTTTAATGTAAGGGGGAAGACACAATTTGATGTCGAATACAAGCTTTCACTGAAGATTTAGGATTAAAGGATGACATTTAAAAAATTCAATCAAATTTGTACACAATCGCAATCATTGAATTGCAAATGTAACATGTAAAAGGATAATTCTTGAAGGTAGTGGGTATGCCCATGGACCTATGTATGTAACAAATCTCGACAAAGCTCGAGTCGTGGGGATGCCCACATATATTTTTGTATCAGTAACAAGAATTTTATCATGGGCAAGGCTGGACGTTTTCTCGACCCCGCTCTTTCCTACCAGTGCCTGCAGTGAGCTGGGTTATATTGTAAAAATAATTTTAATATAAATAAAATCCTGGCTCCGGCCTTTTACCGATCAAAAATAAATAAAAATACCACATAATCTCTTTTAATTTAAAGCTCTATATTTATTTAAATCATTGTAAAAAAATTTGTTGTATAAAATACTTATCCTTGTTTAAATTTTCTTTTACACAATAGTTTAATATTTAATGGCAGCCAACCTAAAATAGGAGAGCTTGTGAATCCCCATCAATGGGGTCGTAGGTCACTTTGAGGGGGTTGCGATCCCCATTGATGGGGTTGCAAAACCCCTTGATGGGTTACAACACCCATCATTGTGGTAGAAGGTCCCCCATGGAGGCTGCGATCCCCATTAATGGTGTCGCAGTCCCTTTGGGACTACGAATCCATCAATGGGGTCATAGTCCTCCCTGAGGGTCGCAGCCACCAACATGATGGTGTGCGACGGGTGGATCCAAGGTCTGCTCCCCTCATTTTATTTAGTTTTATATATTTTAAAAAAAAGATTTTCTTATAACTTTAAATAATATAAATTTTTATAATAGGCTTATTGTTAATTAATATTTTAATGCTTTTTCATGAAACATAGCATTTTATAATTTTATTTCAAGAGAATAAGAACTAAGCCTTAAATTTATCTAAGAACTAAAGTTAATTTCTATTTAAGAGAAATAATTTTAAAGAAACATTTCTTACAAGTAATGAAACCTAATTACCTCCTTTCATATATTCAGAAGAACAACTTTTACAACTTCTATTCTTGAAAAAAACCATAGATTTGTATATTTCCCTTTTAACCTTTCTGAAAGTTATAAAATAGTCATAAAGATGGGAGCACCAATTTTACAAAATAGGGAAAGTCCCTAAGACTTCATCCAAGTTTCCATAGCATGTTCCAAGCAAGAACCTGCATAAGGATTCTGGTTGACCATGGAGGCCCTCCTCCAAACCTAGACCTTTTCAAGGTCACCCCTAAGCTAGGAGAAAAAAGAGTGCAATAGGGGACATACAAACATAACCATAAGTTGAAAAAAACATGCACAAGGAAAAAAATTAATACCCAACCCATGAATTTACAAGGCCTTAAAAAGACCTAAAACTCTAGGGGTGAAGAAGACTTTCAACATGAGGAGAAGACAATCATAATACAAAAGAAATACAAGAAGAATACCCCATACATGGGCTCAACATTCTGTTACAACAACCATATCTACATACTAAGAACCATGGCCTCAAGCCATCAAATTTTTTCTTATGACCCCCAAAAATTCCTTAGGCAAGATTGCAATCATGGGGACTTACACACCCATGTAGATCCCTCCACACATGGGAGAATTTGCACTACATGGGTAGTCTCTAACCTTCACCTCTTCAAGGTTACTCTACCCTCCCAAGGGTGAGTGTGCCTTGAAGAACTCCATTTGAAATAAGCACACAAGAAATACAAGACTTAACAAAGATCCTCCATTGAAACCCATCACTAGTACATTTGAGGACAAATTTTGATGGCCATCTATCAGATTTGCAATGCCTATTTGTCAACACTTTGATAGATGTGTCCGTCGGTGTTTTTACATTGCAAATTGTGATAGAAGTGATAACTGTCGGTATTCTGACATCAATGTCTATCAGAACATGCCACATAAATAGCAACTTTAGTATGGGATTTCATATGGTATATCTATCAAAACTCTGACATTAAACCACTGCCAGAATGGAAATGCATATGCAATGATGGTCCATCAAAAATATCTGTCAAAAAGGGACTATCTCTGACATTGAAATTGTCAGGAGTCCAATGGGTATGCAGTGACTATCGGACATGACAACCTATCAGATGTATAATAGTCCCATCACACAGATTTGTCAAAAATAGGTTCTCTCTGACATTATACCTATTGGGAAGGTGATGTATTTCAATAAATCTCCAACAGGAGAACCCGTCAGATGTATAGCAGTCCCGTCACACAGATCTATCCAAAAGGGGTTCTTTTTGATGTTAAACATGTCGGTATGGTGACAGATATGCAGTGAATGTCTAATAGGAAAACCTGTTGGATGTATAGCACTATTGTTGAAATAATTTTAATTCTCGTCAAAAAAGCGATAGATATGTACACATTAAATATAACAAGTCTCAAGAGACCATCATAGTTGGTCTTCGTCTTTGGTCCATATACTGACAAAATGTTTTACCTTTCGTTAGCTCATCAAATGAGGGGATTTAAAAGAATTTAATAGAATATTTTCATGACAATGTATATTATTTAAGTTGACGTTACACAAATTTATCAACTTCGCACACTTGTAGACTATGAGGACAGCGATAAGGAAGCATCTCCTCCTAGTGCCTAGATTACTCAAGCCATGGGAGGGGATTCTTCTTTATGGTTGTCCTCGTAGTTTACAAGTGCATGAAATAGATAAATTTGTTCAACATCAAACTAAAATTATATACGTTATACATGAAAATATCATGTATTAAATTTTTTCAAATCCCCGCATTTGATGACCTAACAAAATGTAAAACATTTTGTCAGTAATATGGACCAGAGATGGAGACCAACTATAATGGTCTCTTGATCTCTGCTATCTTTAGTCCTAGCAACTGGGTAAGGCCTAGAAGACTTATACATGTTGATCATCAAGAATAATCAACACCTTGCCTTTATGTACACTGCACAGTATCCAATATAAGAGAAGGCAGAAAATATGAATGGATAAAAGAAATGAAAGATACAATAATATTATCTTGTTTTTTACCTTCTCATAATTGATCCCAGTATCATAAAAGTAATTTTATACGATCACTAACACATTTCATGCATGGATGAGAAACAATATCCAAAGTTTCTAGATTCTGAGAAGAGGTATGAGTGGAGGCCAAAGAAGGGATATTTGTGAATTTTTTATAGACGTAGGTTACTGAATCATCATATCTACACTGGTACTCAATCTGGAAACCCTCATCCTCACTTTTGTCCCACCTCAACTCAGTAAAGAAGATATTCTCTAGAATTTTAGACATCTAGAAAATCTCCACAAAAATCCCTTCTTGCCTCCACTGAATATACATCTTCTCATAATCTAAAAACTCTCCATCATTGATTCTCATCAATGTACGAATAAAATTGTGAGAAAATGCTTAATCCCTAATTTAATCTTTGACAAATAAAATTGTGACAGAACACTTAAAGAGTAAGGAAAGCTCACAATGTTTAGAGACACAATTGATTCCAAGTGCCATGTACAACAAAAATAATTTATCTAATTTGGATAGTAAGTCTAATTTAACTAAAATGAGAACCATAGCTAACACAAGAAGCTGACATTTAGAGAATACTTGCTATCATGTTGTAAGAATTGTGTTATTAGATTAGACTTTCGACTAGTTGTACATAGAAAAATAAGACCAATGGAATGTCATTCCATCTCATTGTAAGATATTCTTTGGAAATGGATGATGTCATAATAGTGGTAACAATGGAGCTGTTAGACTTAAATGAACAAAAACTTAACATAGACTAGTGTAGTTACTTCTCATTAAAAAGAATATTTTATTTGTTATCTTCTTATTTCAATATAAAAAACAAAGACAAGTGCATTACATAATCACACTAAGATTATAATATGTTCTTTTAAATTTATCTACACCAACTAATGTTGATTATTATGATGATCTTGGTCTTAATAGAGACCCATTACTGATTGTAGTATTGTGATATTGAATAATGAATATCTATCATAGTATCTGAATTTGACAAATTGATATAGAATTAGGATAGCATATTTTAAATTTTTCTTATCTATGATAGTTTTGTTTAGCATATACATATTATGTAGTATTCTTAACTCCATACTTGTTTTTAGGTTCTAAAGATATACTGAGACCATACCAAGTTGTCCAAAAGAAAATTGTCATACTGGCATACCGTATCGACATATCCCTACCCATACCTAATTCTAATTCAACAACTTAAGTTTAAACTTTATATTTGTAAATTGATAAAATGTTGTTTCTGAGGTGAATGAACTGTTGGTTTTAAGGACAGCCCTAAAAATGCCATTTAAGTGTTTTAAAGTTCTAATTTTAGTGTTATTATAACACTATTTTAGGTTTTCAAATTTATTTATTAAAATTAACATTGATAGTCAAATTAGAATTTCATCAATTGTGTAACATTGGCTTTTGTACTTCATGCAACTTGAAGTAAGGAAAATAAAAAGAAAATCCTGGTGTCTTCAATGTTGAGCCCTTGCATATAACATCTAAATGGTTTAAAATTTAAACCATTAACTTTATTTTTTGCAATGTCACTGAGTTCTCAATCTCACAGCATGAGTGATGATGACCTGCAACATAGTGGGTTCAATCTAAGGCTGATTATAGATGTGGAAAGGGGGCAGCAGATGGGAGTGGAGTGAGGAAAATAATTGTAGAATGGTCAATACACATTTTAATTACCTTTTCAAGTTATTGGGAGATTTTTCTAAGCCTCCCTTCAATAAGAAGTCTCGTTTAAGACAATCTGCACCTAGAATACAAGAAAAGCCTAGGGTATCAAGGGGCACTAGGTTATGAAATTATCATTTTATAACCTTGAGTTTCAAGGCAACATTACTAGACCAAGAAAAAGGTGTAAAGGTATTTGACATCTTGTCACTCAAACAAAGGGAAATAAATAATTTCTTAGATAGTGATTAAGAAAAAGCACTTATAGCTACTACTATGCCACCAAGGATTCCTACTACTACTAGTATTTTCCAAGAACACAATTTCTTCCCTTTCCATCTTCTTTGGGGACAACCAAGCCTAAGGGGAACTCTAAGTTTACTAGTGATGCTCCAAAGCCAATGGAATAGTTATTCAATGTTCAATGGGAGGTAGAGAGAAATGATGCCATTGGAAAATTCTTCTTTACCAATGGCATTGCATTCCATGCGGATCACTCCTCATCATAAGAAGGTCATGGAAAAGATGATAATATTAGAACCCAAATTGTGCCACCAAGGGAGATATTTGAGGACAATGATCTTGGACAAGAACAATTCCAATATTAAAATTCTAATGGAGAAGAAAGCTCCCTAGATCAGTAGTGGATGCAACATAGTCATGGGTCGACATATATTAGGCATTATTTTCTATTCATCAACATTATGATCATATGTTCAAAGGACCCTTCTTTAATATTGTTGATTGTTTAGGGAACTTTAAGAATGCCAATTTTCAATTCCAAATCCTTAGAGGTGCAATCAAAGATGTTGGACCAAATAATGTGGTGCAAGTCATGACAAGTGTGGCCTATGTGAGCAACACTACAAGGATGTTGATTAAGGAGGCCTAAAGACATATTTGGTTTTCTTCTTTTGTGTGTGCCATGAATAATGCACTCAAGGACATGCACAACCAATAGATATTCCAATTTAACTAAAATTAGAACCATAGATATTCCATAAGAATATTTGCAATCAATGGTTCTTACATGATCCCACAAGAATAGCTTAGTAGCACAACAATTATAAAATTAACATGTCTAATATTATAAATAGCATTTGCTTTCACTGAAAATCAAAACATTTAACTAAGTACAGGTACATGATGTTGATGTCTTTAATTTATTTCACTTACTTATTGCATACAGGTACATGATTTCAAATGATAGTACCGCTAGGAATCAATGCATCTTTGATAATAGTTACAATGTCATTCTTTATGAAGTAACCATTTGTTTCCCTTGCAACTTCTTGCACACCATCCTTGTTAATAATCTGACCCACAAGCAACAACTTTAAAGTTAATCAAGTATAAAAACCTTTAGAAAATATGATAAAGATACCTCATTCTCCTTTCCAGATGCTAGGGGCAAGAAAAAGACAATTACCATACCTTAACATTATCTCCTATTTGAGCATTCTTGTCAATAATTGCCCTTTTCACATGACTATCTCTTCTGATGCCAATTGGGACACCCCCTTTTCCTGAAAGAAATATTCTTTCTTCATCCTTCTTCACATAATCATATAAATATTAATTTCAATGAATTCTTGAATTTGAGGTAAGAGTATCAAGGAAAATATCTAAGGAAAAGATAAGAAAATATATATAAAATTTTCTTAACATGAATATTACTTCAGTGGGAATACAAAAATAAAATCAAAGTTAAACAAGAAAACCAGGATAGAAAGAGATGATACTTAATAGTAATCAGCACCCATGAGTAAGGCAACCTCAATAATTTAAGTGATTATGAAGGAGGTAGAGTGTTTGGGTCGAAGAGAAAATCTGGACTGTACCCATTTTTTAGCAAAAAATAGTGATTTTCTTTCACTTTTGTGATCTTTATTATATGGTTATTTGATTTAAATCATTGGGAGGCATTTTTTAATATTTATACATCATTTTTTAATCCTATTCAAGTCATTTTGAGTTTTTTTAAAGCCCTCAAGGTTGACTATACCGTGAAAGTCCTTGTTTGGGCAAGGGTTTCAAGGATGAAATCTTGATTCATCCCCATGGCTATGACTTATGTGGTTTGGGATGAATCCTATGGTTGTAATATAATGTATTAACACCTATTAATGTAGGAGAAAGACTTATTTGTAGGGGAAGCATCAGATGAAGTGTTGATTGCATGAGGTTTTGTGAAGAAAATGGTGCCATGACTATATCAGCCATTCATCTACTTGAAGGAGAGGGGTATTTTATGACTTGGAAGGTTGTGTTGGGATTATCTAAAGGTGATCCATCAATTATATCTATTGGGAATGCCTTGGAGAGGTGTTTTTGAATAAATTCTTGATTTGGAGGCCCTAGAGAGAGCCTAGTTGGGAGTTGGATGCTTGGAGGAGTCTTGGAATTGATCCAAGTTTGTATTTGTCATTTTTGGACCATAATAAGCCATTTTTGAGATTTTTTTTTCTTTTGGATAAGTCTAGTTAACACTTTCTTTGTTAAATGACCGCATTTTTAGCCTAAAAAGGGGTCACTAGGGTGAGCAACAGATAGTGCTCCAAAAAAATCCTATCCAATTTCTACTATGTTGTGTAAAACCAAAAAGGGTATCCAAAAATTTAATATTTTTGGTTAGTTCTTTGGAAAATTAAGAGAAAACATGAAGAAACAGTCCCAACAGGGCTAGTTTAGGGGCAATTAGGCCTAGTAGGCAGTTTCAAAAATTTGGCTATTGGGTATTGCATAGGAGTCCAAAAGTTTTTGAATCTTGTCAAATAAATCTTTACTTCACCATTTTTATCCACCCTAGTCATTTGAAGGGTGCTGGAGTGATTTGGGGTATTTGGGGTATTTGTGTGCCTTAGGAGCTAGTGGGGTTATAGTGCCCAAGTCTCTCAAAGGTGATTTTTTTTTCATCTATCCTCTACAATAAAGGTTCATTGGATTATTTATTAGACCAATAATGGCCATGTAATGTTGTTTGGATCACATATTGATCATATTGTAATCAAATCTTGAATGTAAGCCTTATTGGCATTGATAAGCTTAAAAGGTACCTAGGGGTCACTAGGAGTGGATATGTATTGATCCTAGGTTAGGGGATTATGTAAGTGACCTATATGGGTATAAAACGATGTAATAAGGCCATTAGAGCCAACAATAAGGGTCGACTTGATAATAATTTCTTGTGTTTTGTTAGTGATAGACAGTTTTAACTATTAAAAGATAGTTAGAATTAGTTGGATGGTTACTCTCAGGTTATTTGGAGAGTTAATCTATTTTTGGATTAGATCCATGAGGAGAAGGTAGAGAGGTATGATCTAAGATGTATGAAACAAAGAAGAGGCACTAGAGAGAGCCTAGTTGGGAGTTTTATGCCTGGAGGAGTCTTGGAATTGGTCCAAGTTGGTATTTGTCAGTTTTGGACCATAATAAGCCACTATTGAGAGTTTGGAGACTTTTGGATAAGTATGGTTAACATTTATTTTGTTAAATGACCATATTTTTAGCCTAAAAAGGGGTCACTAGGGTGAGCAGCAGATAGTGCTCCAAAAAAACCCCTATCCAATCTTCTAGTATGTTGTGTAAACCTAAAAAGGGTATCAAAAAATGTAATTTGTTTGGTTAGTGCTTTGGGAAAATTAAGAGAAAATGTGAAGAAACAGTCACAGTAGGGCTAGTTGAGGGGCAATTAGGCCTAGTAGGTAGTTTGAACAATTTGGCTATTGGGTATTGCATAGGAGTCCAAAAGTTGTTGAATCTTGTCAGATACATCTTTTTTTTACCATTTTTATCCACCCTAGTCATTTGGAGGGTGTTGGATGTTAGGAATAGTCCCAAGAGATAACTAAGAGGTGGGGGGGGTGAATCATTTATCTACAAGATTCAATTCTTTATCCAATTAAGTATACAAGAACATTAAACATAAACAAAATATGAGAACACTTAACACAATACCACAATTTTGGTTACGGGGAAACCCAAATAGGTAAAAACTCCGGTGGGAATTAGCACACACTATGAACTACACTAGTGTATAATGATTCATGTTAGAAGATCTTATAACCCTGTTAGGAGTTGATCTTTATAATGTATTAAGTACAATGACCTAGTCAAAGGTCAGACCCTATTAGGAGTCTTTTATAATTAACCCTGTTAGGGGTGATGACATGATGTTTGGGAGCACACTGTTCAAAGGGGTGAAGGCTGCAACCTTATGTTTAACAGACACATACTATATCTGGATCTTGGTTAACTGCAAGTTAGACCTACTATCTTGATTAGTTCCAATGAATAGCATACACTCTCTTCTTTTTCACATAGACCTGCTATTGATGGCTCAATACTTTGCACCTTCTACTCTTCTCTTTTCTTTTAACTATCTGCCATACTTAGCAATCACAACTTGACTGACTATAAGTATATTTCCCCAAATGATATAATCAAGTCTCCCTATTAGAGCTTCCTTGAAATCACATTAGAGAAAAAATATAACCCTCCAACCACATCTCCAATGGCTATACTAAGCACGCAACACAAATTAGGACCGCGCAACTCCATATGAGTATACACGTTGCTTCACATTGTCGGCTCTACTAAATTAATTGATAGTTTCTTCTCATGCTGAAATATGTCATGCACTCTTAACCAAACATTGTTAAATCTTCTCCAAACACTAATATAAACATGCATATCTGAATGATGGGTGCAACTACTACAACAATAAAAACAATGTCGACTCCATCAGATAAACTCAAGAAACTATAACTAGCAATTGGAAACGTCATAACTTAGACTGTACTAAAAAACTAACTCTATGTCCATGAACATAGCATCATACACATATCTAAAACATAAATATAAATGTGCAAGGCTCCATCACAATTGTATTGCAAATCACATAGAAAACTCTTCTTGGGACCTATCAGGAACACTACTGATATAAACTACTGTATTATTGTCTTCACTTAGAAACAACATCTACATCTATGATATCATGCTGATAACATATCTAGGAAACATATACTCAAGGCTCTCTCCATCAAGCTTCCACACACATTGCTTACCATATTTTGTCATCAATGACGAACATACAGTTAGTAGTGGATTGCTAGAAAATCTCCAACAATATCCCCCTTTGGCATTGATGGAAACATATGGAATGAAAAACACCACCTATCCAAATGTATTATTATTTTATACCATTCTACATTTCCTCAACAAAACACCCCCAAGGATGAATCATCCATCTACTTCTAAATTCTCTGAATATCAATTGCTATATCTCCTTACTATATAATCCCCCTTACTCCATAGTCCTCGACTGTATATACTCCCTCTTTTTGTATTATTTTTTATGACTATATATACTCCCCCTTTGACATCAATGGAAAAGGGCACCCAAAAGTTAAGCATCGGTACTACTCCTGAAGTAGAGTGGTCAACCATTCATCAGTCACTGAGGACTGATGCACTCTTGTAAACTCTAATCAGATTTAGGGAAGGGAAATACTCCTAGCTTTTCCTGAGATACTCAAATGTATCCTTTGGTAAAGGCTTTGTTAAAATATCTACTACCTATTCTTTTATACTCACATAGTCCAACTTTACTTCTTTCTCTGCCACTTTCTCTCTTAGGAAGTGATATTTTATCTCAATGTGTTTTGTCTTTGCATGCATCACATGGTTCTTTGACATATTGATAGTGCTAGTGTTATCACAATGAATAAAAATAGGATAATCAATCCAAATTCCAAAATCTTTTATCATTTTCTTGATCCACACAATTGTAGATAAATTTAATGGTGCTACTACATACTCTGCTTCTGTTGTTGACTGAGAAATACAATTTTTCTTCTTACTTTTCCAAGTAACAATTTTATCTCCAAGAAATACTTCTCCTCTTGAGGTACTCTTTCTATCATCAATGCATCCTGGCCAATCTACATCTGTATATACATGAAGGTTTACATTCTCCAAATTAGGATACCATAAACCATAGTCTATAGTCCCTTTCAAATATCTGAATATCCTCTTTATTTCTATAAGATGACTTTTTTTCTAATCTTCTACAAATCTTCCAACAATACCAAATGCATTGGAAATATCTGGTCTAGATTGAGTAAGATAGATTAGTTTACCAATCATAAATTTATACAAGGTCATGTCTACTACTGCTGAGTCATCTTCTTTTGAAAGCTTGCATCCTATTATCATAGGGGTACTTAATGGCTTGCAATCATCCATCTTGAACTTCTTCAATATCTCTTTCACATACTTAGACTGATTAATCATAATACCTTTGTTTGTCTACTGCACATTCAGTACCAAAAAGTACTTGATAGGTCCAATCATGCTCATTTCAAATTTTCTCTGCATCTCTTTAGTAAATTTTGCACTAAGCTTGTCATTACCACCAAAAATAATGTCATCAACAAATATAGAAACCAACAATAATTCATGAAGTGTCTTTATTATGAATAAGTTACAATCTGCTACTCCTTTCTTGAATCTAATCTTTCTCAAGTATCCATCAAGTCTTTTATACCATGCTCTAGGGGCTTTCTTAAGTCCATAGAGGGTTTTCTTTAGTCTGCATACCATATCAGGTCTGTCTGATAAAGTAAATCCTTCAAGCTACTCTATGTAAACTTCTTCCATCAACTTTCCATTCAAGAGTGTTGTCTTGACATCTATCTGATACACTTTGAAGTCTTTGAATGTAGCATAGGCTAGAAACAACTTTATGGATTCCAATCTTCTTACAGGGTAAAATGTATCTGAATAATCATTTCCCTTTCTTTGTGCATGTCCTTTACATACTATTATTGCTTTGTTTCTTACTACTGTTCCATCTCCATTCATCTTGTTTTTGAATATCCACTTGGTTCCAATCACATTCTTATCACTAGGCCTAGGGATCAATTCCCATGTGTCATCCTTAATTATTTGATCTAGCTCTTCTTTCTTTGATTCATTACATGCATCTTCAACACTTAAAGGTTCAATTTGTGAAAGTAAGCATACCTCTTCATTAGCTATGAAACTCTTTTCTTTTGATCTTTTCATGACTTTGCTATTCTGATCTCCAATGATATCTTCCTTTGAATGATATCTAGATGTGAATTTAAGAACATTAGGTGTGACTCTCTCATCTGACTTCTGTGATTATTCTTCACTTATTTTAGGGTCATTGAATAATACATCACTTCTATCAAACATTTCATCAACAACTATTTCTCTAGTGGTAGGTCTGGGTTCTTCTTCAATAATAGGTGCATAATCAGGATATCTCTCTTGAATCATAAACTTCTCATCAATCTTAACATGAGCACTTTCAATGATCTTCTTCAAACTTAAGTTAAAACATCTATAAGCTTTTCTTTTAGTAGAGTAACCAAAAATACCTTCATCACTTCTTGCATCAAAAATTTCCAATGGCTTCATCTCTCTTGATGTAGCACTTGTTTCCAAAGATTTGGAAGTATTTTATGGTAGGTACACTCCCAAACCATAGCTCATAAGGTGTCTTGTCCTTGCCTAGCCTTAATTGAATTCTATTGATAGTATAGACTACAGTATTGACCGCATCTCTCCAATAGGTGTGTGCGACCTTTCCTTCAATCATGAGGGTGCGCGTTGTGTCCAATATGATCCTATTCCATATTTCTGCAATTCCATTTTGTTGAGGGGTTCTAGGTGCACTTAGTTGTATCTTTATCCCATGTTTTTCACAATACTCATAAAATATATCAGAGGTGAATTCTCCTCCTCTATCTGATCTCAGACACTTTATCTTTAATCCAAACTCATTTTCAACTTTAGCTTTGAATATTTTGAACTTCTCAAATGCTTCTAATTTGTCTTTTAAGAAATCTTATGATTTTTCTTTTAAGAAAGTAACCCACATCATTTTAGAATAATCATCAAAAAACAAAATAAAGTACCTTTCACCATAGTATAATCTTGTTTGAGTTGGTCCATATAGGTCTGTATACACTAGATCCAATTTGTTCTCTACCGGATTATGCTTTCTTCTAAATGAATTCCTCACATGCTTTCCTATCACACATTCCCTACATATTGTGTCAACTAGGTTTACAGTGCTAGGAAGGTCTCTTACTCCCTTTACATTTATTATCTTCACTATGTTGTCAAAATTAATGTGACATAGTCTTTTGTGCCATAACCAACTATCATCTACTTTAGCAACAAAACAACTTACTTCTGAATTAAGCTGAAAAACATTACCTTTTTTCTATGTGCCAGATGTAATCATTTCTCCTTCCTTGTTATTAATGATGCACTTGTTTTCTTTGAATTCCAACTAATATCCTTTGTCAAGAAACTATCCAACACTCAAAAGGTTATGTTGCAAACCATTAACATAAAGAACATCATCAGTGTTGTTCTTTCCATCCAAGGTGATAGATCCTCTACCTATGATAGGTTTAGGAGTATTGTCTCCAAATCTAACCATGCCACCTTTGTACTTATCCAAATGTACAAATCTATCTTTGTCTCCTATCATGTGATGCGAACAACTGCTATCAATGATCCAATATGTTCTAATGTCTTCTTGTGAGATCAATGCTAACTCTTGTGCTTTCTTTTCATCTTCAAGGTCCATTTCATCAAAAAATTTCTCCATATCTTCAAGATAAATGAATCCAATTTCATCTTCTACTGAGTCTTCATCCAAAAATCCATCTCCAGCATAGCAAAATTCTTTTGTATACTTAGGCTTGTAATTAGTTTTGAACTTCTTGACTCTTGTAGGACAATTAGAAGCAAAGTGACAAATCTTGTTACATGAAAAGAATTTGAATGGTAACTGACCTTCATATTTTCCTTTTCCTTTCCTTTCTTTCTTAGCAATCATAGCAATGCAATGACATAGTATTTTCTCTTCATAATCATCATCAAAATTACCAAAAGTGTTCAAGGATTTCTTACCATGGATTGAAGCTTTGAAGGCTATCTCACTTTTAGGCTCTGTCGTCAAACTTGACATCTTGAATGCTGAAATCTTTCTTATTAAGGTCTCTCTTTTGAAGTCTTTTGAAAATTGCATAGTCTCATCTAGGATGTTTATCTTGCTCTCATATTCTAGTGTTAATGTAGTCATCAACTTATCCAT
Organism: Chamaecyparis obtusa; assembly: GCA_027943335.1. Lineage (NCBI taxonomy): Eukaryota > Viridiplantae > Streptophyta > Pinopsida > Cupressales > Cupressaceae > Chamaecyparis > Chamaecyparis obtusa. The sequence continues at coordinate 32,211 of BSBK01008893.1, read as the reverse complement.
TATGTCTTCTTCTAAAATTTCTCCACCATTATTTCTGATTCCTGTAATAGCTTCATTAATCCTTTGATTGTAGGCTCGAATGTTATCTTTAGGTAGCATCTCCAATGTATTGTACTTTTTATTCCATGTCTTTTTGCATGCATTATTGTCTTGGATATCTCCTTCAAACATGTCTTCTAGATACTTCCATATCTTTTAAGCTTTATCTACTTTCTTGATCTCTAAAAACTCACTGTTAGAAAAGGAATTGATAAGGGCATCTTTGGTAATAGCATTTTGAGTGAACATTTCCTTTTGCTTGAGAGTTGCATCTTCCTTTGCAAGATCTGATAAAGAGGGAATCTGAACTTCTTTGGTGGCTACTCCAAAAATATCAAAAGTAATGCACTGCAAATGTGTCATCATTTTGTTCTTCCAATCTAGATAGTTCTCTCCATCAAACTTAGGACTTTATTTTCTAAAGAATGCCATCTAATCAACCTCAAGATATTAAACTTTCTCTCTGAGCTACTTGGCTCTGATACCAATTGTTAGGAATAGTCCCAAGAGATAACTGAGAGGTGGGGGGGGTGAATTAGTTATCTACAAGATTTAATTCTTTATCCAATTAAGTACAGAAGAACATTAAGCATAAACACAATATGAGAACACTTAACACAATACCACAATTTTGGTTATGAGGAAACCCAAATAGGTAAAAACCCCGATGAGAATTAGCACCCGCTATGAACTACACTAGAGTATTATGATCCATGTTAGAAGATCTTACAACCCTGTTAGGAGTTGATCTTTACAATGCATTAAGTATAGTGATGTGGTCAAAGGTCAGACCCTGTTAGTAGTCTTTTAAAAATAACCATGTTATGGGTGAGGACACACTATCCGGGAGCACATTGCTCAAAGGGGTGAAGGTTGCAACCTTATGTTTAATAGATACACACTATATCTGGATCTTGGAGAATTGTGAGGTAGACCTATTGTCTTGATCAATTCCAATGAATAGAATATACTCTCTTCTTTGTCACATATACCTTCTACTGATGGCTCAATACTTCACACCTTATGCTCTACTCTTTTCATTCAACTATCTTCCATACTTAGCGATCACAACTTGACCAACTATAAGTATCTTTTCCTAAAGGATATAATCAAGTCAACCTATTTGAACTTACTTGAAATCATATTAGAGAAATAATATAACTCTCCAAAAACATCTCCTATAGCTATACTAAGCATGCAACACAAATTAGGACCACACAACTCCATATGAGTAGACGCGTCACTTCACATTGTTGGCTCCACTAAATTAACTGATACTATCTTCTCATGGTGAAATATGTCATGCACTCCTAACCACAAGAATTCTTAACTCTTCTCCAAACATGCATATCCAAATGATAGGCACAACTACTACAATAAAAATAATTTTGGCTCCATGAGATAAATTTAGGAAACTGTAACTGGCAACTGGAAACATCATAACTCAAACTGTATAGAACAACTGACTCTACGTCCATGAACATAGCATCATACACATGTCTACAACATAAATATAAATGTGCAAGGCTCCATCACAACCGTACTAAAAATCACATACAAAACTCTTCCTGGGACCTGCTAGGAATACTAATGATATAAACTATTGTATTACTATCTTCACTCAGAATCAACCTCTATGTCTATGATATCATGCTGATAACATATCTAGGAAACATATACTCAAGGCTCTCTTTATTAGGCTTCCATGCATGATTCTTACCATATGTTTTCATCAATGACAAACATATAGTTATTATTGGCTTGCTTGAAAATCTTCAACACTGGAGTCATTTGGGGTATTTGAGCTATTTGTGTACATAGGGACTAGTAGGGTTGTAGTGCCCAAGTCTCTCAAAGGTGATGATTTTTTTTCCCCTATCCTCTATAATAAAGGGTGATTGGATTATGTATTAGACCAATAATGGTCATGTAATGTTGTTTGGATCACATATTGCTCATAGTATAATCAAATCTTGAATGTAATCCTTATTGGCATTGATAAGCCTAAAAGGTACCTAGGGGTCACTAGGAATGTATATGTATTGATCTTAGGTTAGGGTATTATGGAAATGACCTATAAGGGTCTAAAAGGATGTAATAAGGCCATTAGAGCCAACAATAAGGGTCAACTTGACAACAATTTCTTGTGTTTTATTAGTGACAGTCAGTTTTGACTGTTAAAAGAGAGTTAGAATTAGATGGATGGTTACTCTCAGGTTATTTGGAGAGTTAATGTATTTTTGGATTGGATCCATGAGGAGGTAGAGAGGTATGATCTAAGATGTATGAAATAAAGAAGAAGATGAATATTAGTAAAAGATTAAATTCTCTACAACTTTGGTAATCTACTATCCTGTGGATCAGTCAAAGTAACAGTGAATCATTGCACTTAAGTTAGATGTGATTTGGATTGGGAAAGGTAGACAATACATTGTTTGAATTATTTTTGATATCTTTCTCAAATTTATTTCATTCACTTTATTATTTTAAGGAAAGCAAGGGATAGTTAACTAGTGACTGTGACTGGTTGAAGGACAAGATGTCAGTGGGAGATGGAGAAACCAATCTTAGAATACCACTTGAAGCCTTGCAATGTTGAGAGTGGGATAAAGGCTACATTTGAGACCATATATTTTGAACAACCTTATTGAGCTTCACTTTGTTTTGAGAATAGTTTTTTATTCTATACTAAATATGGCCAACCACGTGAAGGTGGAAGCTCACTTGGCCCCATGCCCCCTAACATCACTCTAAATTACCCATTAACATCTAACATTCATTCATTATTTCATCCATTAATAAAATGTAACATTCATTAACACATTATAAAATATATGAATGTTCAATAGCACATAAATAAATTCATTGGCATATAAAAATCAGTCATTAAATTTATTGGCATATGAAAATTAGTCATTATCAATTAAGGTGCATAGATGACAATCTTTTCTTTTTTTTCTTTTGGTTTCTCATTTTTAATAAGTAATCACTAAGAGGAGCATCGATATCATCATGACCATCTCCCCTCTCATTAGATCTCAATGCACACCTAGTTTTCTATTGATGCAAGGGGGGGTCATTTGCAATAACATATAAAAGGGTTAAATTAAAAATATTTTATTATAATTTGTTACAAGTATTTCAGTACTTTAAAGGCCATAATCATATAGCTCTTTACCTAATCTAGTCACATCATCAACTTCGAGATTAGTTTGTCTCACCTCAGCCTCAACCTCAACCTGCTCATTAACAATGGCCTCTACACTCTCTACAGATGCAATAAAAATTGTTACATTAATCCAAACACCATTTGCAACTAAATTTGTATTACTAAACCAATCAATTTAAGATGTTTACTTGTATTAATAATTACATATAAAAAATTGAATACAAAATGTATACCTCCATCACTGTGATGCACATCCTCATTGTCATCATCATGTACAAGTTATGTACCAAAATTGGTAGGTTGCATTCGAATTTCATATACATTCAAGTTATCAATGTTTTCTTACTTAAAACAAATATACTCACTTTATGTTGGAACTTAACATCAAATAAACTAATTGATAAATAATTAAATTTGAAATAATCATCATTTAGCTTACTTACCGTGATGGATCCATCAATAGAACCTTGTGTACTTCTTATTCTTTTTGCCACAACTTTATAGCCTTGTTGGAAGCCAATTCTCTTGTCCTCTTTAGTGAGACTTATATTGAACTCCGCATCCTACATTTTTTCTTGGTATTGTGAAATTTTATTCCATTGTTTCATCAAAACAAAAAAGATTACAAATTATAAATAAATATTATAAAGATCAAATTATTATTTTCAATGTTAAAAGCCATCTACATATTGTATTTTCCCTCATATAAATCTAATAATATTAACATTTACAACTCATGCAACAAGTTTTGAATAACTGCCAGAGCCTAGCTTGTGTTGCCCATGCTTTTCTAGTCTTACCTTTGTTGCCTTTGATGTGTCAGGTAATCTATGAAGAGATTGAAATATGTTAGTTCATATAAATATGAAGATTATTTAGTATACAATTAAATTCTTAATAGTATCACATACCTTCTTCTGTTGTCTGGTGGTGTAATTCCTTTTTTTATTTCATTTTTCCCGTTCACATCCAGAACAAGACTTTGCCAATCTAAATCAAGAATGCAAGGGGGGTACTGGTAGTTTAGGTTTTTGATTAATGTACACATGTATTGGTCCTTAATATACCTCAAACATAACCCATCTTTCAGAAGGAGCTTACCCTTCTCAAATGCATGAGGTCCAAATAAGTTTGTCATACTCTCTACGAGAGCATCCTTTAACTTTATATCTTGGCTTTTCCACCTTTTAAGAAAAAACATAGTGTTAGATTGAAAAATGAAGTGAAATTACCTTTAATATAGTTTAAGAAATAGATGTAATGATAACTATCCTAGAAATGATATGAAATCAAAATAGTGGATTGGGGTTTTAGTTCAGATATGATGTTCCACCCTATACAAATGGTGGGCCCGAATATCCACAAACACTCATCACCAAGTTTACCATAAAAAAACATCATTCCTTGCAAAATAATCATGGGATCATTAGTCAAAGGATATAATAGTATAAAATAAGAATATAATAGATGTAAGCTTCTCATATTGAATGCAAGGTGTAATTAACATACAATTGTATAGTAAAAGAAAGGTCCAATCTTTAAAGTACATGGAAGTTTTTCTATTTTTATGGGAACTCCTTCTTCGTTGCTCACAAACAATATGCAATTCTTCACTATTCACGTACTCAAAATACAAGTACATCCAAGAAATTCACCATCAAGTGATGCATCTCCTATTGCATAAATTGAATCCATTAAGAAATGCCCCTAAGAAAGAATACTTCAAGGGAAATAAACATATATATAATGGAAAAGAAAATAAAATATGTGTATGATTAGGTGGTGTCATGGTGTCAGTGGCCATGCTACACATTGTCAAAATTACAGGATGCAGTACATCTCAGTCTATCATTGTATGATGCGGCGATAGTAAATGATCATTGACAGGTGCTGAAGAATAAGATTGTTAGAGCATAATAAAAGTAGTGATTATCATGGACAATATTTTTAGAGAGTAAAAAGAAAGATAGTCCAACATGCGATCTACCTGAACCAGCTGTAGTACCCTCATCATGGCCGTGAGGATCAAAATTATGCAAAATATCTCTAAAAGCAACACATCCACTTATTTTTTAATGACATAAAAAACTAGGATAACATAAAAACTATTATTGAACTTTTTTTATAATTAAAAATTACATTAATATGTACTCTATAACTTTTAGATAGGTGCATCAATTTAGTTTTCCTCTTTTGTGACTCAGGAGTCAGAGGGAATATAGATGCCAAGTGAGCCACTCTTTTTCCATTTTTTTGAGGCATTTTAAAATTGTAGAGGCTGGGTCATCAAAAATAGTGAAATCAACATCTAGGTCCTCGTCAAAGGACTCCTCCTGAGGGACTGCGCATTCCTTTCCCTTTCTCTACTGACGACCTATCTGTGACAACAATATTACTAACACTATTAGAATTAATCTGAAATAGTGATGAAAAGAACATAATAAAAAACACTATTTAACATTTTGGTTCTATCTAATTTTTAGTAAAATAACAAATAGGTTTACTTGCTAGGACGAAGTGCCTACATGATCATCATTGTCCCCTCTATGTGGCTACTCCATATTGTGGCCATGTGTTACTATTTAAATTTAACCAATAATTAGAAAGGATTAGATAAATAAATTTAATTAGAAGATGATGATGGAGATGAGGTGGATGGTGAGGAGACTCTCTAGATGTGGCTGGCAAAAAAAATCAATTATTTAATGGTACATAGTACGTACATGCACCCCCATGATAGTGACATTATTTTTATCTATGTGATTCAAATTGTAATCAATAAGCATCTCTTCCCCTGTATGTATTGATTTTATCACACATACAAATACATGATTTCCATTGTGCACCTCAAATATGCAATTGGGTTGCTTAATAGTTAACAAAGGTCACGTGCTATTTATAAAACCTACAATATTCCCTAATGCTTTTGGCCTTCCATCAATGTATATAGCCACTCTTTTACTTTTCTCATTGTCTTTTTGTTGAATATAATTTGTCAAGAGTGCATACCTATGCATACTTTTTTTATATTGAACAATTCGCATCCAACTTTTGGAATCATAACAAGGTCCAACATACTCCATCAATTCAACAACTTTTTTGAAAGAGACCTTTTATGCAATCCATGGAAAATACACCCAAACGATGTATTTACAATGGTGCAATGCAATATATCTTTCGTTGAACACAAAAATTAGTGTTTATTGGAGGAAGTTCCTCGAGGATCCATTATTTATATAGATATTGGTATCTAGAGCGCACCTTGATGTCTCCTTTTCTCTCATCATCATAAGAACATGACCCCCCTTGAGCAAGGAAAAATTTCATGCATTTATTGAATTTCCTTCTAGTCTTTTGACCTCTAGTTGATCTTCCTAATTCAAACATACTACATGACTCACTTTCTTCTTCCATTCCTATATTTCCTTTGCTCAAGGAAGATACATCTGACAAATACCTATTTGCTACTACCTGTACTCCGTCAAATGATCGAGATATCAAGTAATGTGAGATATTTTGCAAATTGTGAAATACATTAATCTCTATAGGGTGTATTGACTTATACCTATCAATCCATGAGACTCTGTGGGATGCTCATGAAAGGGGTTTGGGTACCTACATATGTAATTCAATTATCTTATGTTAGCTAAAAAATTCATGATACCTATATATACTCAAAAATACATAGTAAGTACATAAAAACCATAAGCATCCCATATGAATTAAAAACATTACCAGGTACATCATGAATTAATTAGATTAAGCATTGACCGCATAACTATACATTTCTATCAAGAAATCAATATTAAATAGATTAAGAAGTGATCACATAATTGTAGATTTCATTCATGTAATTCATCTTCTTCCTTGTCCAACTCATTACCATGATCATCATCGTCATCAACATCATCGCCACCACCGTCATTATTGTCATCATCATCATCATCATGATCATCATGATCATCATGATCATGATGATGATGATGATGATGATGATGATCATCATCATCATCATCATCATCATCACCATCATTATCGCCGTTGTCATCATCATTGTCTTCATCATCATCCTCATCATCATTTGACACAGGATAGGCAAGGAGGATCCAATTAAGGACATTCCCCACAAGAAGCCAAACACCACATTGCAAAATAACACAACAAGACAATTGTTTCAGCTGAATTTTCATTAACATGCTCGGCTGTAAGGCCTTCTAGGTTATGTCAAAATACAATCAAAGTATTTATGTAATCTCTTAGCTAGTCTAGCTTTGAAACAAATCAGCAACTAATGGAAACCCTAAGGCAGATCTGAACTTGAGCTCACAAGCCACCAAGCATGCAAACCACTAGCTCTGCTATTACAAACTATCAAATAACAATCTGATCTACAAGATGTCACAGGATCTAGATCTACACTTCTATCTATCTGCCTCTCCTGACTCCTAAACAACTACCCAAACACTCCTTAAATACTAATCTTTAGCCACAAGTCAGATGGATGACATAATTAACTCCTAAGCCAAGTCAGTTCCTATTACAAACAAATATTAAATGAAACAATAGTCATCTCTCAAATAGCCTTACAAAAATTTAATTCTCCATGTCCATCTCTAGAACTACATAGGAGAATACAACAAAAGCTACCAACCATAAATGCACCAAGTCATCCAACCAAATCACCAAGAACTCCAGTCGGTAAACTAGGACTATTGAGTGCTAGAGAAACTACTGAGCACAGTGAAACAACTGACCATGCCAAGCAACACCAAGCAACATAGATATCAATGAGCACAAGTTCTACCAAGCGCCAGAAGCTTCACCGAGTTCCTTCAATGACTGAGCTCCTTCAATAACTGAGACTATCGGTTAAAGCTACAATTGAGTAACACAAAACCAAAAACAACAAACCTCCATGCAAATTCATCAAGTACCCTAGAATGCCCCTACATCAAACACCCTAGGTTTGAAAAGATGCTCACATAGGCTAGAAGAACATCTTCTGGGATTCAACACATAAACCCTGAACTAATTCTTCACATATAAGTCCTCTAACTTTTCACCTTGCATAGTCTTCCACTTCATTTTCCTCTGTCTTTTCAAGTCTTTCCTTGATAAGACATATGCTTGTTCTCCATAATGATCATTATTCCTCTTAGGATCTACCAAATCAACTCGACTACCAATACTCAAAATTCTCTTATCGAGTGTTGTATCGAGCAAAGGCATCAGGTAAAACTTCATGTCATCCTTCTCAATAGTAAACACATTCTTGACACAATCATACATAGCTCTACAATCATATTCCCATGGTCTACTGAGAAATATATGGAGACTATTCATCTCCACAATATCACATAACACTAGATCCTTATACTGGCCAATCTGAAAATTAGCAAAGCACTGCTCCCTCACTTCTAGAGCATGAACATTTTGTAACCAGCCAATCCTATAAGGATGTGGATGCTTCATTATATTCAAACCAAGTTTCTAAACCATGTCCTCAGGAACAAGGTTATCAGTACTACCAGTTGTCAACAATTACATTACAAAGTTTACCTCTAGACTTGCATCAAGTTCTGAACAAGTTCCTCCTTTGACAAGGTTCCTCCTTTTCACCAAGAAATGTTCTCTGAACCAACAAGTTCTCAGATTCAGGTTCATTCTAAATGTTCTCATTTACCATAGTAGTCCATCGGTCACCAATCTTCTTCTGTGTACACTCAAAATAATGATTTCGTTCTTTCCCACAATTATAACAAGTACCCTTAAAGATAACTCTACCTGTCTTCTTCTTTGGTTCTATAGGTTTTTGTTCATCTTCAACAGTCAGTTTATCCTTCATTGAGTGATCAATATTTTCCTTTCCTCAGGGATTACTATGTTGTCTCCTTTTCAACTTATCTTATTCCTTCAGAGCATACTGATAAGTATATTCAACAAAATCAATCTTCAGCATACCAAGCTCATCTTGAATATTAAATCTCAAACCATTCACATACCAAGCTACTTTTTCTTTACCAAGTTCTTTGTGTCTAGACCAAATAGTAAGTTTGTAGAACTCCTTGATATAGTCCTCCATAGTCAAATATTTTTTCTTCAGATTCTGCAAATTCTTTAACAAGTCAAGCTCATAGTCGACAAGTATGAACTTAGCTTTCAATTTAGTCACCATCAACCTCCATTCATTGATCTTCATTTCACCTTCATCTTCTCTATCTCTTTGTAATAGTTTCCACCAAAGAGAAACAAGTCTTTTCAACTTAGTCGATACCAATCTTAGTCTAAGATGATCTTCAATTTCCTCAAGCTCAAAGAAGTCTTCTAATTCACCAATCCAATCAATCAATTTCTTGGGTTTCAAAGTACCAGAGAAAGTAGAAACTTCCATTCATTATCTGTTATTGAATTGAGCTCCAGATCTATATAACCGACCATTTCTATCTCTCCAATCATCACCACTAGATCCAACAATTTTAAAGTCCTCAATAGTTTCCTCATAACCATCATCAGTACTTGTAATACCCCAAAAATGGGCTATAAGTTCATTAACCTCCTAAATCTTCAAATCGAACAAAATCAACATCGAAGTCCTAACCTAAGGCACATCTGAACATCATCAAATCTTAATTGATTATCTTAAAATCTACATCAGGGGAATATTCCTAGCAATATTCCTAATTATCTTAATTATCTTTAATTTAATGATTATTTGGTGATAAATCTTATTTATCCTAAAGTTTGATTAATTGAATATTTTAATATTTAATTAATTAGATTTAATTCTACCACTTAATTATTAAATTGAATTTAATCTTATTTATTCCTTATTATTATTATTTAAATTTGGCAATAAATCAAAATTCTTATCATTAATTGATTAAATTCTTATTTAATTAATTAAAGCAAGTTGTCATATTTAATGATATTATTTTTGAATAAAAGTTTGATTTAATAATTGATTAACCCATAAATCAATTGTTTTAATTTTTAAACCAGTTAAGTTGACAATAAATCACTTTATTTTTAAATTAATTTATGATTAAATCATGCACAATTAGAAAAGCAGGCAACTAGAAATTAACAATCAATTTTAAATTTAAACTCAACGTCTGATGATGAGTTGGAATTTGATCTAAACCCTATTTTGAGTTAAAGCCCTGCTTTTGCATGATTTTTGTGAGTTAATTATCTTTTATTTCTGAAAAATCAAAAATCAACCTGAGTTTATCAAGAGTGATTTATGGCTTTTTCCATGCACCTCCAAAGCCCTGGATTTCTATAAAAACAAGGCTCAACTCTTCATAATTTCATCTCTCATATCTCATAAAATTTGCAAACTTACGGTAGCGAATTGGTATCTGAAGAATCAAGCTTCTTGCGAATCAACCACTTTTGTGAGATCAATTTTGTTTTCATATCAATTCTCAGAATCATTACATATCAGTTTTTCATTCTAGTTTAGATTTCATATCATTTTTCATCCTAATTGCATAGAAAAAACCAAAAATATAGATTAATTTGCATCCAATTCATATCTATATTTTACATTCAAATCCTTTTTTTAGGTGTCATCAAGGTCACTGATCTCGGTCTGATCTGAGAATACATACTCACACCTACTAGAAGGTAGTAAATCACCTAGTTAGCATAGTTTCATTTCATTGCATGATTTTGATTTTTGCTAACCTCTAATGTTTTACTGAAATGTTGTGTCTATAGCTAGGTACCAAATTCACACACATTTATGGCACCCACCATGGGGCAACCCACCTTTACATGTTGATTTTGGTTTTTTTTTTGGAGCTAACTCCTTTGTGCAGATTTACTTGGAGACTAAAACCCTAAATTTTAAATGATTTAATTTTATCTCCCAAATGGCTTGGAGTTTTGGTCTAAATTTTTGTTTTCAAGTTGGAGACATATCAGAGAAGTTGAGATAAAAAGTTCAAAATGTTTTGAGATGTTTTGAATTTTTAATAATTTTTTCTTTATTTTTCATAAAAAAATAATTTTTGGTGCAAATCATCATATTTTTTGGAAATTGTTACATTTTGGGAAATCTCTTTAAATTATACAGGGGGTCCATTCTTTGTGTTTTAAATTTGGATGCAATATAATAACTCAAATAGTTGATTTACAAAAACTAGCCTATTTTAGTAAAAGGGTTCTCTAGGGCACAAATGAAGAGATTTTTCTAAAATTTTTACATTTTTACAAAGCTCTCTATTTTTTAGTAGGGGTATCTATTTTACATTTCTATTTTTATGGCCAAAATCATATAAAAAAAAATAGATCTTGTTGACTAGGTCAAGTGCAAAAAAAATAAAACTTTGTGATGGTATGCACTTATTTTTCATATGATTCAATGCATGATATGAGTTGTCATTTGGATTATTTTCTGGTTATTATTGTTCCTAAAAATTGGTTTTCAGATCTAACTCTAGGGTTTGCATAAGTTGAATATACCGTGCATATCTTGTTTGCTTGTTGGCTTGTTGGAGAGTTTGTGGCTTGCTTGCATGGAAAAGCTCAACAAAAATTGTTAAAATAGGTTAAATCTACTAAGCACATTGCGAGGAATTCAGGTAATCTTCTCAGCTGATAATGTTTAGATTTGGACTAAAATGAACATCTCACATGTCTATCTTGTGTGACCTTTTATTCCTTTCATATCACAGACTTCATTTTGGGCTATAAAAATGAACATATATTTTCTTTTCAGCATCTTTGTTACACATAGTAAATAGGCCCTATGAACACTATTTGTGGATCTTGAGAGAGTGGATTTCCAATGAAACTCTTCTCAACAAGAGAACCCTTGTAAGTAGGGAGGATATTGATAGAGTCTCACATTCTACTAGATTTGTATGTCTTCAACTTTTGATTGATACATTCTCTCTCTGAAGAGGTTGATAGGTCATGAGCAGTTGACATCATAGATCTTTGTGAGATAATCTTAGTCTTAGCCTATCGGATTAATCTGTCTACTTTGTTTTGGTTAAAAGTGAAAAGGCTAGAGGACTATGCTCTACTCCTTTTTTGGGTAGTATCAGAAACTCAGATCCTTAAATCTGGAACCAGTCTCCATGTGGTATCTTTTGTGAGTCACCTTTAGAGAGGGTTAACCATAGTGGAAATTCCCTTAATTGGGTCAATGATGTTGATGGAACCTCAAGTGGTAATAGCTATTTTCACCATGGTAGTGACAACCGCTATATAAATGTCCTTGTGGAAGAAATCTTCATAGGTGTGGTCTCTTGTTGGGTTGTCAGATCTCCCTAGTAGCTTTTGATTGATTAAATTCTTGGACTATGTCAAAACCTCGATGCATCGGGTTTAAAGTTCACCCTCTTGAGGTTACAAAAGTTGTAGAGTCAGACCATTACTACAAACCCTAGTGAGGCCAATTTTTCATTTTCTAGGAATATGTGCATTGTTGGAAAACTTTTTGGAACATACACAAGTAGCATTTCTAGGGATCAGCACAATAAGTCACTATTGTTTGTTCATGCGCAAGGTTGCTTTTTCCCTTGTTCATTGTTTTTAGATGATTTCTTACTCCCCTTGCTTTCTATTCTGCATGTTTGATATCTTCTTGGTTACTTGAGACAAACTTTTACACAGATCTTCAAAAACTAGACAAAAATTTTTGCAAACACACTGATTCTAAAAAACTAAAAAATTGCAAATCTGAAGCAAAAATCCTTTCTGGTGTCAAAATTCATCCTAAAATTTCAAAACCTGTATCAAAGCCAAAGTCAAAGTTGTCAGAGATTGGTCAAATTTGTCAAAAATCTAGTTTTTACAGCCTATTCCCAAATTCTGTCAAAATACTGAACCAATTCTTGTCATTTCTAGTCATCCTTGGTTGGTCTAGGTCAAATCTTAGCGCTATGACATGTTGCTCAACATCCAAATGAACTTAAATGGTATCAAGTTTCACAAAATAACTCTTGGTCTTCTTTCTTCCACATCTCTCATGTCTTCCTAGTCTCCCATTTCCATCCTTTCTCCTATTCCTTCATGCTTCTTCCTCTTCTTCCTAAAACTCTTCACGTCTTCTTGATTTTTTTCCTCTTATTATCTAGTCTTCTTTCTTCTATTCATCTCTTCTATCACTTCCATGCTTGATTCCTCTTCTTCTGGAACCATGAATTTTAGCTATCTTGTTATGGAACCTCTCTTGAAAATGGATGATCTCAAACTCATTGCTCAATTCGAAGAGTATTTTTCCAAAAAACCCATGAGTGATAAATTTTTGATGAAAATAAAGGAAAAATTGATTGAATCAGACACCTTTGCTAGGATCATATGCATGGTCATGCCATGACCTTCTTCTTCTAAACATCTTTCATATTCTGAGTCTTCTCATCATTCCTGATCATCCACATCTTCTTCCTCTACTAGGTCTTCACCTTCCTCTTCTCCACGATCTCATTCCTCTTCTACTTCTCCCAAGAGTCTTACTCCTCATCTCAAGACATACCATGTTGAGCAATGTGATAACCCTTATGATACCTCTTGCATGGAGAGTGACACACTCATCTTTGAAGACTATGATGACTATGATGACAGACAATATAATGATACCTATGACACCTCTATTACTAAGAGTCCTCCTCATCATGTGCTCATGCTTACTGGAAATGGGATGTCACATTGGAAAGATCGTGATGGTGATCCATATGATTCTGATTTTGAAAGAGACTTTGATGATTTTTGTGCACAATACCTAGATGATCCATCTATTTCACTTGAAGAAGAAAAAGCTTTTTGTGCTGATTATAAACCTCAATACTATAAGGATCTCTCCTTTAAGAACTCTCATGCTGAAAATAAAGATTACACTCTCGAGAAAGATCATGTTAATGCTAAACCCTTGTCTTGTGATGGTTCCCTTCCATCCCCTACTTCCTCCAATACCCATACATTTCCTAAAACTTCCAAGTCTTTCAAATCTTTCACAAGTCCTTCATCCACCAAAGGTCCTAATACTTTTCATGCAGTTTCCTATAGTTATCCTTAACGGCTACCTCTTAAAGAAACTCAAGCTAACCTTCATTTGGCTTCAAATACTTTCAATAATGCTAAACCTAAATAGCCTAAGCCTTTATATGCTATAATTCCTACTTCAGCTAGTCCTCCACCATCTCTTCCAAAGCCTTCCATACAATCCCAACATTCATCCTTATCCTTAGAAGTGGCTCCATGTTAAGAGGACTACAAAAATGATAAAGAAAAGAACATAAAGAAAGATCAAGATCAAGAACCCTCCCTGTTATCCAATCCTTTTTATGATGTCTCTCATCCGCTTAAGTCTTCTCCTAAGCAAGATCAAGCTACTACTTACATTGCTGAGCTTACTGACAATGGTGCTATTACTTCCAATGTTAAGCCTATTAAAAATCAAGATAAAATTGATATGCTTGTGCTATCCAAAGCTCCTTGTCAAGATCAAATTTTTCCATCTTCCTATTCTACCACTCCATGTTTGATTCCACTTTCCACTCTTCCTAAGTCTTTGCAAGCTTTGAACAATCCTATCAAAGAAGGTTCTCATATTCAAGATGTCCATGATTCTATTGAAAATCCTAATGCTCACTCTAAAGATGTTGATGTCCTTGGTTGTCATATAAATGTTGATGAACTTGTTAATTATCCTTTTGTGTCTTCCTCTTCCATCATTAGACCTCTTCCACCACTACTAAGGGCTTCACGTCTACCTTCCATCTTGGGTCCTTATGTCCCTTCACTTTCCCCTCCTAACTCTCCTAATTCACCATCCATCTTGGGTCCTTACATCCCTCCATCTCCCATCTTTCCTCAAGATAAACATAGATGCATACCCTTGAATCCTTTTCATCCACCCACCCATCTAAACTAGTCATATCCTCCTTCTTCTTCCATAAGTCCCAAGTCTTTTGGAAGTAACTTGAATGTTCAATACAAGAAAAAGAAGCAATAAAAGAATCCATAAAAAAAAGAAGATCACCATGTCTCCTCTAATCAACATGGAGGTATAAAGTCAAAAGAAATATCTAAGAGAAAAACTACAAGACAAGTATGGGTTCCAAAATCCATCATTAAAGATATCTCTCTAGATCATCAAAAAGAAATGAAAAGCCTATGGCTATATGGATTCCAAAGTCTCTCTTGAAAGAGTCTGGTGTTGAGCAACAAGTGAATTTGACATTCAAGCTTCCAAAGGCTTCCACTTCATCTTCTTCCAAAAAGATTCTTCCATTCCATGCGCCTAAACCACAACCTCTGCTATCCATTCGCTATATTCCTTCATGTAATCCTTCATTAACATTTCTTCCATCCTCTCACCGCCCTTTAAGGTGTGTGTTGATGTTGATCTTGCCTTCCTTTCCATCTACCATTTCACAATCCTTCCATTCATTATCCTTCTACCTTCTATACTTTTTCCTCACTTGCCTATTCCTCCTATCTTCCAACCTCACTTGCTTTACATAAAACCTTATCCTCCATTTTTCTCTTCCATCTTCCTTTCCCTATCAGCATCTTTGAGCATATCATTTTGAATCCAAGTTGACATATCATGGTTTATCCTTTTAAGGAGCATTATCTAAAGAGCTTGCCTTCTTCCAAAAAAAAAAGAATTTTTTTTTTTTGAAAATGTGCCTTGCTGAAAACCTAGAAACAGGCACCTTGGTAGCAAAAGTAAAGATAAATAAATTCATCCTATGGTGAGAACCACTCCCTTGTGGCACCTTGGATAAGTACCATGATGAAAACCTGGCAATCAAGCATCATGCATAGTTCTTCTACATATTTCATCCATTCCATCTTCTCTCTTTGATCTTGACAAGGTTGACCTATACATGAACATTTGGCTATTTTATGAGCTATCTTACGATGATCTTGCTTTCATTCCTTTCATGTTTAGCCTTCATATCTATCTTCCTCCATTCATTTTCACCTATCACTATCCTTTTCCCCTTTGGTCTTGATCTAATAAAAAAAGAAAGAAAGAGTAAAACACAGTGCTATGAAGCCTCTTGACATCTCTAGTCCTTTGGATTGCATCCTTTCCTACTCTTGCAATTATGCTTTTGTGACTTATCCTATGCTGACCTTTCATTGCTTGTCCAAATGCACTTTACATGACAACTTTTACCTAGCTTGGGTATTCTTGAGGAGTTTGCCTTTGAGGATTTCTTCCCTTCATTCTCCTTCATTCTCTTGTCTTCCATCTCTTCCACCAACTTACCAATCCCTCTTGTTCCCCACCTTGCTAGACATTGGGACTGCATGATATGATCTTGCTTGGGAGTTTGCAATGGAGAAAGATGCAATCAAGTTTTCTAAGAACTATCAAAAGTGCCAAGTGCATGGTAACTTGATTCATGCTCCAAGGAGAGATCTAATTCACTTTACTACACAATGGCCTTTTTAGCAATGGGCTTTTGACCTTATAGGTACTATCTATCCACACTCTTCTAATGGACATACCCATATAATCATAGCTACAAATTATTTCACTAAATGGGTAGAAGTAGTTCCCTTAACACAAGCAACTGGGAAATAGATATCTATGTTCATCTTGAACTTCATCATATGCAGATATGGGATCCCACATTCTATAATCACAGATAATGGGGGACAATTCAAAAACAAGGGCCTAGATGATTTATGTGCCAAATTCAAGATAACTCAACATTGGTCATGTATCTACTATCCTCAAGGGAACGGACAAGTAGAGGCTTCTAATAAGAATCTATTGAAAATCTTGCACCAAACAATTAATAAAATAGAAAGAGACTGGCATCTCATGATCAATCTAGCTCCCTGGGTCTATAGAACAAGTATCAGAATGCCCACTGGGGCTACACCTTTCACTTTAGTTTATGGGTATGAAGCGGTACTACCTATTGAGGTTGAAATCCCATCACTAAGAATCAGAATGCATGGTCTAGTAACTGATGATGATTTTAGAGTGTCTAGGTTGCAAGAACTTGAACTACTAGATGAGCACCTACAAGAAGTGTATGATCATCTCAGAGTATATCAGAAAAGAATGTCTAGAGGCTACAATAAGAAAGTTAGACACAAAGAATTTCAAGTTGGTGATCTAGTCTTGAGAGAGAATCCTAAAAATCAATCACATCGAGAATGCAAGGGGAACTTTGAACCCAACTGGCTGGGTCCCTTTGTTATCACTGCTACTTTTTTCTCCAGTGCCTATCAACTCTCAACAACTGAAGGAGAATAGCTCTGAGAACCAATCAACATTCTCCATCTAAAGAAATTCTATGCCTAAGGCATTTAGTATTAAAAAATGTCCTGAAAAAAATATTTAAAATTGGAAAAAGTCCCAAAAAAATGAACATCTTGGTGAAAACCTAGAAATAGGCGCCTTAATGATTCACAAAAAAAAAGTAAAAAATATCCAAAAAAAAATAAAAAATTTAAAAAAATGAAAAATACAAAAAAAATGAGAAAAATAAAAATTACCTTGGTGAAAACCTGGAAACAAGCGCCTTGGTAGCAAAAATAGAATCTCTACCAAGATGGTGAAAACCTGGCAAACGGGTGCCACTTGTTTCAAAATGCTCCATCTATTAGCACAATTTTGGTCTTTCCCAGCTTTCAGTCCTACTTTAGTTTGTA
Source organism: Chamaecyparis obtusa (assembly GCA_027943335.1). Taxonomy (NCBI): domain Eukaryota; kingdom Viridiplantae; phylum Streptophyta; class Pinopsida; order Cupressales; family Cupressaceae; genus Chamaecyparis; species Chamaecyparis obtusa. The sequence goes on along the minus strand of BSBK01008893.1, from coordinate 14,366 downwards.
CATATCTTTTGGTTTGTTTACGCTTTCATATTTTCAATAAGTCAGTTTGTACACCCATTAGCTCAAGTGTCTGTATCCTATGAATGCTTAACACTTGGGAGCAATCAATGTCATATCCTATGGTCTCTAGTATACTTTAGATGTGTCATATCTAGTCAAAATCTTTTGAAGCTTCATCCGAGTCAGTTTTTCTGTCTCCTCTCCAGAAAGGATTTTTACATCTACAACAACATAATCAAACATCAAACACAAACTAAAAACAATCTGTGCTTCATAATTTTATCTCCTTGTATGCTTACTGATTCGCATTGAGATTTTTGCATATTGTGTCCCTTCGAGCTCTTCGATGATGTCCTTTAAAGGATTTAGAGAGTGATGACTGGGGGCATAATCTTTTCTTTGTCTTCTTCTTGTATGTGAAAATCTAACAACTTTGAAAATTCTGGATTGATATGGTGTCCATCTGTAAGAGCCTCTATCTCGAATTGGATGGCCATGAGTACCTCGACCATTGATACCTAAAAAATTCAAAGAAGTTTGATCTAACTATTGTCTTTTTGAGTGAGTTCTTTCTCCTACTGTGAAACCTGATCTTACCTAAGGATGTGAATGATAAAGAGTCACTATAGGTAATTCACACTAGATTTAGAATGATCTCTTGATTGTTTGATGTGTTTGAATGCAAGGCATATTCAGGTCATCACAATGTTTATGTTTTGATGCTTATACAAATTGCTATATCAAAATAGACATGATATTCAGGTCATCCTGGCATTTTTGCCTTGGTGCTTATATCTAATCCGACATTCTAAAAACAAAATCAATATTCATATATCCATGGTTGTTTGACCAGTGGGTGTTGTATTGATTCTTGCATATACAAATCGATATTCATATGTCTATGGTTTCATAGCTAGTCGGCATTGTATTGATTTATCTGGTTACCTAAAAATTCAATGATGAAAATGACTGACACATGATCAGTGACTAGGTCCTAGGTCTTAAGTTGCATTTCATATTGCATGTCTCTTTGCATTTTGCATGTTTGCATGATCTCACGATGGTTGAATACACTTCAATGCTTAAATGATTCTTCAATCGCATCTTCCAAACTAACAAGAGTGGAATCTCACATGAAGGTCGGTCCAACGAAACAACAAGTACAATCCATTTTCAGGATCAAAATCAAAATCTAAGATCATTCATATTATTAACTACTTGCATAATCGACCTTCAATCATCATAGAAATCTAGAATTTAACTTAACTGATTATCTAACATCAAACTATCAAAATTTCAACTTAGTTAACTATGGTCAACTCATAGTTTAACCTAGTCAAACTTGGTCTCTAGGACCTCTGAATGATGCAAAACGCATTCTCGGATGTGCACAACCAATTCTCAAATCAATTAACATGCTTCTAAACTATAACACTAACTTTTCTTGTTAGATTTCAATTTTAATCCCAAAGGGGGCATGGTATTGCACATCATTCAAGTCTGTAAATCTAAATCTATAATCAATCTTTCCTCAGTAATCAAGACAACAACCATGTCTAGTTGTTGACTCATCAAAAGTCCTCATCGCTTGGGGAAAATCTATCATCACTTGGGGCATATCAAATTCATCAAGATCCATATCAATCTGGTGTTCTCCTAATCTTGTAAACTATATCAACTTTTTGCAACCATCAGTTTGTTAGTGTTATTTCCTTGGTTCTTAGCAGCTGAAGGGTTCAAATGCGATACCAATGTGATTCTTATTGACAATCAGGTCTGGAATTGGTCACTCACTTCTTCGTAATCATAAGGTTCAGAATCAAGTGTTTTGACACTTTTTCATAATCATCGGTTCATCATAGCTATAGTGAACATTATATTTGGTTGTTCAGGACCTAATATCATCAAATCTTTCAATCAGTTCCTGTCTCAAAATCAGTTTACGTTTCCATATCAGTTTCATATCAAACACAGACTGTCTTTGAACCACTGTGCTTTGCACAGTAATTTAAAGAGGGGCAAAATGTAATACCCCAAAAATGGGCTATAAGTTCATTAACCTCCTACATCTTCAAATTGAACAAAATGAACATCAAAGTCCTAACCTAAGGCACATTTGAACATCATCAAATTTTAATTGATTATCTTAAAATTTGCATCGGGGGAATATTCCTAGCAATATTCCTAATTATCTTAATTATCTTTAATTTAATGATTATTTGGCGATAAATCTTATTTATCCTAAAGTTTGATTAATTGAATATTCTAAATATTTAATTAATTAGATTTAATTCTGCCACTTAATTATTAAATTGAATTTAATCTTATTTATTCCTAATTATTATTATTTAAATTTGGCAATAAATCAAAATTCTTATCATTAATTGATTAAATTATTATTTAATTAATTAAAGAAAGTTGTCATATTTAATGATATTATTTTTTAATAAAAGTTTGATTTGATAATTGATTAACCCATAAATCAATTATTTTAATTTTTAAATCAATTAAGTGGAGAATAAATCACTTTATGTTTAAATTAATTTATGATTAAATCATGCACAATCAGAAAAGCAGGCAACTAGAAATTAACAATCAATTTTAAATTTAAACTCAACATCTCATGATGAGTTGAAATTTGATCTAAACCCTATTTTGAGTTAAAGCCCTACTTTTGCATGATTTTTGTGAGTTAATTATCTTTTATTTTTGAAAAATCAAAAATCAACCTGAGTTTATCAAGAGTGATTTATGGCTTTTTCCATGTACCTCCAAAGCCCTAGATTTCTATAAAAACAAGGCTCAACTCTTCATAATTTCATCTCTCATATCTCATAAAATTTGCAAACTTACGCTGGTGAATTGGTATTTGAAGAATCAAGCTTCTTGCGAATCAACCACTTTTGTGAGATCAATTTTGTTTTCATATCAATTCTTAGAATCATTGCATATCAATTTTTCATTCTAGTTTAGATTTCATATCATTTTTCATCCTAATTACATAGAGAAAACCAAAAATATAGATTAATTTGCATCCAATTCATATATATATTTTGTATTCAAATCCTCCATTTAGGTGTCATCAAGGTCACTAATCTCAGTCGTGTTAGTGCATTTTCTTACATGAATCTTAATGCACAGCCCTGAGTGCTTAGATAGAACTCTCTCATTCCTAGACTCCTGACTCACACAAGAAAAAGACTAATTAACAAGGACCAAGTCCTTCTTCTCTTCGAGCCCTAGGCTATAGGCGGGTGTACCTATTTCATTCACTTCTTGAAAGGATCATAACATCAGTTTATATCTTGATAGAAACATTATCTTCTCAGTCCTTTCAAACATACATGAAAAGTAAATTATCTTTTAAGTTTTATTGATGATGAAATGCTTGCAAATCAAGGATAGACTAGTGCGTTATCCATTGGGCAGAGAGTCAGAAAGAGAAACATATATCCACAGTGATATTCTAAATGAGACACAAACATAATCCAGATGAATTGCCTAACAAGTCACCCTTTCTTAAACATATTCAATCATCAAATTCTTGTATCAACCCTGAACTTTCAAAAATTCATCTAAAGATTTAACCCTTTCCTTTAAAGGAACTAAAGACTAAATTCACAAATACCCTATAAATGGTGTCCTAAAACTATCTTATAGATTCAAGACACAAAAGCATCAGAATTAAAATAGGAAGATAATCAAAATCATGCAAGGGAATTTTATTGTATTCAGGTAGAAGTCAATATATCAATACATTCAAGATTTGGCAAACATTCCCAAGAAGATTAACAATGGAGCTAAACCTCTCTGTACAGTTCAATTTTCAACATCCCCGTTACAATGGAGAGAAAACTAGATATCGGAGAATGGAAGTCACCTACACCTACCAGTCCTCAAAAATATTTGCAACTGATTCCACCTTTACAAACCTTTTTCCCTCAAAATTTGCAACCTCTTTCTGCAATCACTTCTCAAATTGATCTGATCCTGATTCTTTCCTCATGATTTGAACTCAGACTACTCTCATCCATCACCTTGAAACTGAAAAAAATCATCACCAATGGATTCCTCATTCTGAGACCTTTCTGGCGATATATAACACATATATTTTGTGAAAAAATGAACCCCCAGGCTACTTTTTCATGCATAGGTCATGGCATTTAAATTTTTGAATATTTTCCTAATGTTTGAACTATGTCATTTTCTCAAATCTTTTTAAAATCTAGCAATTTTAAACTCATTTTCTGTAATATTTGCCATAGAAGCCACCAGATTCTACCAAGTGTCCTCATGTGATTAGTTGCTCAAATTTGACCTTGGCTTTGACCACCGTATTTGGAGAATCTATGAACACATGCATTCTCCAAGTCTCCAAGTCAAATCCTTAACAACGGTTAACACAGGCGATTCAATGAAAGCTCAATTCTCCAATTCTCTGAATAAATTCTTGACCAAGGTTATCATTTGGAGAATGGGTGAATGAAGCAATCTCCAAATCTTGGAATGAAATTTCACTAACTGTCAGAACTTAGAGAACTCGCGACTAGGTAATTCTTTGATTCTCCAGATTATTTGGACTAACTACCAGAGATTTGGAGAATGGGTGAATGCATACTCTTTGAATCTCTAAATCATTTCCTCTAACCGTCGGCCATTCGAAGAATGGGTGACTAGACCGCCCGCTGGATACCGCTAGTTTGATTGCATGAATACACGATAGCTTGCCACATGTCCATCTAGTCCTTGTCACCATGCTCCATCTACAAAATTATGTTTTGGGCCTGTTGGCATGGAAATCGAGGCAGCCGCATAGGCTTGCATGAGCAAAGCCTCCACTACTTCAATCTACCTTCATTGTTTGTGTTATTGATTATAAAAATATTAAAATTACTTATCGGCATGAATGTAGGATATTGTTTCTTGAGTTTTTAAAGCTTTCTTCACATTTTTCTCCAAAATATATGGGCCTCACTGCACATTGAGACTTTCAACCTAAGAGGACCCGCCAATAGCCTATGGGTTTCTATTTACAACACATTGGAGGTGTTGTTGTACTTAAACATAAAAATGAACCCTCATCTAGCCAATGTGGGATAACTCATTATTACACAACCTCACACATGCATTGGAATTTAAAATCTTGCGCAGGGCACCCATTACATGGATCTCCTCTTATTGAGTAGGCACATCCATCTTGGACTAACGTGTGAGCAACAAAACCTTGCATCCTTCATTCACATTAACACTAGCATTATTCACACTGATGTGAACATCCCCAAATATGCAACTTCCAACCCACGCTAGTTCCTCCCCTTACATGCATGAGGCTTCTCCACTGGTAGCCTCCAATCTTCATACTTTGCATGAGACCTTTCTATTTGCTTTGCATGTGCTGGCTAGCTAACTGGCATCTTCACCTTATGTGCTAAACATTCACATTTATTGCTAGAGTCTCCTTGCTAGTGTTATGTGAAGCTAGCCCCTTTGTATTGTTTGCATGAGGCCCATTTCATTATACGCATGGGTTATAGAATGGCTGGAAAAAATCCATTAAACTACACTGGCATGTATTCATAGGCAGTTCCCACCTTCTATCATGTGAGTACCCCACACTTGGTTGGCCCACTCCTACGCTGGCATACCCTTCATGGTGCAAGGCACCCTCCAGTGTTTATGCATATCTCCTATTTTGTCTTGGCATATACCTGGCGTGTTCATTTGGTTGTCTCTACTAATGTCTTACACACCCCTTTCAAACACAAAGCTAGCCACACCCGAACATGCTAGTGGTGGCCTCCTTCTTTTATCCTTGCGCAAGTAGGTTCCATATTAATCATGAGCTGCTCCCTTTAATTTGGCGTGAGATCCCATTGGAATAGCATAAGTCTCTGGTAACTTACACTAGTTCCATATAAATCATGAGCGTGCCTCTTAAACAAACATGTAGGCAACGCCCTCCAATCTGGCAATCCCCAATTTGCATTGCATGAGCCTTCATTGCACTATGTAGGGCATCACTTTGTTATCATTGGCAACATGCCTCATGAATGTGGCCTCCCCCTTGTTTCTTATGCAGGCCAAAAATGTGCGGGAGCTTGCAAAAAGTTTAAACAACCCCCCATTTCATTGTGTGGGCTCCTTGTTGTATGTGTGAGCCATTGCACCATGCACAACACCTCACAATTAACATTGCATCCATTCATGGTGGTCTCATGCAAGGCCTTCTTGGTTCGAGCTTGAGCTCAGAAATAACATCTCCTTTGGTTGGCTCTCCTCTTGGAACATATGCGCTAGCCTTTTAAAATTGGCAACCACTCCTTTTAACTTGCAATGTGCATACATATCACTTTCCCAAAATGTCATTTTCCTTTCAATTCACATGCTCACTGGTCCCTTTGGCATTTGCATAGTTCCTTTGCTTACATTTTACTTCAACTCTTATTGTTATGACTTTGCCCTTATTATTGATCTAAATTGTAAGCCTCCAATTGTTGACTGGTGTACTCCCCACTTTGTAGTAACAGGCTGCCAGTTAATGGATATGCACTAATTTTCCCTCTAGCAGTTAGTAGCCTCCACCTAGACATGTGGCACTTTTACTTCATACACACTTCGTATAATGGTACACACACCACCTGACATGCAGTTTAGTCTGACACTACATGGTATTTTTATATAGTGTACATAAAATCTCATAGAACATGGCATGTTCATCACTGGGAAAATGAGTGCAACAACTTAGAAGGAAAGGAAAGGTACACACTAAGAATCATACAATATCTACTCACATTCTTGCAGAGAGGAGTATAAACCTTTGCACAATTTGCCAAACCACACTAACCGACACTTGGGAGCGGCCTTAAAAACTAACTGAAGGGCCCGACAAGAGAGCGCCACTAGGGGCACACACGGACCTCCAACATTGTGATATGCTCACCAAAGGAGATTGCCCAGAAAAATGAGCCAAAAGATATTCATAACCAAACACGGCCACTTTGAAACGTTGTCTGAATAAGTTGCCAGAATCACTAAAATTGCCTCTAGAACTAGTTTTGAAAATTGATGCATCCAAACTTTTGAGACCCGACATCCTCGACACTGAAACACCTTAATACAGGGGATATGAACACATGACTAGCTTCCCTAGAAATTTGAAATGTCGATCACAATAAATAGTCAAAGCCAACCTGTCAGATATGTTCAAAATTTAAAATAGTGAAAAGCATAGAAATTGAGTTTGGAATCGACTTTGAAAACTAGGCTAAACATGACATCAAGATCTGAAAATAGGGGCATTTATTCTTTGTCATACAGAGAGTATGATTCCAAAATTAGGGCTCATAACAAAAAATAGGGTGCATGTGGAAATTGGACAAAGATAAGCTCTCAGAATTGTGAACTAGGAAACACAACAAAACAATGATTTGTGCATACGGAATGCCCCTGGGAAAGTATGCTAAAAGATTTGTCAAGACTTCTAACTTGGCATACTTGCATTATTTTCAGAGTAGAACATAGTGGTACAACCTGTTCAGGCTCATCAATCATGGATCAAAAGTTATAATATCACGAACATGGGTACAAATCAATCTGCACATTTCACAACTTGTAACACAATAGAAGTTGCACTTGGAATCACATTTGCAAACTGAGCAAACAGATTCGTCATGACCCCAAAATTTAAACATAAGAATTATTTGACCCCTGTAATATGATGCAAGAATATTTTTCTCAATAGGGTCAACTGGGTCAAAGATATGACTAGTCAAACAGGCCCTTTTAGAATTCTAAACAATTACACATGCATGACAACAAACTACCAACTTTGAGTGGTTTGAAACCTAATCAAACGGATTTGAAATGACTTGAAAATTGGAACATAGGTTCTTTAATATACATACTAAACATCCTCAAAGTGGCGGGTCATGAAACATTTCTGGATGCAAGATATTCAAAGGAAAACTGGGCTACTATACTATGTTTGACACTTAGGCAAAATTGTGCAATTTGACACCTGCTCAAAATGGGACTTCACCGAATGATCCAGGATGATAAAATCACATCATAGAATGCATGCACTTACTGAATGGAGGGTGTTAAACACCTAGAACATCTCATAGGCTTTGAAAAGACAATCAAGTACATATGCATGAAAAACATTTATAGGAGCTGAAATTTTATAAGGTCCTCAACTTGTGACTCAAAATGAGCATGCAATTTTGGGTCCCAACAGGTTCGATCTGAGAATACATACTTGCACCTACTAGAAGGCAGTAAATCACCTAGTTAGCATAGTTTCATTTCATTGCACAATTTCAATTTTTGCTAACCTGTAATGTTTTATTGAAGTGTTGTGTCTACAGCTAGGTACAAAATTCACACACATAGTACTAATATTCCTCAGCATACCAGCAATAGCTCTCATGATCTCAGCAATCATGTCATTCTTCATCAATTCTATCTCTGATCTAAAATCAGATTTTACCTTCTCTGTAATATTCGATTCCATGACATCAGAGAGATCTGCAATCACTCTAGGGTCCAATCTTCTCAGAGGCATCCTTCAAGATTTTCAAAAACTCAAAGCAATAAGTCACCAACCAGGTCCTAGTGCAAACAACCTTAACTGGTTTACACACTCAAGATCTTCAAGCTCTGATACCACCTGACGTAGGATAGGAAAGGAGGATCCAATTAAGGACAATCCCCAGAAGAAACCAAACACCACAATGCAGAATAATACAACAAGACAATTATTTCAACAAAATTTTCATTAACATGCCCAGCTGTAAGGCCTTCTGGGTTATGGCCAAATACAATCAAAAGTATTTCTGCAATCTCTCAGCTAGTCTAGATCTAAAACAAATCAGCAACTGATGGAAACCCTAAGTTAGATCTATACTTGAGCTCGTAATCCACCAAGAAATCTCCTTGTCTTCAAGCATGAAAACCACTAGATTTGCTATTAGAAACTATCAAAATAAAAATTTGATCTACAAGATCTCTCATGATCTAGATCTACACTTCTATCTATCTATTACTGTTGACTCCTAAACAACTACCCAAACACTCCTTAAATACTAATCTTCAGCCACAAGTCGGTTGGATGACATAATTAACTCCTAAGCCAAGTCAGCTCCTATTACAAACAAATATTAAATCAAACAACAATCGGCTCTCAAATAGCATCTACATAGGAGAATACAACAAAATCTACTAGCAATAAATGTACCAAGTTGGCCAACCAAATCACCAAGAACTCCAGTTGGTAAACCAGGACTACCAAGTGCTATAGAAACTACCAAGCACAAGTGAAACAACCAACCACACCAAGAAACATTAAAAAACAAAGGTATTTCTGAGCACAAGTTCCACCGAGCACCAAAAGCTTCACTAAGTTCCTTCAGTGACCGAGCTCCTTCAATAACTGAGACCATCGGTTGAAGCTGCAACCAAGTAACACAAAACCAAAACAAAACACCTTCATACAGATTCACTAAGTACCCTAGCATGCCCCATCATCATCATCATCATCATCATCATCATCATCAGTAGCATCATCATCATCATCATCTTGTTCTTGTTCTTCAAGAAAATTTGCATTAGGAACATCATCAACTAACTATCGTTCATGATCATCATCTACATGATCTTCTAGTTGTTTGCAATCTTCTTCTTCCATCGTAGTATACCTCATCAAGCTTCCTCTTGGACCATGTCTAACAAAAAATGACCAAACCAATTTATGTGGAAACTCAGAGTAATATACCTACTCACATTGGCTTGGAAGAACATAGGGCTCATTCCCAACTTGCTCAAACCACCTTGTATTAATCATTGGAAATCCATTGTTATGCTCAATAAAATTTCTATCAGGATCATTTTTATTAACTCGTAGCCTATACCATTTGATGAAGAAAAGAACTAATATGAAGGAATTAAAGTCATGCTAAAGTATATCATCCAAAATTCCATAGTATCAATTTTCAAACTCTTGAGGATGTAAGTCATTTCTAGATGAAATATTAGTCACGTGAAAGACTGCACTTATCCTAGAATCACAAGTTTTCTTTGTGTCATCCAAATTTTTGATGTGGAATTTATGACCATTGCAAAACATAGCCTTGTGGTGTTTGACTTGCAAAAATATGTCAAACATATATAAATTATTGCACCAGGAGTTCATAAACGTATGGGTGATTAACAAATTTATACTTACCTAGAAATCTCTTAAACCATATGCTAAATCTATTTCCTTTTGCATAACATTTGGATCTCCATTACGATGAGCTTCATTAACCAATGAAGACATAGCTTTCTATTTTAATGTACAACCTAAATGATGACATCGTTGAATCCATACTGTCATCTAATCTTGATTGTTTGCAATATACAAATGTATTGCATCCCACTCTCAAGTAGTTGTACAAAAACTAAATAAACGAATTACAACTGATTAATTTTGAAGATTAAGAATTAATTAAAAGCTACAATAACATCTTATAATTTATTACCTCTCACTTTCCTCATTCTACCTTTCCCCACCAAGTACTCCCCTTCAAATTTTCTAATGGTGTCATGATCTCAAATGGGATCTATATGGATCTTTGCTGAAAGCTTAGGAAGATATTTAGTAATGTACACCATAGTCTGGTATACCATATATCCCTACACCATAGAACCCTCAGGACATGTTCTTTTCTAAGCCAAAGCCTTCAAAAATTTTAAGTGCCTCTCAACCATCCACATTAACCGAGTGTGTATGGGTCCACACAATTCAATCTCCTCAACTTGGTGTATGAGGTAGTGTTCTTGTGCATTGAAAAGGGTTGAAGGTAGACACTTTTTCATTTCACACATTAGATGAGGAATTTTTCTATTCCAATATTTTATATCTACTTTATGGATTTCTTTAGATGACGACCACCTACAAGATATTCAAGACACAAAAATATATAAATATGAGACTTTAAAATATATAAAACAAATTGAACAGATATCATTTCTTACCTCACGTATTTTCCAAGATCATATATCACTTGTTTGATGTTATTGTTGAAGTTCTCTAGGAGAGATAGGGGCATCACATACTACAACAATTATAAAAATAATCATGTCATTCTTTTCTCACATAATACAATGAGAAGTACATGTAGTTTACAAATATATTGTAAATACAAAAGAACATGACTTACCTTGATGAAGGTATGCCAATCATGCATTTTCAACCATGGCCTAAATTTAGTTCTCTTTGATATGGTATTTCTTATGTTTGCAGCAAATTTTGTGGGAAGTCAAATTTTTCGTATTACTTATTTTATGGCATCACTTTGCTGCTCTATTAATAACCAAGGAAGGACAATTATATTAATCTATTCTCCGTTTATATTTGATTCAATGAAATTTTTCATTGAATAATTGGATTCATGAATGTCGCTACAAATTTTGACAATTTTCTCTTTGTCACGCCTTCCATCCAATATCTTCCACAATGTCTCTGTTACATTCTTTCCAATATGCATAGTATCAAACAAATGCATAATTTGTAGTTACTCGTAGTAGGGAAACCTAGTAAATTGTCTGGGATAATGTTTTAGTCCCTTTGGAAGGTGCTCAGTAGTATTGCCTTGATGACATTCATGATCATCAATCACATAATCAGCAAACAAAATACAATATAAATATACAAATTGCAAACATAAACCATTAGGTAGAACGTTAGTACTTTGATGATTAATTATATTATATTCCAACTTCCATAGGCAAGGTGTCATTCTCCATGGCTTAGATGTAGTCTCTGATCTCCCATTGAAAAGATGTTTTTTGGTAATTCAATACTTATGATTTTTGTGGAGAAAGTATCTATGCTCATCAAACACCTTCTTTTCTAAACTTTTTGAATGACAAGATTTCATCTTTGGACCACAAACTAGACATGCAAAGTTTCCCTTTGTTTGAAGACCTACAAGATAATGATACAATTGGATTAAATATGTTATTTTTTATATTTAGAATTATCATGTGCAACTTGAAATCACAATAACTACCAGAAAAATGTTTTAGCCCTGGAGCATCATGTATTGTCCATACAAGCATTGCATGGAATTGAAATTTTCTCTATCCTATTGGTCTAGAGGTGTCATACATAGTGACATTATTCCATAACTCCAGCAACTCATCAATAAGAGGCTCAATATATACATTCATGTCTTTAACTTGGTATTTACCTAGTTGAATGAACAATAACATCACATAATTATTGTGACCATTTTACTGCAAGATTTATAATTACATGTAGATAACTATTAAATTATCAAATACCTGGAACAATCATTTCCAACATAATGTGCTCCTCTTTATTGACATCCAGGAGGAATGTTATTGTTGATGACAAAAAACAGGCCAACAGCGTATATAGATCTTAGCTCTCCAAATGGATTGACACCGTCTGCTGCCAATGAAAGCTTGAGATTTTGAGGTTCTTCAATAATGTGAGGCCACTTTTCCTCTATGTCCTTAAATGAAAAACCATCTGCAGACATTCGAATAATGTCATATCGACTCCTATTGTGTGCATGGTAATCTATAAATTGTGCCAAGCTACTACACCTGACAAATCTTTCCAAACGTGGTATAATGGGGATGTAACGAAGAACCTTGTGAGGAACCTTTTTGTTATTTCATCTGTTTGATATCTACTCATATGATATTTAGGGCATTTGGTTGTAAATTTATATTTTTTATGATAAATAATATGATCATTAGGACAGGAATCTATTGCTTGATACTCTATTCCAATATCTCTCATAGTGGCACATAAGTCTCAGTATGAGCGAGGGAGAATATTCGATGGTGGTAACAAAAACTCACCTATCAACTAAAAATAAAAAAAAGTTGTTATATTAACAATATTATGGTACATGCTTCACCCTTTAATTACTATAATGACATATATGATATACCTTAGCATATGTGTAATGCTCAAAATATCAGACAAAAACACAATAAATTTTTTTTTTTGAAACACCAAATGAACTCTTGACAACAACAAGGTACTCAATAGCCCATCGATGCGAAGCTTTGAGAATGATAGCTCGCATGGGCTAGTCACCCAATGTCACATAAGGAACACAAGACATGCACTAGCGTGCCTTCGTCCCCTAGAAGGTGAAAGACATGAGGCCACATAGAAAGGATATAATTAAGGGAAAACATCTCCCTAATTATCCAAGTTAGTTCTTAGGTTAAAATGGTGTAACCCTATGAAACTTAAAGGGATGAAATTAATCAAATAAAGGAAATGTTTGAGTATAAAATATTTAAAATTAACCTTAGTTAATACATTTTAAAACTATGTTCCTTCATTTAATTTAAATAATTATAAGGTTAATTATTTCATTAATTCTTCCAAAATTAACCTTAATATCTATTTTAAAAGTCTAGCCACATAACTAATTATTTATTAATTACTTAAGTCCAATTAATTATTTAAGCCCTACTATCAAATAGAGATGGAAAAAAAATGGTATAAGTGATTATATTAAATTCTATAATTTACCCCTAATAACTTTGTGTTAAAATGATATTAGAATTACTAAGAGAATTAAATCCCAAAATATTAAATCAATATTTATTAAACTACCCATTTAATACATTTCTTTTAAAATTAAATAAAATTAAAATCCTTAACTCCATTCCCAAAATTGTAAAATTTTACAACTTACTCATCCTTCAATTTATAAATTTACTAAAGAAAATAAAAGCCATTAACATAATTTTATTGTTGACAATAATTCAACATACCGAAAGGAAAATTAAATTATATATATTATAATTTTATTACTACTAACATATAAGAAACTATTTCAACTACTAGATTCTAATATATCACTTAAAAGATATTCCACTAACTTTTATTAAAAGAAATATACATTTTACTAAATAAATATTTCACCCATTGCAAAATAATTAAGATAGGCTAAAACTAACACAATATTAATATCTACAAAGGGAAATTATTAACACTTGAATAAAAGAATGCATAATAAAAAGGCTCTCCAAACCCTAATTCAAAATTAGGGTTTGCGGCCTTATTAAAAACTCGCTGAAACCATAGTGCCTTCATTTCTTCATTTTCTTGCAAGGTTTTCATATTGGAGAGCTGGAGGAGAAAAGTTAGAAGATGGGAATGTTCTCTCTCAGATCTTCCTTTCAAATTCTCCCATAGATCTCTGCCATGAGATTCTTTGGCATCAAGAGAATCAGGTAACCCCTTCAATGGATACCCTGATTCTTTGATTATTTTTGTTAGTTTTACTACAATCTACTTTCAAGATTTCAATTGTATTGAGCAATAACTTAGA
>BSBK01008892.1:0-61300 GCA_027943335.1 Chamaecyparis obtusa | reverse complement strand
ATCAAGTTTTCAGCATTTCTTTGTATATTTACCGAGTGGCACAGTAAATAATTTGTTAAGATATTTAAAGGATCAGTGGTAATATTTTTGTGGTTAACTGATTCACCTCCCCCCTCTCAGTTACTGCATCTATATTTCCAACAGAGTATACTCATATATATATGAGTATATATATATATATATATATATATATATATATATATATATGAATATGAGTATACTCATATATATATATATATATATATGAGTATGAGTATACTCTTATTTATATATATATACATATATTACTCATACTCACACACACACACACACACACACATATATATATACTATGAGTAAGAGTATACTCATATATATATATATATATATGAGTATACTCATACTCATATATATATATATATATATATATATATATATATATATATATATAATATATGAGTATGAGTATACTCACATATATATATATATATATATATATATATATATATATATATATATATATATATATATATGTATGTATGTATATATATATGAGTATACTCATACTTGTAGTACTCCAAAAATGGGCTATAAGTTCATTAATCTCCTACATCTTCAATTCGAACAAAATCGACATCAAAGTCCTAACCTAAGGCACATCTAAACATCATCGAATCATAATTGATTATCTTAAATTTTGCATCAGAGAATATTCCTAGTAATATTCTTAATTATCTTAATTATCTTTAATTTAATGATTATTTGGCGATAAATCACATTTATCCTAAAAATTTGATTAAATTGAATATTTTCATATTTAATTAATTAGATTTAATATTTGCCACTTAATTATGTAATTAAATTTAATTCTATCTATTATTAATTGTATTATTTAATTTTGACAATAAATCAAAATTCCTATCTTTAATTGATTAAATTCTTATTTAATTAATTAAAGCATGTTGTCATTATTTAATAATATAATTTTTAATAAAAGTTTGAATAAATAGTTAATTAACCCACAAATTAATTATTTATTTTCAAAAATCAGTTGAGTTGAGGATAAATCACTTTATTTATTTACTTAATTCTTAATTATTATGCATATTCAAAAGAAACAGTTAAACTCCAAATCAGAAAATCAATGCAAGTTATTGACTTTTTGGAACTCAACATCCTTTTGGAGTTCAAAAAGCTGATCTAAACTCTAATTTGAGTTAAAAAGCTGTTTTTGCATGTTTTTGCATGATTTTGAGAATTAACTATCTTTTATGATCAGATAACTCAAAAATCAAGATGAGTTAATTTGAGTGATTTATGGCTTTTATTCATGCACCTTCAAAGCCCTGGATTTCTATAAATTAAGGCTTTAGCTCTTCACAAATCATCTCATATTTTGCACAATCACGCTGGAGAATTGGAATTGAAGAATCAAAGCTCTTGTGAATCGACATCTTTGTGAGATCAATCTTATTTTTTCATTCATAGTTTTCATATCATTGTTAAAATCTTCATTGTTAGATCATTTAGCATTCATTTCATATCAAGTTTTTCATATTAGCATAGATTCATATCAGGTTTTCATTCTTATTGCATAGAAAATATCAAAAATATAGATTAATTGCATTCAATTTCATATCCATCTTTTGCATTCAAATCCTTCATTTAGGTGTCGTCTAGGTCACTGATCTTGATTACAATCTGAGAACATTAATCTCGCACCTATTAGAAGGCAGTAAATCGCTTGATTAGATAGCTTTCAATTTTGCATGATTTTGATTATAGCTAACCTCTAATGTTTTACTGAGTGTTGTGTCTACAGATCAGGTATAATTTTCACACACACATTTTTGGCGCCCACCGTGGGGCAACCCACCTTTGCATGCTGGTTTTGATTTTTTTGGGAGCTAAAACCCCAAAGTTTCAAAGATTTAATTTTATCTCCCAAACAGCTTGGAATTTTGATTTGAAATTTTTTTTGCAGGTTTGTGACATGTCATGGAAGCTACAGTAAAAAATTTAGAATTTTCTGAGATGTTTTGAATTTTTAATAATTTTTTCTTGAAATTCCGGAAAAAATTAATATCTGACGCAAATCAGCATATTTTTCAAAAATTTTTATATTTTCGAAAAGCTCTTTAAATTCTACAGGGGGTCCATTCTTTGTGTTTTGAATTTGGACATGATATCATAGCTCAAATAGTCAATTTACAAAAACTGGTCTGTATTGATAAAATAGGTCTCTAGGGCACAAATGAAGAGGTTTTTCTAAAATTTTTGCATTTTTGGAAAGCTCTCTATTTTTTAGTAGGGGTCTCTATTCTGAATTTCTATTTTTGTGGCCAAAATCATATCAAAAAAATTAGATCTTGTTGACTAGGTCAAATGCAGCAAAAAAAATAAAGTTTTGTGATGGGTATGCACTTATTTTTTTTAAATGGTTCAATGAATGATATGAGTTGTCATTTGGGTTGATTGCTGCTTATTATTACTGATAATAATTGATTTTTAGAGCTAACCCTATGGTTTTCATAAGTTGAATATATTTTGCATATCTTGTTTGCTTGTTTGCTTGTTGGAGAGTTCGTCACTTGCTTGCATGGAAAAGCTCAACAAAAATTGCTAAAAATCAAGTAAAATCTACTAAGCGCATTGCAAGGATCCCAGGTATTCTCCTTCATCTAATAATATTTTGATTTGGGACTTAAAATAAATCTCTTATGTGTCAAGCTTGTGTGCATCTTTTCATGCTTTTGATCTATTTCTACACACTTGCATAATTGATACTAGGTTGTGAACCCTTAAAGATTCATTAAGTAGTCTTAGAATACTTGTGATTGATCTTGATTGCTATCTTGGGTTATTGGAATCACTAATCCGCCGGCCCCTCATTTCCGCCCCGTGGTTGCAATCTCAGCGCCATAAAGGGGAGGGGTCAACAGGACAGAAGCGTTAAATGTTCCACTTGGCAACCCTTTTGTGCTTTTAGGAACTCCCTTGTTTTTTAAGTTGTGGACTCGTTTTTAGCTTGTGTGAGGTGTTAAGTGTTCCACCTTGTGGACTCATCTCATATTCGCTTTAAACGTTAAGTGTTCCTCTTTCTACTTTTTGGATGCTTTTGGTAGATTTGCTTTCGGAACATACATCTGTGCTCACATAGTAATTAGGCCCTATGAACACTATTTGTGATTCTTGAGAGATTGGATTCCTAGCGAAATCCTTCTTGACGATAGAATCCTTGTAGGTAGGGAGGATACTTAGTGCGTTTCACATTCAACTTAGTTAGTGAGTCTTCTCTTATTGATCGACACATTCTCTCTCCGGAGAGGTTGATAGATCATGTGGGGTTGATATCACAAGCTTTGGTGAATCAAAATTGGTTAGTGCGTCTTCTCTTATTGATTGATACATTCTCTCCCCGGAGAGGTTGATAGATCACGTGGAGTTGATATCACAGACCTTGGTGGAACAAAACTTTTTCTTAGCGTGTCGGATTAATCTGCTTGCTTTGTTTGGGTTAAAAGTGAAGAGGTGTCAAAACCTTGAATCTGGAGCCAAGTCCCCTTGTGGTATAAATTTGTGAGTCATCTTTAGAGAGGGTTAACCATAGCGGACAATCCCTTCACAGGGCAAACTGCATTGACGGAACCTCAAGCGGTAATAGCCATTTTCGCCATGGTAGTGACAGCCGCTATATAAATGTCCTTGTGGAAGAAATCTCCACGGGTATGGTTCATTGTTGGGTTTTCAGATCTCCCTAGCAGCTCTTGAAGATTAAGTTCTCAGACTGTGTCAAAACCCTGGTGCACCGGGATTGGAGTTCACCCCTTTGAATCATAAAAGTTGCAGAGTCAAACCATTACTAAAAACCCTAGAGAGGCCAATTTTTCATTCTCAGGTATATGTGTGTTATTGCAAAACTTTTCAGAACATACACAATTAGTACTCTCAGGGATTAGCACAATTTGGTCACTTGATTGTTCATGCGCAAGGTTGCTCTTGCCCTTGTTCATTGTTTTCAGACGTGCTTGGAATCACTTTCTTGCTGTTCTACGTGCTTATTTATCTACTTGGCTATTAAAAATGATCAAATCTGGTATAACCTTCAAAATCTGGATAGTACAATTTGCAAACAATCCAAAACTGAAAACCTTAAATTTTGCAAAAATTGACGTAAAATTCTTTCTGGAGTCAAAAGTCATTTCAAGAAGTCAAAAGTCGTACGAGTTTTGTCAAGTGTCATTTCAGTATTACCCAACTGTCGTATGAGTTTAGCAACTATCGTTTCATAGACTACCCAGTGTCGTACGAGTCTGCAGAGTGTCATTTGGAAAAATTTGGGAGAGTTGTCAAAAATTGTCAAATTGCAAGATATCCAATGTTTCCAGCCTAGTTCCAGAATCTGTCAAAAATATCATTGTGTCAAGAACAGATCAGTAGCTATTGAGAATTAGTACACATGTCTCAAAGAATCAGTACACATGAGGAAGAAATTCTGATCACCGCTATAATGAAACAGATATAAGCTATGCAAGTCCAACTTGACAAACTTGAGAAAGAGAAGGAATCTAAAAAGTTATCCATGGAATCTCTATACTCTTTTCCATTTGATAAAGACTTGTACATGTCACCATGCCCCCGGAAAAAAATTGAGCAATATGATACCTCTTCCACGGAGAGTGACACATCTAGCTTTGAAGACTATGATGACTATGATGACAGAAAATGTAATGATACCTATGACACCTCTGTTCTTAAAAGTCCTCCTCATCGTTCATTCCTACTTACTACAAATGGGCCATCACATTGGATAGATCGTGATGGTGATCCATATGATTCTAATTTTGAAAGAGATTTTGATGGCTTTTGTGGACAATACCTTGATGATGATCCATCTACTACTGCTGAGGACTATAAAATACATCGTGCTAGCTTGAAACGTCAATACTATAAGGATCTCTCCTCTAAGAACTCTCAGGCTGAAAATAAAGATTACACTCTCAAGTAAGATCATGTTAATGTTGGACCGTTGTCTTGTGATGGTTCCCTTCTATCCCCTACTTCCTCCAATATCCATACATTTCCTAAAGCTTCTGAGTCTTTCACATCTTTCACAGAACCTTCATCTGACACAAGCCCTGATACTTTTCATGCGGTTCCCTATAGTTATCCTCCAGGGCTACCTCTTAAAGAAACTCAAGCTATCCTTCACTTGGCTGCAAATACTTTCAATAATGATAAACCTAAAGAGCCTAAGCCTTCATATGCTATAATCCCTACTTTAGCTAGTCCTCCACCATCTTTTCCAAAGTCATCCATACAATCCCAACATGCTTCCTTGTCCTTAGAAGTGGCTCCATGTCAAGAGGACTCTAAAAATGATGAAGAAAAGAACATAAAGAAAGATCAAGATCAAGAACCCTCCATGTCATCCACTCCTTTTCACGATGTCTCTTATCCGCCTCAGGGTTCTTTTGATCCTATATCCCCTTTTTCATGCATTCCACCATGTCTTAAGTCTTCGCCTAAGCAAGATCAAGCTACTACTTACACTGTTGAGCTTATTGACAATCAAAATAACCTTACTACGCTTGCACTTTCCAAAGATGATACTTCCATTAAGGTTGGTCAAAATGGTGTTGATACTTCCAATGTTAAGCCTATTGAAAAACCAGAGAAAAATTATGCACTTGTGCTATCCAAAGATCCTTGTCAAGATCAAAGTCTTCCATCTTCTTGTTCTACCACTCCATGTTCACTTTCACTTTCTACTCTTCCTAAGTCTTTGCAAGCTTTGAACAATTCTATCAAAGAAGGTGCTCATATTCAAGATGTCCATGATTCTATTGAAGATCCTAATGCTCACTCTAAAGATGCTGATATCCTTGGTTGTCATATAGATGTTGATGAACTTATTGATTATCCTTTTGCGTCTTCCACTTCCATCCTTGGACCTCTTCCACCACTACAAAGATCTTCGCGCCTTCCTTCCATCTTGGGTCCTTATGTCCCTTCACTTTCCCCTCCTAACTCTCCTAATTTTCCATCCATCTTGGGTCCTTACATACCTCCATCTCCCATCTTTCCTCAAGATCAACATAGATGCATACCCTTGAATCTTTTTCATCCACCCACCCATCTAGACCAGTCATATCCTCCCTCTTCCACAAATCCCAAGTCTTTTGGAAGTAACTTGAATGTTCAATACAAGAAAAAGAAGCAATACAAGAATCCATCAAAAAAAGAATATCACCATGTCTCCTCTCATAGACATGGAAGCATAAAGTCAAAAGAAATATCTAAGAAAAAAATTACAAGACAAGTATGGGTTCCAAAATCCATCATTCAAGATATTCTCTCTAGATCATCAAAAGGAAATAAAAATCCTAAGGCTATATGGATTCCAAAGTCTCTCTTGAAAGAGTCTGGTGTTGAACAAAAAGTGAAGTTGACATTCAAGCTTCCAAAGGCTTCCACTTCAGCTCCCTCCAAAAATATTCTTCCATTCCATGTGCCTAAACCACAACCTCTGCTATCCATTCGCCATATTCCTTCACGTATTCCCTCATTCACATTTCCTCCACCCTCTCGCCACCCTTCAAGGTATGTGTTGATGTTGATCTTGCCTTCCTTTCCATCTACCCTTTCACAATCCTTCCATTCATTAACCTTCTACCTTCTATCCTTTTCCCTCATTTGCCTATTCCTCCTATCTTCCATCCTCATTCGCTTTATATAAAACCCTATCCTCCATTTTTCTCTTCCATCTCCCTTTCTCTATTAGCATCTTTGAGCATATCATTTTGAATCTTTGGCATATCATGGTTTATCCTTTCAAGGAGCATTACATAAAAAGCTTGCCTTCTTCCAAAAAGAGAAAAAAATTAAAAAAAAATTAAAAAAAAATTGAAAATGTGCCTTGGTGAAAACCTGGAAACAGGCACCTTGGTAGCAAAAGTAAAAAAAAAATTTCATCCTAAGGTGAAAACCACTCCCTTGTGGTGCCTTGGATAAGTACCATGATGAAAACCTGGCAATCAGGCATCATGCGTAGTTCTTCTACATATTTCATCCATTCCATCTTCTCTCTTTGATCTTGACAATGTTGATCTATACACGAATATTTGGCTATTTTGTGAGCTATCTTACGATGATCTTGCTTTCATTCCTTCCATGTTTAGCCTTCATATCCATCTTCCTCCATTCATTTTTTCCTATCGCTATCCTTTTTCCCTTTGGTCTTGATCTAATAAAAAAAGAAAGAAAGAGTAAAACATGGTGCTATGAAGCCTCTTGACATGTCTACTCCTTTGGATTGCATCCTTTCCTGCTCTTGCATTATGATTTTGTGCTTATCCTATGCTAGCCTTTCATTGCTTGTCCAAATGCACTTTACATGATAATTTTTCCCTAGCTTGGGTATTCTTGAGGAGTTTCCCCTTGAGGATTTCTTCCCTTCATTTTCCTTCATTCTCTTATCTTCCATCTCTTCCACCAGCTTACTAATCCCTCTTGTTCTCTACCTTGCTAGACATTGGGACTGCACGATATGATCTTGCTTGGGAGTTTGCAATGGAAAAAGATGCTATCAAGTATATCAAGTATCAGAACAATTATCAAAATCAGTATCAGAATCAGTATCAGAACTAGTATCAAAACAAATATCAGAATAAGCATCAGAACTAGTATCAGAACCAGTATTAGAACCAAGTATCAGAATCAGTATCAGAACCAGTATCAGAACAAGTATCAGAATCAGTATCAGAACCAATTTTAGAACAAGTATCAAAACACCTACTGGGGCTACACCTTTCACTTTAGTTTATGGGTCTGAAGCGGTATTGCCTATTGAGGTTGAAATCCCATCACTCAGAATCAAAATGAATGGACTTGTCACTGATGAAGACTACAGAGTGTCGAGGTTACAAGAACTTGAACTACTAGATGAGCGCAGACAAGCAGTGTATGATCATCTCAGAGTGTATCAGAAAAGAATGTCTAGAGGCTACAACAAGAAAGTTAGACATAGAGAATTTCAGGTTGGCGATCTAGTGTTGAGAGAAAATCCTAAAAATCAATCACATCGAGAACGCAAGGGGAAGTTCGAACCCAACTGGCTGGGTCCCTTTGTAATCACTGCTACTTTTGGCTCTGGTGCCTATCAACTCTCAATGACTGAAGGAGAACAGCTCCGAGAACCAATCAACGTTCTCCATCTGAAGAAATTCTACGCCTAAGGCATTTAGTGCTTGGTAAAATGTCCTGAAAAAAATCTTAAAAATCAGAAAAAGTCCTGAAAAAATGAACATCTTGGTGAAAACCTAGCAATAGGCACCTTGATGATTCACAAAAAAAATCAAAAAATATCAAAAGTACAAAAAAATTGAAAAAATGAAAAATACAAAAAAAAAAAAAAAGAAAAAAAAAAGTGCCTTGGTGAAAACCTGGAAACAGGCACCTCGGTAGCAAAAATAGAATCTCTACCAAGATGGTGAAAACTCGGCAAACGGGCACCACTTGTTCCAAAATGCTCCATCTATCAGCACAATCTTGGTCTTTCCCAGCTTTCAGTCTTGCTTTAGTTTGTACATATCTCCCGGTTTGTTCCTGCATTTCCAGTTTTCAATAAGTCGGCCTGTACACCAACCAGCTCAAGCGTTTGCATCCTATCAATGTTCACACTTGGGGGCAATCAATGTCATATCCTATGGTCTCCCATGTATCTTAGAAGTGTCATATCCACTCAGAGTCCTTTGAAACTTCAAGTTGAGTCAGTCAGTCTGTCTCGTCTCCAGAAAGGATTTTGCATCAACAACAATCAAACATCAAAACTCAATTGAAAACAATCTGTGCTTTTCATGCTTTTATCTCCTTGTATGCTTACTGATTCGCATTGAGATTTTTGCATATTGTGTCCCTTCGAGCTCTTCAATGATGTCCTTTACAGGATTTAGAGAGTGATGACTGGGGGCATAATCTTTTCTTTATCTTCTGCTTGTATGTGAAAATCTAACAGCTTTGGAAATTTTGGATTGAAATGGTGTCTGACTGTAAGAGCCTCTATCTCGAATTGGATGGCCATGCGTACCTCGACCATTGATACCCGAAAAATTCAAGGAAGTTTGATCTAACTATTGTCTTTTTGAGTAAGTTCTTTCTCCTACTGTGGAACGCAATCTTGCCTAAGGATGTGAACGATAAAGGGTCACTACGGGTAATTCACATTGGATTTAGAATGATCTCTTGACTGTTTGATGTGTTTGCAATGCAAGGCGTATTCAGGTCATCACGACGTTTATGTTTTGATGCTTGTACAAATTGCTATATCAAAATGGACATGATATTCAGGTCATCCTGGCATTTGTGCCTTGATGCTTATATTTAATCCAACATTTTGAAAATAAAGTCAATATTCATATATCCATGGTTGTTGTCCAGTGGGTGTTGTATTGATTCTTGCGCATACAAATCGATATTCATATGTCTATGGTTTCATGGCTAGTGGGCATTGTATTGATTTATCTGGTTACCTAAAAGTTCAATGATGATAACAAATCGACACATGATCAGTGACTAGGTCCTAGGTCTTAGGTTGCATTTCATTTTGCATGTCTCATTGCATTTTGCATGTTTACATGATCTCACAATGATTAAACAAACTTCAATGCTTAAATGATTTTTCAAATCTCATCTTCAAGTCTAACAAGAGCTGAATCTCACACGAAGGTTCCTCCAATGAAATAGCAAGTAGAATCCTTTTTCGGGATCAAAATTCAAATCTGAGATCATTCATATTATTAACTACTTGCATATTCGACCTTCAATCATCACAGAAATCTAGTATTCAACTTAACTGATTATCTTACATCAAACTATCAAAATTTCAACTTGGTCAACCATGGTCAACTCATGGTCAAACCTAGTCAAACTTGGTCTTTTTGGACCTTCCAACGATGCAGAATGCATTCTCGGATGTAAATAACCACTTCTCAGATCAATTAACATGCTTCTAAACTATCAACGCTGACTTTTCTTGTCAGATTTCAATTTTAATCCCGAAGGGGGCATGCTATTGCACATCATTCAAAGTCTGTAAATCAAATTCTATCGATCAAGTCTATCAATATCTTTCATCAGTGATCAAGACAAACAATCACGTCTAGTTACTGATTCATCAAAAGTCCTCATCGCTCGGGGCAAATCTATCATCACTTGGGGCATATCAGATTCATCGATCCATATCAATCTGGTATTCTCTTAATCTTGTAATCTGTATCAGTTTTTGCAACCATCAGATCATAGTGTTATTTCCTTGGTTCTTCGGCAACTAAAGGATTCGGATGTGATACCTGCTAGTTCTGCTAAGACAATCGAGTCTAGAACGGGTCAATCCTAAGGTTCAGAATCAGGCATTTTGACACTTTTTCGCAATAATAGGTTCATTTGCTTCTACAGTGAACATTATCTTTGGTCATTCAAGACCTATTATCTCCATATCAATTCAATATCAATCAACTCCTATCTCAATATCTTTCAATCGGTTTCTATCTTGAGATCGGTTTATCTTTTGAATCAGTTTCATATCTTTATCAAACACAGACTATCTTTGAACCACTGCGCTTTGCACAGTAATTCAAAGAGGGGCAAAATGTAATACCCCAAAAATGGGCTATAAGTTCATTAATCTCCTACATCTTCAATTCGAACAAAATCGACATCAAAGTCCTAACCTAAGGCACATCTAAACATCATCGAATCATAATTGATTATCTTAAATTTTGCATCAGAAAATATTCCTATTAATATTCTTAATTATCTTAATTATCTTTAATTTAATGATTATTTGGCGATAAATCACATTTATCCTAAAAATTTGATTAATTGAATATTTTTATATTTAATTAATTAGATTTAATATTTGCCACTTAATTATGTAATTAAATTTAATTCTATCTATTATTAATTGTATTATTTAATTTTGACAATAAATCAAAATTCCTATCTTTAATTGATTAAATTCTTATTTAATTAATTAAAGCATGTTGTCATTATTTAATAATATAATTTTTAATAAAAGTTTGAATAAATAGTTAATTAACCCATAAATTAATTATTTATTTTCAAAAATCAGTTGAGTTGAGGATAAATCACTTTATTTATTTACTTAATTCTTAATTATTATGCATATTCAAAAGAAACAGTTAAACTCCAAATCAGAAAATCAATGCAAGTTATTGACTTTTTGGAACTCAACATCCTTTTGGAGTTCAAAAAGCTGATCTAAACTCTAATTTGAGTTAAAAAGCTGTTTTTGCATGTTTTTGCATGATTTTGAGAATTAACTATCTTTTATGATCAGATAACTCAAAAATCAAGATGAGTTAATTTGAGTGATTTATGGCTTTTATTCATGCACCTCCAAAGCCCTGAATTTCTATAAATTAAGGCTTTAGCTCTTCACAAATCATCTCATATTTTGCACAATCACGCTGGAGAATTGGAATTGAAGAATCAAAGCTCTTGTGAATCGACATCTTTGTGAGATCAATCTTATTTTTGCATTCATAGTTTTCATATCATTGTTAAAATCTTCATTGTTAGATCATTTAGCATTCATTTCATATCAAGTTTTTCATATTAGCATAGATTCATATCAAGTTTTCATTCTTATTGCATAGAAAATATCAAAAATATAGATTAATTGCATTCAATTTCATATCCATCTTTTGCATTCAAATCCTTCATTTAGGTGTCGTCTAGGTCACTGATCTTGATTACAATCTGAGAACATTAATCTCGCACCTATTAGAAGGCAGTAAATCGCTTGGTTAGATAGCTTTCAATTTTGCATGATTTTGATTATAGCTAACCTCTAATGTTTTACTGAGTGTTGTGTCTACAGATCAGGTATAATTTTCACACACACAATACTCATATATATATATATATATTAATAGGCATAGTGTGAGCAAAATTTATAAATATATATATCTACATATATAAGCATATACAGATATTCATATATATTTAGATATATATATTCATTAATGTTGCTGTACATTTGAATCAGCAAAAGATACTCTCATATATGTGTACAGGTACTTATGTGCTAATATTTATATATACTTATATTTGTTCAGATATATAAGTATATATAAATTTATACCTATATAGATACATGAGTGTTATATACACATACACAGTTTCTTATAGATATGCATGTATATAGCTGCCTTATTTGATCTTATATTTGTTTTTAGTTTATGATTTATGCTTTGCTAGATATGTTAATCTGCTCTTTGCTGATTAGATATATGGAATAAGATCAATCCTGGAGCGGCCCTATTTCTGTGCTCATGTGGATTCTAAACCTCTGCTAGCTCACCAGTGAATATTTGTGCATTATGTGCAATTATGTGGTATAATAAATTCGGATGTGTAGGGATTTGTTTGTATGTAAACTAATGATTACTGGACTAAGGTTAGAGGATCACAACAGGGAGTATAGATGGAATTTTGTTAATAGATAGGATTTTGATAATATACAATGTACAATAATTATTGAGCAAGGTTTTGAGGATATAGTTAGTTTAGAGAATAAATGGTTCTCATTCGCACTCTGCCTGTTTCTGTCATTCTATAAGATTGTGGGTATGAAGATATGTGAGTCTAGACTATTCGAAGAAATGGTTTTGCAGATATTTCTAATGAAAAATTATAGGTAGTGCTTTCTCTATTTTTTAAAGTTAATATGTATTGCCTAACCTTAGCTATAAATCTCTTAGTAAATTGGATCAAGATTTGGGATAACTAAATTACCTGTGAGATAGTAAGGGAGCACAATAGCTATGATCTCTTCTGAGTAACTAATCATGATCTTAGTTTTCTTTGGTAAGGTCTTTCTCGAAGTATGAAGATAGGTTTCCTCTGCCCTCATCTGTTGGAAGATAGTTTAGGTTCTATGTATTTATTATTTTATTTTTTTGGTACACTAACTATAAAGAAAGGAAAGTTTTTGGCCTTTTGACCTCTTTCAGGTTGAACTGTTCAATGGTGATGAGAGTAGCTCCCCTTTAAGGTTATGGAACAGATGTAGATTCTCGCATTTGTATGTGGAAATTGTAGCATGTAATGAAAGTACAAGAGAGATTTGTATAGCTCTATGAGCAAGGTTAAGAAGTGGGTATGCCCACTTAAGACAATGTATTATTCAAATTTAAATGAGGATTGAGGCATGGATTGCCAACAAAAATTGTACAGTCATTTAGGCAAGATCATCACTGACAAAGTTAAGTAGTGGGTATGCACACTGAGGTCATTATATGTATCAAATCTCGATTTAGATCGAGTCATGGGAATGCCCATGTAGATTTGTATTAGGATCCGGACTTATGTCCCGAGCATGGCTGGAGGTTTTCTCTACCTCGCTCTTTCCTACCAGCACTTGCACTGAGTGGGGTTTGTATAACATTTTTGTTTGAAATATTAATAAAATTTTAAGGGCTTCGGCCTTTTACCAATCAAAAAATATATATATATATATATATATATATATATATATATATATATATTTAATTAAATAAATTTTATTTTATTATTAAGTTATTTAATATTTAATATTTAGATTATGGTATTAATATTAGTTAATATTCTCTATTATTAATTAATATTGAGGGGTAAATTTAATTATTAAGTAATAGGTTTTATTAATTAATAGTTAAGAAAATTTGTATTTTAAATTGGGATATTATTTTATTGTAGTTTTCTCATTATAAATATTTTACTTCTATAAACATAAGCATAGAAATTGTGGGTATACAACTATGATCAAATTAGACCTAGAAGTTGATTTGATTTATTTAGATGACTTGTATGCATTTATATTTTCATGTCTTGCTTATAGTGGTAATTGGGAAATCTATGTTGGCTTTTAGGGAAATGGTACCAGAGGCTTTGAAGTGTCTTTCTATTGATACATATGTGTTTGTTTTTTTTCTATGTGATGTTGTAGTGGTTCAAATTTCTTTACCTAATCTTATTGCCTTAAGCTCATATTTTGAAGTGACCTTGAGAGTGATTTTTTGATACAATGGTTTTCAGAACCAAAGTACGTTCCTTATGTTTGAAAGGAACTAGAAGTTTGTGATCACTATTTTGTTACTTGTTTTTATAAGCTTGGGATAGGTTATCTAGTTTTATAGGTGGGGGTGGCTTACAATAAGTGTCGGGGCCCACAAGTGGCTACTAGGATCACTTATTGTAAGTAATTTAATAAAGTGATAATATGAAACATTAATTGGTGTTTAAAATGAATTAATAAGATAAATGTACATCACCCATACTTGAGTGCTAGTATAGGCTAAGATGGAGGATGAGATGATGCTTGTCATCAGGTGAGGTGTGTGTTTGGCATAGTTAATATCCTTGTCTGTACAAGAGGTTATTGATACCGCATATGTTCACTTGAGTTTCGGGGTCTCGAGAGGCTACTAGGACAAAAATCACGGGTTAGATGTATGTGATGGCACTTCCCTATATGCATCTTAGATTTCTTACACATGTTGGTTGCCTCTTGATTAGTTTGTTTCCTCTTTTTTTGAGCTATACCTTTTTGACATAGAGAGATTTGAGGATCCTTTGATTAGTTCTACCATATGAGTGATTTTGGTATTGTTATCCGAGTGGATTCTGATGTTATCTCCTCAGCACGGTGGGAGTGGAACTATAGGTTTCCATGACATCAGGAGATAGTGATTCTTTTACCATTTGAGACTCCAACATTCCTATACTAGTGTTGGATGATCCTTGTAGCAATTCCTTATGCTTTCATCCTTGGAGACTTGTTCTTATTCTACTTTTATTGTATATATACTATGTACTTGGATTATGATTACATACCCTACAACTTGTGTAGTGGATATTGGTTATCATTTATACCTTATGGCATCAATTGTATTCATGTATTTATTTATGAGATGATGCATTTATTATTCTTTATGTATAGTGATTATTGTACTTAGTTCAATTATTAACTTTTGTTAATTATATGTCATCGAACCCATGAGATTTGTAATCTCTAAATGAGCTATGTAAATGGGTATATATTGACTTTATGTTATAACTTCCACTTTGCTATTTATTATTGTTTGTAAAATTTTAAGGAATTTTTTTTGGTAAACTTAGTAACATGTTTTAGGTTAACTTCCCATGTTTTCCTTGGTGGGGCATTACACTTAGTATCAAAGCCCATGTTTCTGCTCTAAGAACTCTGGGAATTTTGTATACCCATTAGATGTCTATTAGTTAAAATTTGAAACAAAAAAACTTATACATATTTTAGACTATTGTTTTAGAATATTATCATGTTTTATTATTTCTAACTTTTTTGAGATATCACTCTTTTGTTTATATGTTGTAGGAAATATGGTTACAAAGACTAGATCTACTGCTATTATTATTTGTATACTTTTAAGAAAAAAATTATTTTGTAAACTTAGTAACATGTTTTAGGTTAAATTCTCATGGGTTCTCTGGCAAGGCATTACAACTTGAGTGTTGAATCTTATCCTTGTTACCTACCTTTGATGTCAAAATCATTCATTAAATTCATGCAATAAAAATCTTGTATGTACTTTGTTTCTCGAGATCTTACCATCTCATATCTCACTTGTCTTGCTTGATAATATCCTGGCCAGTGTGGTTGACAAGTGAATTCTAAATGCACCAAATTGTGTAGTCAACACCAACAAGAGACAAACATAGCATCTACATATAATTATTCCTCACTTATTTGCTTCTTCATCATCTCCTTGAATTTATTTGTAAACATGTTGACTCTATCATCAGATTCAACAAATGGGACTAGCTTGATGATATCCCAAAAGTACATCTTTCTTTGTATATCAACTCCACCCTTGATAGAAATGTCAAACAATTTATCTCATCATGCACATTTGTCCCATGAATCCTACACTCACAAGGTGATGCCAACTTAGAAAAACCTCATGGATGTAATTGTACATTCAAAGCCTTCTGAAATCAAGAAAGGTCAACTTCATGAATTTGTTTATGATAAAAATGATGTCCTTCCATTGAGAAACCTTTCCATTTTTCTTTTTTCTTTTTAATTTTTTAAGTTTTAAAGAGATCTCTCATATCTCATATGTGATTTGAAAGTTCATATTTGTTGATATCTTAATGAATGAACTTTTTTAGTGCCCTCCTAGCACCAATTTTTGTTAATGTGAGTTTTATGCCAATACAACATGTAAAATTAAATACTTAATATTTTGAATGATACACCAAATCTCCAAATCTCTCTAAATAATAGGGAAGATCATATGTTAAATAATGGCTATGGATTGTGTGATCAAATGAGACAAGCTCAAGGATCCTTCTTAATTATATACTTTTACTTAGTTATAATGATGTGATATTTTGATCATCACAAAGGGATTCACGTTATTCATTCAATAGACATCAGTTACTTCAACTACTTCCAACCAACCAAACTATAAAGGGGAAAGGGTTTAGAGACTATTCTACTCCTAGAATACAAGAAACTGTGAATTTCTTTCTGACTCTACTTCTGTATGTAAAATACCTTCATAGGATTAATTTAACAAAATATCAATTTAAGTGTAAGGAAATATAACTATTTAAAGAAAATTGAATTGAAATCAAGATAATAAGCATCCTATGGATCTCTAACTAGAAAATATAATTAAATGTTGTCAGATTAGAATCCATTAGTGATAGTCCTGGAATGAGAAAATAAAGATCTATGTCTATTCTAGCTCAATTATGCTAAATTACTCCGTTATGATCGCTATTCAATACAAATTATCAAATGAAAATATTAAGCTCACAAAAAATTTTCTATAATAATGATGCTCTAAGATAATGGATCCATTTTCTCTATTGAAGCCCTCTATTTAAAGGATTCCTAAAATTAGGAAAGTGAGTTAGATGTGAGTTAGATTGACTCATGTTTAGAGGTGAGTTGAGTCAATAGTTTCAAATGTTGAGACAAAGGGACACAAATGGATGGTCAAGATAGCAAAGGCAAATTGGATGGTGGAGATAGAAAATCCTCAAGTGATCCATGTGATTCAAATACTCTCACCTAATTGGTTGAATTCATTTTTTTCATATGTGGTTGGTGAGAATAATAAGATTTATTAATTGATTTTATTTATTTATTTTAGCCATGTCTCCCCTTTGAATGGATTGGATTAAATATAGATTTAACTATACAATTAATTGATTAAAATCAATTGCATAATTATTTGATACTTTTGATTTAATTAATCCTC
This sequence comes from Chamaecyparis obtusa, assembly GCA_027943335.1. NCBI lineage: Eukaryota > Viridiplantae > Streptophyta > Pinopsida > Cupressales > Cupressaceae > Chamaecyparis > Chamaecyparis obtusa. The sequence continues at coordinate 44,006 of BSBK01008892.1, read as the reverse complement.
TTGGCTTTGATATTTTAATTAATTCATGCTTTGATCCTCAATTGTTTTCTTTTATTTTACTTTATCATTTTTAGGTGTATACAAATGGCCCTCTTTGAATCAATGTGTGAAGCGCGGTGGTTCAAAAATTTTATGATTGATTTGATTATTGATGCTTGATCTAATCTTGATGATTGATTCCCTGATTTACAACTAATTAACATTGATATGATGATGGACTCTTGATATGATGCTCTGATTTGAAGGATAACTTGATTGAGATGCCCCAGTGATAATTTTGAAAATTTTACGTCTAATGCCCTTGATTTGAAAAAGTACTATGATTTGATTGATTTTGAGTTCTGATGATATTATGCCCCCCCGGGAAATGAATCAAAATGATTTTGAATGATTAGATTGAGTTTGGGAAATTTTGATTTATTTCTTGATAAAATCAATTTAAAAATGCCCTAGTCATGAGAAAATTTGTTGAGAAAAGATTTGATTGATAAAAGTTGATGATGTTTTGATATCACTTGATGTTAATCAGAATCACTTGGTTGATTTTTTAGTGATGTTAATCTAATAGGATAGGTAGGTTGATGGATTGATTTTTCCTTCCTCAAGATCTAGAGTTTGGAAATTTGATGTGCTCAAAGGTGAGAAATTAGATGATAGGATGATTGATTGATGCTAGATGATCAATTAGATAATTTGATTGATTGATAGACATTTGATTTGATCAGTTTAGTTAGATGTTTCAATGATACAGGTTTCATTTGATGTTCTCATGATGCAAAATTAGGGATTGGTAGAAGAACAAGGTCATTTGTTGGTGCAAGTGCAAACATAGGTACAGGTGCTAGATAAAGTTAGGTTGCCCCTAGTTGATCAGATGCATGTTGATGATAGAATTGATGCAACATTGGTTATATTATGGATCAGATATTTGATGACATTGATTAGGACTTTGATGATATAACCATGATTAACTTTACCCCGTGATGAAGGAAATCCTTTAACTTTTAACATGCAAAATTAATCTACATGGATGCAGCTAACTGTCACTTTTGAAACAAATATTTTTTTTTCATCGTTGAGCTTTTGGAACATGAAATTGGTACAATCCTCATTGGTTATATTTCCAACCATGATGATATGAATACCTCTTTCCTTGGATTCTAATGTTGCAAGTAAAAAGGCAAAGAATCGATCCCTTTCATATGCAAATGTCCTCAATGATTCTCTAATGATCATATCATTAGACAAACTTGCATACTGCTATGAATTAACTTGACAAGCATTCAAGCAAAAATCAAGAAAATATCATTGCTCATCTAGTCAAAAACATGATTGATTTTCTAAAAGATATGATTTCAAAAATTTAGTAACACTTTGAACATTTTTTCTTTTTGTTTATAGATCCATATTTTAGAAACTTCATTCACTTTTGATCCTTAGTTATGTTTAATCTTTTTAGATTTTGATTTGATTTTTTGTTTGAAGTTTTGATGTGTCAAATGTTGTTGTTTTGATCAAGTGTTTGGATGTTTGAAATGTAATATTGATCAATAAGTTCAAGTGCAACATTTTTTTAGTTTTGATGCCATGATTTTGAGTCAACTTGCTTCTATTTTGCTAAGCTCATTGAGTTTAGATTAATGCCCCCAATTTGATTTAACAAAGATGTTGTAGAGGACCATGCATCTTTTGACAATTTATGATTTTTATTTATCTTTTGAAGATTTTTAATTTTTTAAAGATTTTTAAGATATTTGATTTTTTTTAATTTTTAAGATTTTAAATTTTTTAAAAAATAATTTAGATGTTTTTGGATTTTTAAAATTTTTTACTTTTTGGATTATAAAACTTCTAAGATATTTTGGGATTTTTAAAAGAACATTTTTCACTTTTTAGATTTTCTAGAGATAACTGATTCTCAAGCAAGATCACATTGATTTTCCTCCAATGTCTAGCAAGGTATAGGATATGAAAAATAGATTAGCAAGCTCATGGATGATGGATAAAGAAAATGAATGCAACCCTCAAAGATGACCTCCTTAAGATAACCCAAGCTAGGAAAAAAAGATATAGTGATGTGAAGCATGTTTTGGGTAAGAAACAAAAAGTCAATGATGCAATATAAGATAACATATAGGGTATTGACATGTTGTCATGAAAATTATGTGGTCCAAGAGAGTGGATATGTCAAGAGACTTTTGATAACATATTTTTGCATTCTTTCATTTTTCATTTGGATCAAGATCAAGGGGTCAATTTGGATAGGATATGTATAGGATAGCACAATCAAGATAAGGGGTGATGGAGGCCATGAGGGAATGGTTTGGGATTATGGTAAGGCTGCTTAGGAATAATGATGGTGGATTTGGGATAAGTAAGATCATGATAGGGTAGCATGGATGCAACAAGTGAATAGGTTGATGGAAATGATAATAGATGTCAAGATACCTGATGCTCATGGATATGTTTGACCTTGTCAAGATCAAAGGTGAAAGAAGAAATATAGATGCAAGTGAGATAAATGGTAGGAAGATGGAGGATAGCATGGATTGAACTTGCCCCCAAGTGTAGAGTACAAGAGGGAGGAAATATGCATGATGTTTATTTGATAGGTTTTCATCATGGTACTTGTCCAAGGCACCACAAGAAGTTTTTTTCACCTTAGGACTTATTTATTTCTCTTTATTTATTTTTTTGAATTTTTTTTTCTACCAAGGTGCCTATTTACCAAGTTTTCACCAAGACACTTTTTTTTTCTTTTTTCAATTTTTTTATATTTTTGACTTTTGGAGGGACTAAAGGCTCATGCTCTTTGGATACTCCTTGAAAAGGTATGATATGACAGAACAAGACCGTTGAAAGGTATGCTCAAAGATGTTGATTGGGTGATGGAAAGGTGATATAGTGGATAAGGTAGATGGTAGCTAAGGATTTAAGTGATGGATTAGATAAGGGAAATGGACAGATAATGAATGGGAGGATAAGAAGTATTTCTATGTGTGGGTATGAGAAAGGGGATGGAAGGATACTTAATAAGAGGATAAGAAGTATTATCAAGATCAACATTAACATGCCTTGAAGGGTATGAGGATTGATGGAGGAAAAATGGATCGAATAGATTGAGATTTTGCTGGAGGAAAGAATGTATATTTTGGGACACCCAAAATAGACTTAGAAAGTGGAAAATGTTTGAAAGGATGTGGAGTGGAAGCCTTTGGAAGCTTAAATGTCAACTTTGATTTTTATTTTGTGTGCAAGTCCTTCAAAAGTGACTTGGGAATCCATAGAATTTTTTATTTTTCTTTCTTTTGTGATGTTTTTTATTGTATTTCTTTAATGAGGGATTTTGGAACCCACATTTTCTTGGATTTTTTCTTTGATTGGTGGACCTTTGTGGTCTTTCTAATATATTCTTTTTCTTTGTGTTCACATGTCGATTATATTGGACAGAGTGATCTTCATACATGAGTGGATTCTTGAATTTGTGATTTTTATGTTGCACATCCAAATTGCTTCCAAAAGACTTAAAGAGTGTGGATGAAAAAGGTTGATATAGCTGATTTATATGGATTGTTTGATATGGTCATTTCAAGGATGTATGTCTTTGTCAATCTTGATAGGAGATAGGGTAAATGGACTATGGGCTAAGAGTGATAGGCATGGTTGATGGAGGAATATAAGGGTCCAATATGGATGGAAGATATGAAGGTTTCAACTTTTGGATATAGGGACCAATGATGGATTTTGAGGATAGAGAGGGTAGATGCTTATGTGAAAGTGGAAGTAAATGAGATGTGGAAGGGATATCAACATATTTATTGTGAGTTTCATAGACAAGGATCTCATCTTTAGGATTTATCTTTATACCAATAGGCTTATATACATTCTTGATAGGAGTAACTTTGATAGGTGCAGTTGAAGCTTGAGGGGATTTATTTTTATGCCAATGATTGGGAAGAATGGGAGACTTTTGAAGTGGATATGGAGGAGTACAATAGAGGGATGAGGGGATAATTTGATCTTGACAAGGATATTTGGATAGCACAGGGAAAGTGTTTTTATCTTGATTTTTAATAAGCTCATTAGGGATGATGGAATGAATATCTTGATCTTTCTTAGGAGGTGGATAGGATATGAGAGATGGAGGGATATGTTTCTCTTATGGTGGAGGAATATGTTTCTCTTGAGGTGGAGGGATATCTTCTTGGTAGAAGTGAAAGGAGTACATGAATATGGGATCATGTGGGGATTCAGTAGATATAGGTTCTAGCTCAAATGTTTGGTAGGAAGGGGTAAAATCTTGATCTTGATCTTTATTGGTACTTGTTTCTTTACACTTTGTATTATCCTCTTGACATGGAGCCACTTCTAATAATGGGGTAAGATTTTTGATCTACATGAGGAATTCTTGAAGGGCTAATGAAGGATCAGTTAAAAAATTTATAATAGGCATTGAAGCATATGAAGGTTTGGGGTCTATGACCTTTGATGCGTGGAAAATAGTTTTAGAAAGATGTAAGTTAGCTTGGATTTGTTTTAGAGGTAGTCATTGAGGGAAGACATATTTAGCATGAAAAGCATTAGATTCATTTTTTGTTGGAGGTTGTTTGGATAGCTTTTTTGCTTTAGGATATGCATGAGCATTGGAAGAGGTGGAGGCTATAAGAGACCCACTAATAGACATAGGTTCATGAGTTTCATATTTCTTGAGAGTAATATCTCCATTAGATGAGTCATTAGGATTTTCAATTTCGATTAGTCATCCTCAATAAGATCTTGGATTTTATGCTTCAACTCCATGCAATCTGAAGTTTCATGCTCATTATGTCTATGATATGCACAATAGTTTCTCAAGAATACAAAATCACATGAAGTGATTTGAGGCAATGAAATGAGATCATTTTCAAGGATTTTTTCCAAAGTTGATTCGTAAGATTGTCCAAAAGGAGTAAATGATCTATCCAATGGACATTGAGTTGTACTTGTGTAGACCAAAAAGATTTGAGTTTCAAGATCATGATTATCTAATTTCCCACTTTCATGTGATGAGGATTGTTGAGAAAGGACTAATTCCTCTTGATTTTCTTGATCAAATTTGGATCTTCTTGAGATTGTGAAATAGGTTTGTGATCAAAGATTGGATTGCCATTAAGATGTTCATGATCAAATATAGGTCAAGGTCATGATGTTCTTCTTGATCAAAGATGAAATTGATGTGAGATTGTGAAGTAACTTTGAAGAAAATGAAAATTTCAATGCCTCATGATTATAGAGAAAAGGAAACATTGATCTTAATGAGGACTTCTTGGGTGATGTATCATTTTCTTCTTTCTTCGTGTCTTGTAATTCTAATTTTAAAGATTGAATTTTCTCTGTGAGGACTTCCAGGAGAATCATTTTTGTGCTTATGATATATAGACCATTCAATTTCAACCATTGTAGATGAATTTTTTTAGAAATGCAAGGATCAAAGATGTTCGAACACTCCGACTATGATTTGGGACTTTTGAAACTTGTTTGGTATGATGCACTTTGTTCGACAATTTAAGATTTGATGAATTTGAACTCTATCTTGATTGGAACAGATAGATCTTGGAAAAGGGTACTCAAAAATACCTTCAATTTTATTGGACTCATTTAGGAAGTGCCTATTGTTTTGAGGTCTCAGTCTATATGAGTTATTTGAATGTTGATCAACGATATTCCGGTGAATTGTTCTCAATTTAAGCATTATTTGAATTTTTATATGTGCTATTAAAATGCTTGTATGTGCTATTTGATTTTTTATATGTTCTATTAAAATTATTGTACACACTATTTCATTTCTTGTGTGTGCTATTTTGCTGATTGAACGCTATATTTTAGTGATTGTATGCTCTATTTGATTGGACAATTTGCAAATTTGTAAAGTTTGAAGGTTTTTAATTGATTTTTTGGATCTTAATGGATGTTTTCCTTTTGATAAATGTGTCTTCAAACATAACAAACACAAAAGCATTGGTTTTCACTCTTAACACCTAAACATGGAGTTTATGTTCAAGAACATTTACACAAATTTTTCCACTAGAAAGTCATCCAAGAAAGCTACCTAAGGTCAAATTGGGGTTTTAAACATGGCTCTAAAATGTAGACATTTCTATTTTAACCAAGTGTTTAGTTCGGGATCCAAGAAAAAATATTAAATGAATCATACACTAAACATATAGTTGCACACACATAATTGATGCCTATAGCCCTACAATTCCAGGCATTTGATATTTTTTCCCTCTAAGTTTTTTAACTTAACCGAGGTCTTTATTTATAGTGGGTAGAATAGATTGGCTTCACCTTGTTCCCACTTTGGGTCATCCCTCTCACTGGCCTCGTTAAGGCATGTTCTCGAGAGGAAAACCCACTAAAGCTCTAACATGTTCATATGGAATAAATGAAATGAAATGAGTAAATAGGTCTAGGACTTTTATTCACCAAAAGGTGTAGAGAATATCCCTACTACTTCCTCACTTCTAAACACAATTAACAATGTTCTTTCCCAAGCCTTTTAATCTAATAGAATGCAAGCATGTTTGGCATTTTGATTCATTATAAAAGTGAAGAGCATAGGCCTAATTCTTTCCTTCACAAAAAAGGAGGCTTATTTTATGCGTTTGTTCATTCTTTAACTCATTTCCTCTCAAGTTTGGCACTTCTAGGAGTTTGATTCACCATGAAAGTGAAGAGCATATCCCTAATGCCTCACTTAGGATTCAAATTTTCTTGTAATTAAGTTAGATTTTGGAAATGAAATGCCACAAGTTAAGCAATTGCATAAGGTCTTAGGGTTACCTTATTCGAAGCTAGCAAAGGCTAGGCACATTTTTTATTTTATTCTTTTGCATTTTACTCACTCGGTGGCTAGAGTTATAGATCCTAAGCATCCTCCTTTCACAAACATTAGTTCATCACAAGCTAAGTCCAAGTTAGGAAAAGAAGCATACAAATTTTTACAATTTTAGACATACAAAACCAATTGAAAATTTAGTTTTCATACAAGTTGTATTTCTCCCTATATAAGCTAACTATTTTCATTTTCCTATCATAATGATCAACTTCATCTTGTGTATTGTCTAACACATAGGAGATATGAATATTTTTGTAGTATTTGAATAATCTCTTTTCTTCCTTCACCTCAAATGAACCAAGAGTCCTATAGATAGGTTTCCTAACCTTTTTGTGCTCTGTCATTTGCAAAACGAGAGAAACATCATTAGTGATTTATTAGATTTTAAAAATTGCATAAAAACTCATATGCGCTATAGAAAGTGTTGAATGCACTATTTTTTTCTTTAAACATGTTGTAGAAAGTATTGTAAGCACTATTTAACATTTACTATGCTCTATAAAAATTATGCAGAGTTTAAAAGCATTATACAGGCCCATTAAAGGTGTTACAAAGCTATATGATACGTACTGAGAGAAAATTAGATAAAAGATAGAAAGTTATTCAAAGGCAGTATAAATCCATATAAAGGTTGGTTGCGCGCATCATTTAATTCTATGTAGGTGTCAGAATAGAGCTTATAGGCATCATTTCATCCTTCAAATACACTATTTCACTTATAAAAGATCAAAATTTGCAACACAAAAGTATGAATATGCAAATATTTAACAAATTTCTAAAACTTGGGGCTTGAGCCCCATGGTGGGAGTAATTTGTGTATGTAAATTACCTTCATAGAATTACTTTATCATAATATCCATTCAAATGTAAGGAAATATAACAATGTAAAGAAGATTGAATTCAAATCAAGATAATAAGCATCTTATGGATCTCTAACTAAAAAGGTTAATTAAATGCTCTCAGATTAGCACCCATTAGTGATATTACTAGAATGAGAAAATAAAGATCTATGTCTATTCTAGCTCAATTATGCTAAATTGCTCCATTATGATCACTATTCAATGCAAATTATCAAATGAAAATACTAGGCTCACAACAAATTTGCTATAATAATGAAGTTATAAGATAATGGATCCATTTTCTCTATTGAAGCCCTCTATTTAAAGGATTCCTAAAATTAGGAAGGTGAGTTAGATTAATTCATGATTAGAGGTGAGTTGAGTCAATGGTTTCAAATGTTGGGATAGAGGGAGAAGAACAGATAGTCAAGATAGTAAAGGAAAATTGGATGGTGGAGATAGAAAAGCCTCTTGAGTGATCCATGTGATTCAAATGCTCTCACCTCATTGGTTAAATTCATTTTGTCCATGTGTGGTTGGTGAGAATAATAAGATTTATTAATTGATTTTATTTATTTATTTTAGCCATGTCTCCCCTTTGAATGGGTTGGATTAAATATAGATTCAACTATACAATTAATTGATTCAATTCAATTGCATAATTATTTGATACTTTTGATTTAATTAATCCTCTTGGCTTTGATTTTCAATTAATTCATGCTTTGATCCTCAATTGCTTGCTTTGATTTTTCTTGACCATTTTTAGGTGTATACAACACTAGACTCGGTTTAGCCATTAACTTCAACCAAGCTAGTCCAATCTCCTAAGGTAAATGTAAGATATTCAAACTATTGGCATTCCATTGAAACCATTAATAGATGTATATCAATGTGCAAATGATAATCAAAGTAGAGCTCATTAAACTTCCACTTGAGCATGCAAGGTGAACTTAAAATGAGAAAGCTACTAATGGATGGACTAAGCGAGTCTCACAAAGATTGATTCACAATTTCTTTCATTCATCTAAACTACTTCTACTAAATATAAAATGAAATCCTACTCTAAGTGCAAAAATGTAGAAACTATGCAACACTCCAAAATGATACAAGTAATCCACCATGAAGACCAACAATGAATTATGAACAATCTTGATTGCATTATAGCAACAATTTTAACAAGTCTCTTCTTTACAAATGACAAGGCCTTGCCTTTTATAGTTGTTCAACTACAATGGATGACCAAGATCAAGGGCCCATATTCATCCATCAAAGCCCTAATCCAACTAACTACAAACATTAAATGCTTAACCAATTACATGAAAGAACCATTTTTTGTGTCAATGAGAAAATTACAATATTTTGTTTGACCAATTAGAAAATAGGTTAGGCAAAGACACTAGGTGGACTCCACATGTACACTTGGCATGATTTAATTGAATCAACTTGAACACATGTAGTCAGGGCTTTCTGACTAGTTGAAGATGATTGAACACTACCTCAACATGCTTATCTTATAAACTTGATCAACATCTTGGTGATGAGAAAATATCTCTTGATACACAACATTATCAATATTTCAATTGTAAAGGCTTATATTCCCAAATTGCTTCTTCATTAGCTTTCTCCATCCTTTCTCATTTTGGCTTCTTGACCTTGATGTTTTGAAAATTTCATGCAACTAGGTTTTTCCTTACTTGATCTAATTGAACTTGGACTCCTAGAGGGAATTCAAGTTGATGATAATTATTTTTTACTTGTAGACTTATCTATTTTCTTACATAACTTGTTCTTTGATATCCATTTTCATAACCTGATCTTGAATTTGGATTGGAATCTTCATTTTTTCTTTTCACTCTTGAACCATCTTGCTTGCCTTGAATCCTTGAACTTGATCTTCTTGTCCCTTGATGAAATCTCATCATAGCCCCCTCTCATCTTCAAATCCTCCACTTTTCCTAATCATGAGTCCACACCATGTCTTTCCCTCAAACACCTTGCAAAACAAGAAAATATATTCATGTTAAGTTTGCAAAAATGATAATTAAAACATAATTAAAGAAATCTAATGGAGAATTCATATTGAAGTTGAATTTATGCAATCTTTGTATGAATGTTCATCAATTCTCAATTTCATTCTAATTGTTATTTTGATTTTCTCGCTATTTCCTTGGATTTTCTTCTTAGCCTTTTTAGATTTGATTTTTATGTGATAATAGCTTAGTTACCACAAAAAAGGGTAACATTCACGAAGGGACAAAACATGGAGTGCAGGTTTCCCTAAAGGCAAAGTGTTGAATTCAGAGTGGTGTTAGACACAATTGTCCAAACAAAGTGTGGATTCTGCACTATGCTTGGACAACCATGTCTAAGTATAGTGCAGATTCCACACTATCCTTGAACAAGCTCTAGGCTTCCCTTACTCAAAAATTTTGTCCCTTTTCACTCTATAACTTTCTCTTCATCATTCATGCTTCTCTTAACTTAAACTCAACATCTTTCAAATCCAAACCCCACTTTTTCAAAGGTGATAAGACTTAGACTCCAATTCGGGTTTGGTGGCTCCTACACCTCTAATCACTCTCTCAAGCTCTTGACTAAGTGTTGGGCTTCTTGTTCATGGCATTGAATGGCTTGACTCAAAGATGAGCAAGAGTTTCTCAAACTCATCTTTCAGACTCAGAGACTATTGAATTACTACCAATTTCTATTCTCCAAGAAAAAGAGATGGTCCCCATTTACAATGGGTGATGGTGTGAAAAGGTCACAACATGCCCCTACCAAACACAGTAATAGACATTTCAATTATTAATGATTAATATAAAAGGTTCACAATAAAGAGTCAATATACAGCTACAAGGATGACAGTTGCCATCATCAAATATCTTGAGTAACAGAATCATCTACCCTCTCAAATCACTTCAAATTCATTCAGTAGTAAAAAGTATTGTACAAAGTTGTTGAGCAATACTATTTTTACAACTAGTCAAAATAAGTTGCATGCAACTTTCAACAAAATTCTCTTGGACAATGAAACTGACAAACTTGAAAAATATCAAGGGGATAAGGCATTTCCACAGATACAATTCAAGAAAACAATCCACATTCTTTGAAAGCAGTGGGCAATGGAGGATCATAATGAGAACTCTAACTATGCTGTAGTTTAATAATGGAATTTGAATATAAGTGCATTTAACTGTAAATTGATAAAAAAACATTAGAATTTGTGAGAACATTGGATAGCATTCTCCAGTCCTGTCAAGAAAACCTTAAAAGATGTTGGAATACTCTCACTCACCCAAAACTCGCCAAGCCCTGAAAAAGATTACGCAGGAAAACTCGGCTAGTTTTTGAAAAAACTCAACAACTTAAAAATAGCATAAAATTTAATTAAAAATGAATTTTTTTTGCAAAATTCTATGAGAAGATGCATCCAATGAGTTAATTAATAAAAAAACAAAAGAAACAAGCTAAGTTAAGATATATATAAATGCAAAGTGGGTACAAAATTGCATTCTCATGTGGAATGCTAATGACTGGAAGCAAAATAGTAAAGTTATACATCATTACAAATTACAATTTGAAATACATCTTCCTCTCCCCAAGTCTATGACCAAATAAGGGACTAGGAGAGGAACTAGAAGTAGAGGGCCTAGTCCTAGAAGTAGAAACCTGCACTGAGCATGACTGTTCCTCCTCGCTCGGTAGCCCTCCTGATGTGTGTGGCTCACTCTCCATCCTGGATGTATCTTCTAGCACTGACAATGACTCCTCATCTGAGTCCTCATCCTCCTCAATGTCATCCAATGTGAAACCAAATGCACCCCCCTCCCCCTCCATAGCCTACCTCTCCAAATCAGTGATGTCATCCTCTGTAAACAATGGAGGTGGCTCCTATGCCATCCAATTAGAGTAAGGATCTATATCATCCAAATCAATTGGACTAGCGAACTGTATAATGCTAACATGACCGAGTTTTTTTTAAAAAACTCACCGAAAAATCAGTGCATTTTTCTAAAACTCAGCGAGTTTTTTGCAGGTGATTTTTTGGCTGAGTTAATCGCCCAGCTAGAAAACTTGATGAGTTTCTCTAACTCAACGATTAATCGGTGAGTATGCCAACTTTGAGATATGTATCATATTTAGACAATCACTGCAACATATAAGGTGCTTTTGAATGTTTTGGATTAAAGGGTAAATAAGTTTTACTAAGCTGCTAAGCTCCATTTACAGAAAAATGTTAGTAGAAAGACAATTGACTGACACTAAGCCAAATAAAAAGGCCAGAACCATAAACATATATAAGGCAACAAATACCAAGAAAAGCATTCTACAACTCAACTGCAGCCTACCTGACGTTGGAATACAACTAACCCAACTTACACTTTACCTGACCCCTTACAATCCTCACACCCTTAACCCAGGGATGGTATACCAATATAGATTTAAGATGTTTTCTTATATTATGTATTTCCAAGCAAAATAGCTCTTAGGTTCACAAACAAAGATAGTCTTAATATAAGGAATTATATAATTGAAGTCTGTATTTAGGTCCATAATACAAAGGGCTGATTTTGGATGATTCAAATACTGAATAAAAGAACATACCAAACATGTAATCACATCTAAGGAAATAGGAACAATAGCAAGGACATATTAACATATTTTACATATTCTTCAACTAGAAGAAATGCACCTGCACGTATCTATCATATTTGTCTATTCATTCACTGAATAAGATAGTGAATGTTCTATAGAGGTTCTTCCTAAAAAAACCTAAGCAATCAAAATGGAAGTTTGGGATGACAAATAAATAAAATTAGTGCACATAATATAGGACCATGTTTCCAGTACCCAACATTATGGCTAATAACACAATAAAAATAGTACCAAGCACAACTTTCAATGAATTAAATCCCAAAATCACAATTGGTGATTTAAAGTGGCCCTTTTCCTTATTCCACATATTCAATTCAACAGAATAATTATAGAACCAATGAATGCAAGCATTGGCATAATGGTGAAAATATGTACATATATTAATAGATATTAACTATTGTATGCCAATACTAAGGGAAAACTCCCTCGTTAATGGTGTAGGATTGCCAGGTACAAAATAGAAAAATGGGCACCCTCTCCAATCCTGATCTTGCTTTGATAGCTCCTGGTCTTTAGAAAGGAGAGAATAAAAGTAAGCAATAGATTCCTTCACAATGTCCTTATCCTCCTTCAGAGCTTGATCTCTCTTCTTGATGATGCTTATCCTGTTAGCGGCTATGTGTCTCATTGTGGATAGGTGAAAGAAGTGAGTGTTTTTGTCTCCTTCCCTAAGCCAAATGGACCTTGATCTCTGCTTCCAGAAATTTTCCTCCTACCCAATGATATTTTGGTATTCAAAATGGATAGATTTCTCCTTATTCAATCTTTCTCCATCATATCCCTATTTTTGGATTTTAGCTTGAATTAGGTTAAGATCAATTAGAGTCTTGTCTTTGGAAGTAAAGATATGGCCAAATTCTTCTTTGTTCCAATTTTTTACATTGAATTTGATATTCCTTAGCTTTTTAGTCACTCTAAACATAGCAGTCCCCTCAACATCAATGTTCCACCATTCTTTTATTTTATTAAGCAGATTTGGCTGGGAAATCCACATTTTTTCAAATCTGAAGAGGAAGTTCCTTTTCTTGGCAATCTAGTCCAAGGAGAGAGAGATAGGAGAATGGTCAGAGCTAGCTCTAACCAAAGTAGAGAGGTTGAGAGAGTAGTGATTCAACCAATCTAGCATGATCAAGGCATAGTCCAACTGGACTTAGATGCAATCCTTTCCAACTTGCCTATTGGACCAGGTGAAATCATCTCCTTGGAGGTCCATATCAAGAAGAGCCTGGTCGTTGATGAAATCCATTAAGTCTTGCCTACTTTCCATGTCTGGGGCTATCCATTCCTATTTTCCCCCTTCTTTTAGGGGAGTATTGAAGTCTACCATAATTATTCCCTTAGACATATTTAAGGAGGCTAAGGTGGTTTTAATCTTCTTCCAGTAGACCTTTCTATCTTTTTTGGAATTAGGAGCATAAATATTAAATATGAACCAACTTTCATTATCTTTTATTTTAGTAAATTACAAGAGATGAATGTTACCTCCTTCATGGATGAATTTAGCTTTGAGATGATTAGAATTCCACATAGTCATGAGACCTCTAGAGGAAGCATTTGAACTCGTAGCTTTTTTTTCTATGACTTTACTAAAACTAATATACTCAACCTTGTCCTTCTGCATCTTAGTTTCTTGGATTAAGAAAATATTAGGTCTATGATCCCTTATCATGTTTCTAATAACATCCTACTTGTGTGAGCTATTTAGCCAACTAATGTTCTAGGATATGACTTTCATTTCTTATTGGAGGTACAGACTACTTCGATGGTTTTCTGAGTCCCATCCACTATGTTCTTGTTGGCTTCTTCTTGCCTGATCTAGCTAGCCCTCTTTCTACCTAGAGTTTTAGGTTTAATCAATGTATCTACTTTATTTCTACTTCTGGTAGCTACAGGGGAAATAGGAGATGGGTCTCTTCTATTAGATTTCTTCTTCTTGTGGACAATGATCCAACCCTCCTTTTCTTCTTTATACTTGGTGAAGAGCTCTTCCATTTTGGCAAATTGGTTAGGGAAGGTTATTTCCATCAGATCTTCCATCTGTTGAAACTTCCTTGAATCCTTCTTCTCAAGACAAGGTTGGGAGTCTTGAGAGGAGGTGCCTCTCTATGTGCTCTATTTCAGGCTGGAAAATCCTTCTTTTAGGGGAAAACAAGGGAGTCTAGAATAAATGAAACAAATGTGGTGTCGAGACACGAGTCACCTCCTTTAGTCAGAATTATATTCTTGTTTTCTTCTAAAATTTCTCACTAGATGGTGATTTCCAAATCTATTCCCTCTAGAAGGGGGGTCTCTCCACTAGTTTCTTGGGTTTCAAGTTGCAATCTTGGCAACTCCTCCTCTACCATTGTTTCCTTTTTTATCGTGATTTCCTAGATTAATGGAGTGGTCTCAGCTTGTTCTTTTTTCTTCCAAACTCTTTGTTTTTTGGCCTCAGTGCCTTCTTGGGGGATTGTTATCTCTCTTGTTGCATCTCCCTATTCACGACTATTATTTTTTCCATTGTTATTCTTTCTTTGTACTAGTCTAGCTTTCCTTTCTTTCTCCTAGATTTGGAATAATGGACATGATTTAGCTCTGTGTCCTACTTTCTTACAGTTGAAACAGGTGAAGGGAATGCTTTTTTAGTCAAGTTTTTGCACTCATTTACCTAATTTGGATCAGAGCTTAATGGTTTCCAGCATGTCCTAGCCTTCTTCCACCCCTATGCAGATCCTAACGTAGGTGAGGCATCTCCTTACCATAGTTACTAGGTCAATGGAAATTAGGGTGCCAAAGGATTTGGCTATCCCGTCAAAAACATCTTCATACCAGAATTCTAGGGAAAGTTCAAGCAATCTTACCCACATCGGGGCCTGGACAAAGAAGGTATCATTGAGGTCAAGCGTAGGAGTCCATTTTTGCAACGCCAGAGTGGCCTTTCCTATGGCCTAGGTTTCAATGTAGAGGATTTTGTCCAGGTCTTCTTTGCAAGAGGACTCAAAAGACAAAAAGCCATTCACCATGGCTGTAACCTGGACTTGACCCTTTAGGTCCCATTTTTTTTTGTAAAGATCCTAATGATGTCTATGCTAGGTCTTGATCCAACAAACTTGCCAACAAGAGTATGGTCCATGGTAGCTATATTGTGATCTACCAATTCCTCAGGTATCTCTATAGCGTATTTGCCTTTTTCCTTGTCTGATAGGTCCTTAATAGAAGGGAAAGAGGACTTGTCTATGGGTTTAGCCCTGAAGAGGGTTGACCACCGATGGTTGATGGATTTTCCATCCTTGTCATGTGCATGGGTCTTCGTGGTTGTGGATGGTCTTGGAGGGATGCCCAAATTCTCTTCCCCCACCCCTTCCCCCTTTCTAGGGTCTTTCTACTTTTCACGTGGGACCCCATCATTTTTCTCTAGATATGCACAGTTCTGTTCTTCTAGAGAGTCTTCGAAGCAGGAATCACCTGAGGATCCCATAGCCTGCAAACCTAGATTCCCACCCACCTTCAAATTCAAAAAACCTCCCGCTCCCACTCCTACTTGCTCGCTCGCTCGCCAACTTCTATTCCCACTAGAAAATGTTTAAAAATAATAAAAAATGAAAAAAAAATTCCTAGGTGTTCAAAATAGAGTTTAGTTTTTAAAAATGTAACTTTTTTCAAAATTTGATGAACAAGCCAAAATATATGCCTGAAATACTACATGTTAGTTTTTCACAAAATTTGGGCCTCTTTACTGAATAAATTAGAGAAGGAAAACTTAAAATGATCAAAACTCAAAAAAAATTATATGGTTAGATAGCCAACATATAGTCACAGTGTCTACTTTTGTTTACATTGATCCACCTACAAATATGATAGACTGGACCATGGATAAAAATATGAGAATTTCTTTTGTGTTATAAAAAACACATCTTAGACCCATTATAGTCATCCATGCCTTTGGATTAGATGCTCAAGGAAAATCCAATCCTAAGGCTTAATGTTTCTCAAAGTTGTTTATATGGTGCACGCCCGATATGGCATGTTCCATATATGGTGCATGTCCTATATGGTGTGCACCATATATGGAGCACACTATATATGGCGTGTTCCATGGCTTTGACATTATGAATATCTCTCTCTTTTTCTATGTCTCTTCTCTATGCATGTTTAATTATCCTAACCCTATATCATCATCTATTCATGTAAACCTTATGTGTCTATTTGATTAGGTCTCTCTCTCTTTCTCTCTCTCTCTGTATATATATATATATATATATATATATATATATATATATATATATATATATATATATATATATATATATATATATATATATATATATATATATATATATATATATATATATCTATATATATATATATATCTATATATATATATATATCTATATATATATATATATATCTATATATATATATATATATATATCTATATATATATATATATATATATATATATATCTCCCCTCTACTCCCTTCCCCCTCTCCCCTCTTTCTAACATCTCTCCCCATTTTCCATTTTTCCCAATGCCCTCCCCCTCACGAGCTTACCACCACTCTATTTTCCCACTCCCTTTCCCCATCCTTCCCCTTCTCTTTGTATCTCTATTTATCTAAACCCAAAAGCCTAAAATATAAGATCTAAACCCTAAATGCTAATTTCCCTAAACCATGTCTCCCTTTCTCCCTCTATCCCCCTCTAACTATGTCCCTCTTTCCCTTCTCTCTATCTTTCTCACCTTTACCCCCATCTCTATTCCCCCTCTCTCTTTATCCAAACCCAAAACCCTAAATGATAATCCCTAAGCCCTTTCTCCCTTTATCCATGTCTCATTTCTCCCTCTTTCCCTAATTTATCTTTCCCATCTCTCTCTTCCTCTCGCTCACCTCTCTCCACCTTCCCCCTCTCCCCTCTTTCTAATATCTCTCCCCATTTTCCATTTTTCCCAATGCATTTCCCCTCTCGAGCTTACTGCCACACTATTTCCCCACTCCCTTTCCCCATCCTTCCCCCATCCTTCCCCCTCTCTTTGTATCTCTATTTATCTAAACCCAAAATCCTAAACTATAAGATCTAAACACTAAATGCTAATTTCCCTAAACCATCTCTCCCTTTCTCCCTCTATCCCCCTCTAACTATGTCCCTCTTTCCCTTCTCTCTATCTTTCTCACCTTTACCCCCATCCCTATTCCCCCTCTCTTGTTATCCAAACCCAAAACCCTAAATGATAAGCCCTAAGCCCTTTATCTATCTCTCATTATCTCCCTCTTTCCCTTATCTATCTTTCCCATCTCTCTCTTCCTCTCGCTCACCTCTCTCCAACTCCCCCACCTTTCTCCTTATATCCCCCTCTCACTCTATCCCTCTCTTTAATATTAAATCCCTAATCCTTTTCCTCCTCTCCCTTTGTCTCCCTCCCCATGCCTACCCCTCTCCTACTCTCTCCATCTATCCCCACTCTGTCTTGGTGCATCTCTCTTTCATCCTCTCTTTCCTCTCTCTCTTTAAATATAAAACCAAAATCCTAAACCATAGTTTCCATAAACCTTTTGTCTCTTTCTCCCTCTACTCCCCTCTCACACTCTCCTTCATTTTATTCTTTCCATCTTCCCCATATCTTCTCATGTCTTTATTCCCCACTTTGTGTACAAACCCAAAACACTAAATGATAAACTATAAACCATCAGCTCATTTATCTCTCTCATTATCTCCCTCTTTTCCTTCCATATATTTCCCACCTCTCTCTTCCTCCTACCCACATCTCTCCATCCTCAAATCTCTCTCCCTCTCCTCCCCATTGTCACTCTGCTTGTCTCTTTAATCTCAAAGTTCTAAACACTAAACTAAAAGCCCTAAGTCTTAAACCTTCACTCCCCTTTATCCCTCCCCCTCTCTCCCTATCCTACTCTCTCCATATCTCACCCCTCTCCCTTGAACTACATCTCTTTTTTCCCATCTCTCACTTTTTTACTCTCTCTCTCTCTCTCTCTCTCTCTCACTAAATCCTAATCCATATATCCTAAATGGTCTATAGTAGTCCCTTAACCTTAAACACTAATCCATAAATCCTATATCTCTCCTTCTAAAGGATTATGGATTATGATTTATGGTTTAGGTATTATTATATCATTTAGTGTTTAGGGATTAAGGTTCACGACTTGGCATTTAGAGTTTAGGGTTGAGAGAGAGAGAGAGAGGGGGGTGGGGGGGTCTTATGATTTAGGATTTAGGGATTAGGTTTTAAGCATAGAGAGGGATGCAGTGAGAGTAGGATATAGAGATAAAGGGGTTTAGGTCTTAGAGAGGGACATAGAGGAGAGGGTTAAGGGCTTATGGTTTAGTGACTATCATAGTATTTTGAGCTTAGGGATTTGAGCATATAGAGGGATAAAGTTATAGGAGAAGAAAGTTAAATGGGGTTGAGAGAGAGAGAGAAGGTGAGGGGGGCTTATTATTTAGGGTTTACAGACTATTATGTCATTTAGGGCTTAGGGATTAGGGTTGGTCTCTTAGGGATTTGAGCATATAAAGGGATAGAGTGAGAGGATAATAGAGGGAAAGGGGGTTTAGGGTTTAGAGGGAGAGAGAGAGATGGGGTAGTGGGTTTATGGATTAGGGCTTACATTGTTTCTTTCCTTTTTTTTTTTGAATCTTCTAAATTTTTCCTTCTACTCACCATTAGGACACCTAGTAGCAATATGTCCAATCTTATTTCATGATAAACACTTCAAAAGTAACTTGCCTTTGTACTTACCGGTACATGTAGGTAGTCTCCTTGCAAGTAATGCTTCAAGCTCCACTTTCTTATTCTCTTTGAATCTAGGACAGATTCAAAATCCCTGGAATAACATGACATGTAGGTAGATTGATAACTTATATGTTTTCCTTTCTTCTCTGATGCTAATGACAAAGAGGCCTTAAAAGCTTCTTCAACTCTAGGAACACTATTATCAAAGTTACTCAACTCAAGAGAAGTAAGCTTACCAATGAAACCATCAATAGAGACATTATCTATTGTCCTTAACTTATGAATAGAAGAAACTCTAATGGTGTAAGAAGGAAGAAAAGTCCTCAATATTTTACTTAATACATCTTCTTCTCCAATGATAGCACCAGGACACTTGATAGCACCAAAAACTTATTTTATCCTTTGACCATATTGAGAAATGTTCTCTCCTTAAACCATTTTCATGTTATCATATTTTCCCTTCAGGCTATCTACCCTAGCTTTTTGCACATGCTTGTCTCCACCATAGATTAGTTTAAGATTTTCCAAAACCTCATGAGTGGTCTCTAAACCATGTATGAATCAATATATTTAGTTTCAGATAAATTACTTACTACAACCTCCAATTCTTGCATATACTCCCATTGTTGGACTTCAATTGATCATCATTAAGTGTCCTAGCAGGAACACCATATTTGATCACAACATGACTCCATAATTTTGGTCTCATACCTTTTAGATAGATCTTCATCTAGTCACTCCATATTTTTTAGTTATCCCTTGTGAACTTAGAACCTTCCTTCTTCATCATTGGATCTCTCCCTCAACCTGTTAAGCTTACCACAAAGAGGACCAAGATATTTGATACCAATTATTAATATTATAAGTTCCAAGATTATTGAGAGGGGGGGATGAATTAGTAATCTATCAGATTTGAAAATTTTCACAATAAATTCACTAATATTAACCACATTCATCAAATTTATACTTATATGCATGAAATAATTAAAGTAACCATACAATCATACAAAACATGCAACAAAGTGACACAAGTATTTTATCATGGAAAACCTAATAAAGGATGAAAACTACAGTGGGAGTTAGCACCCACTAATAATTTGCACTCTTCCAAAATGTGCTTGGTTAAAGGCCTAGCCCTATTAGGATATTACAATGATGCCTGATTAGGAATAGACCCTATTAGGAGTCACCCAATTAAGGGATTTACCTCTAGCACTATTAGGAGGTTTACCCTGTTAGGAGTAAACTTGTTAAAGGATTTAAAACTCTAATTACATAGTCACCTTGTTAGAAGATTTACAAATCAGACCTGTTAAAGTCTACCTGCTTAGGAGATTTTTCTTACAGAAACTATTAGGATTCAAGAAGTATAATGATCTGGGTGTAGAACTTCTCATTTTCTTGTTCCAATCTAATTAAAAAAAAAATATTTCTTCTCTTGTAGATAATCTTCAATCTTTACTCAACTTCACCTTTGCATCCACGATCTACACTTGCATAAATCACTGATTTACATATATATACATTACATGCTCATTAGGGCCTTAGTTGACTTACAAAATGTATTATACTTGAATTATAGTCATTCCCACTTGATCCTTGTGTTAGAAATAGGGAATACTAAGAGGGGGGGTGAATTAGTATTCTACAAACTTTTACTTTTTCCCAATTATGGATATAACAGATTATCTTAATGCATGCATAACATAGAAAACTAAACAACATGCATAGAAATAAAACAAATGAACTCATAACACATTATTTGTTCTCAAGGAAACCTTGGCCAAGGGAAAACCCCAGTGGGGATGGTACCCACAAAGATCCACTAATCAAAAGTATCATGTTAAGGATGTTGACTCTGTTAGGATCCTATTACATGCATATAGTGTCTCAGTCCTGATTAAGGGACTATAGGCCTTGTTAGAAGCCTCAACCCTGCTAAAAGTTGGTAGTACAAAATATGATTACCAGATGAGCCCACTGCCCAAACGAGTAATCTATAATATTTACTAATTACAAAATAGGTCAAGGTACTGTTATACACTAAATTTTGTGCCTCTGATCTCAAGCTCTCGTAGTATTGATAATCTAGTATAACATGGGAATCATCTCAAGGTTGTGGGACCTTTTGCTAACCGAGATGAGACCTCCAAGTTCTAGGCTGGTTCCTCTTGGATAGTCACCTAGATTTTCTCTTAACATGAAATGTAAACTTTGAGGGAAAGGGTTAGAAGGAGTGCATGAAAGGAAATGACTAAAAGAAAATCTACCTACTAGGTGATGCACCAAACTTGGGTTTGGATCTCAGTATAGAGGGATGAGATCAATGAAGGAATCAGGTCTAATAAGTCACCACTCACTAGATAGGTTTGCATACATATTTCATAGGAAGGTTTGAACAGAAAACTCAACCTATGACCTGCAAACAAACATCCTCCTCTGCAACTAGGTGTAGGAATGAGACAAGACTGCTAGGGGCTGTAGTATACCCACAAAACATCTAAATTAGATCAGACATAGTAATACACAAATCACAGAAAGTGAGAGGGACCAGGAACCCCAATTTCCATTAACATCATTCATAAACCTCAATCCAATAAGAGATAAGCCAAACAAGGAAGGCATGAAGACAAGAAAAATGTCATAGAATGCTTTGCAATATTTGTATTATCAATGAGAACTTACAGGATGTGAAAAACCAGAGAGCAAGAAAAATGCTACAGATAGTTTTCCAAGAAAAGAGTCTTTCCTTTTTTACAAAATGCCAATTCTGAGCACTACAGGCTCCAAAAAACAATATATACATCACTCAACTACACGCAGGAAGGAGTCCCAAAAACTAACCGGGGTTACCAGATTTACAATTTACTAATCAACCGTAGCAGTCAAAATCTGATCATAAATGTCTTCTGTAAATATCACGACCAATCAGATATTTTGTCTGCGTGCCCATGCCTGAATTGATCAACCTATCGACAAAAAACTTCATCTATCTACCATCTTTGAATCTGTCATGAATGCTCAAATTCTATCAGATCCTTGAAAGGACTCAAAACGGCACCCAAAAGATCTCTACAAACATTCCCAGCCTTTGGAAACATTAATTCTCAGCTACCCACACTTTGCAAACATCTCCTCAGAAGAAAACCCACCAAAGTAATCACACCGCCCCTTGAAAAGGTCACTGGTCGCATGATTGCATGAGGCGGAAAGGCTTCATGCAATCATACGACAAGCTCTTTGAAACGAGCCACTTGCCATAGCAATGGTCACATGATCGCATGAGGTCGAAAGGCTTTCATGCGATCACGCGACAACCTTTGAAAACTTGCCTCCGCCTTGCCACAAAATGACACCTTGGGCCCACAAAGTCCACCACCTGCCAAGCTTCGCCGACCAGCAGCCATCATACTTGCCAAACTCACCATGTGGCCCAACAGGAGCTGACCACATGGCCCTTGAAAAGTTAGTGATCGCATGATCACATGAGCCTGAAAGGCTTCATGCGGTCATGCAACAACCCTTTGAGACTGCAAACTTAACCCCGGTTTCACCCTGGGTCACCTTTCTCCTCTAGTCACCAAGCTGCGTAATCTTTCTTAACCTCGAGCACCTATTCAGTGACTACATGAAATCCATTGATCTCTGCTTCATCCAATGGCAGTCACAGAGTCGCATTACTTCTTTGACATATTCCCTTCCATTAGGAGATCACCCAACTAAGGGAAGTCTCATAATTACCGGATAGGAAGAATATTCTTTCTTTTATTGTGAGATCACCTGGCCTAACATAGAATCGGGCCCACCTCCAACTACACAACCACACAAAGTTTTCCAACTCTGAGCCCAGAACTACCACGTGTCACTCCCCTACTCGGTCTAACTGCCACATCAGTAAACACCTCAGCACCCCAGCACGGACCCACAACAACACCACCCACAAGCAGGCTAACCACTGACAATTTGTCGCATGGTCACATGGGCTCGGAAGAGCCCATGTGATCATGTGACTAATCGCATGATGCTAGCCACTGACTGCAAACCGCCACCACCGAAACTAGACACAGTTTGTCGCATGGTCGCATGGGCTCAGAAGAGCCGATGCGATCATGTGACCAACCGTAAAATGTTAGCGCTGACTGTTGGATGAACCCTACAGACTACCTATTGCATGGTCGCATGTGGTCAAGGGGCTGCATACGATCATGCGACCAACCACATGATGCTTCCCATGCAACCACATGCGGTTAGCTGATGACCGTTGGCCAGTTATCTTGACTGCCAATCCCTGACACCACATCTACGGTTGTCATGTGATCTCATGGGATTGGAAGATCCCATGTGATCATGTGATAGCCATCGGATCTTCTACACTGGCACGGCCTTAGGCACTGAGACCCGCCTGATCAGAGTTGTGCACTTAGGGTCAAAACATAGAGGGTTTTTCGAGCAAAGGCCGAAAACACACCAAATTTTCAGATCGGAGAGGTTGAAAACACATTGAACTTTCAGACCAAAAGGCAAAAACTTCCCAAGCCTACAAAGAGGAGGTCAAAAACACACTGGGTTTTTGACATTTGAGCAGAAAACACACTGGACTCTCGACACTTGAGCATTTCACTTGGAAAATAGGGCTGTGGCCGAAAAAAATGAAAGAAAGGGAATTTTTTGGGCAATAGGTACATAACCTTGTACTCCTTTTAACTTCACATCAATGTCTCTTCACTTGCTTTTTAACTATTGCTATTACAACTTCATCATCTAATTACAATTACATCATTACATCTCTTTATACAAGTTATTAAGGCTAATAACTCATACAGTCGGCTTGTCATAAGATTTATACAATATATATCTTTACCCAAGGGTTAACATATAGGATTTCATCCCTTTATATCGTTAAGACATTATTTTGATCAACAAAACAATCCCTTAACTCTTTACGAATTCTATCTTCATATTCTATCCTGTCGGCTTAACACTGTCTTCAGTAAAACTATCATAACTTCTTCCATACATGCCATACTAACTTCCACTCTCAACTTAGTCTTCCATAGTCACCATAGTATCTATGTTCAAGTGTGTAAGCATTGAGCTTACTCCAATCAACATCGCTAATCAAAACTATCTTTGGGTACACTGGTAGAAACATTGTCTCATACTTAGACAATTTTGCATTGTGCTCTGTCATACTTGCTCTCTATCTTGTGTGATCTTTATGTCAATCATATGTTTCCATAATGACAACATCTAAGTATCTAACTCAGCCAAATTTCCAACAATCTCCCCCTTTGTCATTGGTGACAACATATGAGAAAATTGGCCAAGTCAAAAAATTCAAAAATCTCAAAATTGTGGCCATAACAAAAAATATGTGTATATTGTCCTTGTCACTCCATAGATTTTATCTATATACTATACTCCCCCTTGGAGTATATATCCTTATCATTTTTAACCAAATTTCTACTATATATAGATCTCCCCCTTTGACAACAATGACAAAAAAAAGTAAGGAGGCTGTCAAAACTGTGTTCAGACAAAAGTTATACCTTGATTCAATATTGCAAAGCTGGTAGGCTTGCAACAAAATCTACAAAGTTAATCTTCATGGCCTCTAACTCTTTCTCCCATGCCTTCTTAATCAAATCTACAACATTGAGTAGTGCGTACAATCCATTAGATGCAATTTCACAGGCTTGGAGGTTTACAAAATTAAACTTCTAAAAAGATGTCTTGGATGAAAGATATTCTTCCAGTTGCCCTTCAATAATGCTCAATTTGATAGAAATATGCTCTCTTAGTAGAGTGAATCTTTTCAGCTTCGTGTCCTTGTCATATTGTAAAATCCTTATCTCATCATAAATCTTGCAAATTTTTCTCTCAATATCAAGTATTTTCACATTGGGGCTTGAAAGAAGATTTGCCTTTGTTTGAATTTCTGCTTCTTTGATCTTAATCTTCTGCATTTCTTTTTCTATAAGGATCTCAGATTTTGTACACTGAATATACAAAGTCTTACCTCTATCTAGATTCCTTCTCAAATCTTTTATACAGATATCAAGATCGTTGACATCATTCCTGATATTCTAGCTTATGTCCAAAAGTAGTTTGGCCTCATAGGTTGCTTGTGCCTTCACCTTAGCTATATCAGATAAGTTGGTAAAGTCATCATCAAATGTGTTCATCACTTTCTTTGCTATTTCAAGTGGGTCTGCCTTTGCAATTTGTGTGGTCACAATACTTTGTAACTTATTAGTTAATTCCTTTAGGCATCCTTCAAGGATTTTTACCTTCTTGTTCTTTCCAATAATCTTATTCAGAGATGTGATCAATTCCATCTGATCATCACCATCTACTTCTTTTCCCAAACTTTCAAATATAGATCCAATTTGAGTTTTCTTACTAGTCTCAAGTGTAAGACTGATTTCTTCTTGACTAGGGGTTGCTTCTAGATTTTCTCCCCTTAGGCTCTCCAATTCTTGTGTCTCTTTGTTCTTCTCCTCTAGCATTGTCTTTCTCTTCAAAAGCTAAATTGTCAACAATGTTCTCAAGGTTTTTAAAAAGATTATCATCACTATCCAGAGTGATCTTGGTTCCTTCCACATTCATAGTTTCATCTTCAATGTTAATGGTTGGTGGAGAGGGAATTTCTTGTTGTTTTGCTTCCTTTACTTTCTATGTGGGTTCTGTTGCATCTGATTGCTTTCCATCATTTTCTGTCATTACCTTAACTATTGTTTGTTTTGTTTCCTTGTTGATTTCTTCATATTTACCTCCCATAATCTGAATTGTTCTTTTCTTGGTTCTCAAATGGGTGTTCAGATCTTTCA
Source organism: Chamaecyparis obtusa (assembly GCA_027943335.1). Taxonomy (NCBI): domain Eukaryota; kingdom Viridiplantae; phylum Streptophyta; class Pinopsida; order Cupressales; family Cupressaceae; genus Chamaecyparis; species Chamaecyparis obtusa. The sequence continues at coordinate 18,073 of BSBK01008892.1, read as the reverse complement.
TGATCTACTTGAAGTGTTCTTCATCTTTTACATCACATAGCTTCCTAAGAAGATTTTCTCTAATTCTGATGTCTTCATCTAATGCTCTTTTCTTTCTTTTTACTAACTTTTCATACAAATCATCAAGTATCTTACCCTAAATTGTATCAAACTTCTTGTCAGTTAATATCATGTGCTTTACCACTACATTTCCAAGGTTTAATCTTTTTGCATAATCATAGAGGTCATAGTATTTGTTCATCTTTGAAAAGTCTCCATCTTGAGTAATCTGTTCATTCACTTTTTCAATTCTAGGTTTCCATGTTTTCTTCTTAACAGGGTTCTCTTCATCATCTTTAATTTATGTAATCCTTCTTTGTACTAGTGGTACTAAAGTCTTTTGCCTTTTTCCCGGTCCGGTAGAAATCTCTTTTACTAGGTGTGGAAGAGGATGATCTAGTGGACTTTCTAACTTCTTGATCTTTCTCTATTTCTTCCACTTTCACTTGTATGTCTTCTTGTTGTACTGCAACTAATGATAAAGGTGGAACAGACAAAACTTCCTTTTGTCTTATGTCTCTAATTGATGTTGTTGTCTGTTTAGCTATCAAAGATTCATGTTTAGACATCCCTGTATCCTTTAATATCTTCTTGATTGTACTTTCAACTCTTTTCTTTGATTTTTTCTCTTCTAAGATACTCTTTGCGGAGTTGAAGTTCTCCTCAAAGGTTCCAAATCTATTTTTGTGAATGTCCAACTTGCATTTAAGCAATCTACTCACATACACTTCTATTTCAATCTCAGAAATTTCATAGCCAAGAGAGTCTATGAATTCTATTCTAGGTTCTACTGCTTCAATGAATGTAAAGTCAGTATCAACCATAAAGCATATCTCATTCTTATACTTTTCTACTAAAGACTGAGGGATCCTTGATCTACTTGTCATCAAATTATGAAATGTTTTAATCACCAACACTGCACTCTCATTGACCTTGTCAATAAGATGCCTCATATACATTTTGTTAATCCTTTCCATTGTAGTTTGACCATCATTCCAATCATTACCAATGGTGTAAGGAAATATTCTTAACAAATGGAAAAACATATAAGTGATCAATGATGAGAATCTAAACTGAGAACACTTAGTCTTCTTTATCTTTTCCAAATTCTCAAACAACTAAATTCTCAAAATCTCACACATGTCAACTTGAACTTTATCTACACACATCAAATAGGCTACATGTATCATTCCTGCTACCATGTCATCTTCTCATGAATTTTCACAAAACTTAGTTGTAACGATCTTGCACAAATATCTAACATCATTTTGTTGTATCTTTCTAATTACTATTCCTCTGCCATTGTAAGATGAATTTGTGTTGTCTATGACTATTTTCCTCATATTATTCTCATTCAAAGGTATGGCTCTAGTTTTAGATAGACCAATTACCTCATAAATTAGGTCAACTATGATATCTAACACTCTCTCATCTAACCAAAACTTTCCATTGTGAATTCTGTTAGTCCTTTTTCCTATTCGTGCAAAAATCTTATGAAAATGGCCTGTTCCCTGCAAAGTTTTTGTTAAGTGTCCTGTCATGCCTGTGAGCATAGTTTTGATGTGCAAAGTAGACCCCCAAGGTTTTATGTTGTGCACTCTTAGCCCTATGTTCTTCCATGTGTCACCTTACTTCAGTCCATATCGCATCTCCTAAGTCGCAAAACCCAGGGAATTATTCAAGTTTTAAGGTTTGCAAGAAACAATTTCAGAATATGCCTAAGTGTCGAAAACCCATAATGTTTTTGAAAACCCATGATGTTTTCGATTCTCCTGCTACCTTTTCATCTGCATGAAAACCCTCAATGTTTTCGCATCCTTTGTTTTCCTGCATGTCAATGTCAAAAACCTTGGTTGTTTTCAACCTTGTGCCTCCCCACTTTTGTGCGCTTGTCTTTTGGCATCAAAAACCCTAGATGTTTTTGATCCTTCGCTGTTGTGAAAATGTTGGATGTTTTTGACCTCGGTCTTAACTACACAAGTGCAATCAGTTGGTGGGACCTAGTTCTTCTTAGTTGTTTGGTGTGGTTAAAGTTTGGACAGAATCGGTGGTTGTCGCATGTTCGCATGGTGAAGATGCACGATGTTTATCCTTCATGCTTTTGCGATAGCCATCAGATTTTCTTGTGTGGGCATGTGCTGGGTCCAAGTGGGTCCGCATGTTAGATAGTGCTGATGTGCTCATTTCTGATTGGTCCATGTGGTGATGAGTCAGAACTTGTCAGCGGGGCTTGTGTTAGAGATTTCAATCTACGATCGGCGTGTGATCGCATGGAATATTCTCACCCCATGTGATCATGTGACCACTGTGTGATTAGATGTCGATGGGTTTGTTTGCAGTGGGATCACTGTTAGAGGATGTTGAGGTGGCAAGGTTCTATTGGATGCAAGGTAGAGATGTGGGCTTGGTTGTCAGATCCCTTTCAATCCTACGGTTGCCACATGAGTTCAAGGAATATTCTTTCCCCTTGCGATCGTGTGATAACTGTCTGATCTTGCAGCATTTAAAAGGGTTGACGAGTGGTGGGTCTATTTTCCAGGTGTGATGATGTGTTGATTTTTGATTGGCCGGTGAGTGCTGAGGTGGATATACACATCATAGGTCTGGTACCCAAGGGCAAGTAGTGGTGGTGAGTGTTGGCAGTTTGTAGCATGTTCGCATAGCCCTTTTCTGGGCTATGCGATCATGTGACCACTGATGGTGTCATGGTTGTGGAGTTGTGAAGTGGGGCCATGGTTTTCAAAGCAATGTAAAGCATACGGGCCCGAGAAAAGTAAATGAATCGAATGGTGGTGATATAAAGTTGATCTCAGTTCAAATGTTGATCGCTGATAGATTGCTGGCACCCTGAGGATGACCGTTGCATTTCAATTTCAAACTTCTGAGAGGGTTTGTGATCAACATTGTGCGGTTTAGTGGTTGTGGTCACATGATCGCAAGGGTGAGTAGGATGTCTTGTGATCATGTGACTAAGCATAATTGTAAACCGGGATCCCTATGGCGGTTAAGTTCTTGGATACATGACTCCATGATTAAAGATAAAAGAGGCATAACCTGGGAAGGCCATTCCTCTACAAATTTGAATATCAAAAGGACTTTCCAACTATAAGGAACTGGTATTGAATGCTTGGGTAGCCGGATTTGGTAGAATTAATCCTGAGTATTGCTGCGGTGTGGTCCAAAATGCTTGACAGTTAATTGTAGGGATTTGTACCATGAGGTGATGGACAAATTTTGTTGTTCGAGGTATTTTGTAGGTCTATTTAGTTTGATTTGCATATGATCTTCCTGTCCTTTTCAGAGATTCTTCTCAAGTGCGAAGATCATCCTTGGTCTGACAGACATGTGCTCAGTTTTCCCTCTAGGGAATTTTAAAATTTTGATGTAATTCTTGGTTAGGTAGTTGAAACCCTAACCTTGGTTACCCATAGCTTGTTGCATCCTAACCTGTTTGGGATTCGAAGGTAACCAGTGGTATATATTTTTATCTGTTTGATTTTGTAAGGGTTGGATGGTTAAGTTTTCTACCTTGTAAATATTTCTTCTTCTCTGCATATAGGGTGTCCCTCTTTCCTCTCTAGCTATGGGAATACAATGAAGTTGTAGAAAATGTCTTATGTATGAGGATTCAATACATTTGTTCTGTTATTAGATTATCTCCATTTGGGTCTTGGACTTATTGATTGAAGCATCAAGGGTGTTTCAGCCTTTCTACTTGCATTTCTAGTGAGTGTCTGTAGTAGAGTTGTTTTCACAGAAGCAACTAGGTCTAGGACTAGTTTTCAGATGTGTATGGGCTGGGATATCAAAAATATGTCATGCTTGTCTTCCAGTGGATGCTGGTTAATGTATTTCTTATTTATAGGTCTCTTCTAAGGGGAGGGTTAAAATCCTTTAAATGAGTTATAACACATTTGGGTACACAGGTGGTTTGGTAATGTATGATCTGGTTAGGGTAAGTGTGTTGTCTCCTTGTTTCATAGCTTTGCTGCAGTGAGGTATTTGACTCTGCTACCCATTGGATAAGGCACTGGTCTATGAGATACAAATAGGGTATTTTAGGGGTCCATCCAGCCCAAATAATCAAATCATTTCCATTCAGTCCCACCCTTTCCCTTTCATGTTGTTAGTGTAGGTCTCTGGTTTTCATACTCACTCCATGCAAGTAGGGCTATTGCATGAGATATTGGTTTCATTTAAGGTACAAGATACCTATAAGGGTTTGAAAACCATTCCACAGTCAGGTACTTGCAGGCCTGTAGTGTGACACAAGTTGTATGAGTGTGCAGATGAGGTATACCCACCTGAGTGATGTGGAGCTCAAAGTGTAGAAGGATCTCTCTTCGATCCTTATTAGTTCACCCTTTTTCCTATTAGATTTGGAGTGTTGAGTGAATGTGACACTAGCCCTATCAATCCTTATGTTAATCTGACCTTTGGGGAAAAAGAACACCAACAAATTTTTCTTAAGATTATCTTGGTACATTCCTCATTATCAAACTCATATTGTAGTGAATACTTAATAATCTCATTATCTTTCAAATGTTCAAACGCTACTTTCAATGACATATCTTGATTGTAAATCTTCTCATATTCTTTAGTAAATTTACTGTCACTAAGAGTCTCAAATAGCTTCTAACATTTTTTAGGTGTAAAACTACGTCTGATACGGATGATAAAGCTAAGTTAGGGTCTTCCTCCAAGGTTTCTACTGGTTCCCTTTTGACTTTAGGTCTATTCTTATCTCTGACATTATGAATTAATGAAACATCCATGACTTCTACAAATTCCTTAACCGATTTACAGATCTGCCAAGTAAAATACCTTGATTCCTCGATTTAGGGCTTGTGTAGATTCAGCACGAAAATCCTTCACCAACTCCTTGAAAAACACTTTCAATCACTACTCTTTGATCTCCTTAGTACTTGTATTCACTTTGATGATCAAATAATACCGATCATAACCTTTTATCCTTTCAATCTCACATAAATCTGACATCGCATTCAATTCTTTTGCCGCTTCTTTCCAAAATGTTGTTTTTGCTTACCTACAAAACTTAAAACTTCTTGCGATCTCACAAAGCATAATATTTTTCTATGCACTCTTAACCATAGCATCAATACATCATATACTACCTTGCATTAATTGTGCAAGACTCAATTCATCATATATCAACTTCTACACTAATCTAAGTTCCTATTCTATTGTAATTTTCATGAATTAAGTACTTTGAGATGGGTTAGGTAGAGATTCATTCTTACCACTTGATACTTCACCTTTCTAATTACCTTCAGTGTTGAATGTGTCTCCTTGATCTATGCCTTTAACAAACTTCACTTCTTCTGAATTACTACAGCATCCTTTCTGATTGTTACTTGCATCTTCATTTCTCCTTGCATGACTTCTAGGGTTAGAATTAGGATAAAAAACTTTATTGTTCATTCTGCAAAACCTTGATGTATGTCCAATCTTGTTATATATCTAACAAACTATTCAATTGTTCCCATATCTTGGTCTAGGCTGATTAATCTGTGATCTATAGTTTCTAGAAATGTGTCCAACTTTGTTGCATCTATAACATACTACTCCATTTCTCCTGTTCATATCTTCAGTAGGTCTCTTATCTGCATGGTTAGTATTCCTAAACATTCTACTACTATTATTATTCTCAAAAAAATTAGGTTTTCTACATTCAATAGCTCTATGTCCAAAACCATGACAATTATAACAATAACCATTAAGAGGTTTAACTTGCTTACCTGTGCAATCATTCTTCATATGACCAAAACTATTACAAGAAAAGCATCTACCTTTAAATTCTCTTTTCATACCTTTAGTTGACTCCTCTTTCTTAGGTGGTTCTTCTTCTTTAGGTATATCTTCAGATTTGTCAGTTTCATCAGATTTCTTTTCATTTATGATTTTAGACATTTTTAGATCTGGTTCCTTGCTTTCTTCACTTGCTTTAGATGAGTTGAATCTAAGACTAGTTTTATCATAGAATGGTTTTTGATAAGACATTTGTTCATCAATCTTCTCACTAGTTGAATATAGTCTTTCAAGTTGCTGCTTAGATTGAGTTAGTTCACCTTTCACAATTGTATTGTATTTCTCAAGTTCAAAATACTACAATTTGGTTTTCTCAAGTTTAGATGTCACTTTACCAAGTTTAGATTTTAGATCTTCTTTCTCAAGCTTTAGATTTTCATTTTCAGATTTAAGATTTTATTCATTCTTGCCATTTCCATCTTTCAGACTTAACTTCAGATTTGCTATCTTCAATTCATGTTTAAGGATCTCATTCTCTTTTTCTAGGTTGTCATCACAATCTTCAATTTTAATTTTGGATTCCTTTTCTGATTTGAGATCTTCCAACTTGTTTTTCAATTTCTCAATAAGGTTCTTTGCATCATCATATTTTCCTTTCAGAGTGTCTCTTTCTTTAGTAGGCATATCAATCTACTCAAGAGCTTCTTAAAGATTTTTCTATAGCTGATCCATATACATAGAGATCTTACTCAAGCTGCTAGGCTTTCTTTGAATGATTCTTTTCTGACTAACTAAGCTCTGATACCAATTGTTAGAAATAGGGAATACTGAGAGTGGGGGGTGAATCAGTATTCTACAAACTTTTAATTTTGCCCAATTATGGATATAACAAATTATCTTAATGCATGCATAACATAGAAAACTAAACAACATGCATGGAAATAAAATAAATGAACTCATAACACATTATTTTTTCTCGAGGAAACCTTGGCCAAGGGAAAACCGTAGTGGGGATGGTACCCACAAAGATCCACTAATCAAAAGTATCATGTTAAGGATGTTGACCTTGTTAGGAGCCTATTACATGCATATAGTGTCTCATTCCTGATTAAGGGAATATAGGCCTTGTTAGAAGCCTCAACCCTGCTAGGATTTGGTAGTACAAAATATGATTACCAGATGAGCCCACTGCCCAAACAAGTAATATACAATATTTACTAATTACAAAAAAGGTCAAGGTACATAACCTTATACTGCTTGTAACTTCGCATCAATGTCTCTTCGCTTTCTTTTTTACTATCGCTATTACAACTTCATCATCTAATTAAAATTACATCATTACATCTCTTTATACAAGTTATTAAGGCTAATAACTCATACAATCGGCTTGTCATAAGCTTAAGTACAAAATATATCTTTACCCAAGGGTTAATATCTAGGATCTCATCCCTTTATATTGTTAAGACATTATTTTGATGAACAAAATAATCCCTTAACTCTTTACGAATTCTATCTTCATATTTTGTCCTGTTGGCTTAACACTGTCTTCAATAAAACTGTCATAACTTCTTCTATAGATGTTGTACTGATTTGCACTCTCAGGTGAGTCTTCTATAGTCACCATAGTATCTATATTCAAGTGCACAAGCATTGAACTTACTCCAATTAGCATCGCTAATCAAAACTATCTCTGGGTACACTGGCAGAAACACTATCTCATACTTAGACAATTTTGCATTGCACTCTGTCATACTTGCTCTCTATCTTGTGTGATCTTCATGTAGATTATATGTTGCCATAATGACAACATCTAAGTATCTAACTCGGCCAAATTGCCAACACCTTGAACCCTAAGATCATGTATTACCAATTTTTAATTACAATTTCAAGTCCATTTCAGCCTTTAAATCCATCGCACATTAGATTTAAATAAAGAACTATCAAACATTTTGACTTCTTCAACATGCTTCCAACACTTGATTAAATTAGATCACCTAAAACAATGTATCATCAAATAATCATTATAAATTTGTTAAGACACATCACCTTGACACCTAGATCACAACTAGATCTACCACAATTGACCGCATTATCATCAGTCACTAATCTAAAATCAACTGATCAAACCTTTTCAAACATTTTTCTAACTTTCATAGAGTGATCTTTTGTACCCTAAAATAATGCTTTCTAGTACACTTATCAACTTGCAATCATAGAATCAACAACATATCCTAGTCAAGATATACATATCATGACCACAACACTTGGATCCATAATGATTTGATAAAATAATAAATTCATTCATCATCTTTCACTGTATATTCTTCAATATGTCATGATGCCCTTCAATCAATCACAACTCACTCTATACTTATTCCACTAATGCGCGAACATGCAAAATGCATCTAGAGACATCTCTAATTCTCCCTGTAAGAATCACACACTTCAATTCCTTCACAAACTTACCACACTAGATTTATCAAGAAAATATTTATCAACTCACTATCAACCAACACAATGCCAAGTTGACATCAATGAAAACACAATAACTGATCTCCTTTTCACCAAACCTATACCACACATACTCAATAATCTTCTTAATAGCATTGTATCAGTTATGCTAACAGATGGTCCAACCATGCAGCAAGTGTTAACATAGTGGAAACAATTTATTCAAGAACAAAAAGAACTCAATAATGAATAGTAGACATGCAAATCAAGCCTTCACATTACCAGATAATCAAGATTTGCAACATACATGTTCATCAACATGCCAATTTATATTTCAATGCATACATGTCAGATTACATACAGAAATATAGATCCATCTTGGATGCTAACCTCTCAAAAGAATTCCTATCAAAGCACCCTAACTAAGGAACCAAAGCCACAATATATGTACAAGATCGCAAGCCACAAGTCGGCCATGGAGATCACATTCTCAAAAGATGAAGAAAATTCATTACAACAAATAGAAAAAGACCTAAATCATAAGGACCACATCTAAATTAATATAGAATCAAGAATGATCACACAAGGAGGTCAGCCATGAGCATAAGAACATCAAATAATGTGCTAATAAGATCCACAAGCCATGTGAAAGCTTCACAAGATCCAATAACTTGGATAAAGTCATGATGTGTAGAAAAAATATAAGTCTGAACCAAACTTAAGAAATATCCATCAAGAAAGAAGGGATCAAGATGCAAAGCCAGCCATAGATTCACCATGAAGTCCAAATCATGTCATGAAGTTCGCAAAAGATAAAGAGCCAACTCCAAAAGGGTTGCAACATGAGACACAGAAACTTGAAAAGAAGAATAAAACTAAAAGGAATTATTTTTGGGTGATGCAAGATTGCCAATAACCCAAGGATGCTCTTGCATCATGATCTTTTGTAGATCTTTTATTATAAGAGCAGGAATTAAGAGGATAAAAAAAAGCATGTCAATGAATCTATAACATATGTATGCATGAATTAGATGTCTTTTTTATAACTCAAATTAATTTATTCATAGTATTTATTAAAAAAATTTAATAATATTCAACATATAATTTTATTAGGACAAAATTAAATTTTAATACATTTTTATTTAATTTATTATTTTAACATTATTTTAAATAATAATAATATGGTTAAAATATTAGTTTTTAAATATTATTAATGAGAATTGTTAATTAATTATTATTTATTATTTTAGAATAAATGAATAGCCTAAATAAATATATTTTTGCAAAGTCAAGAAGTAAATTTTTAATTTAAATTATCTTTGTTAATATCTTTTATGAAAATATAGACATGTTTCATTAGAATATTGAATTTCATATTGAATTTATTTTATTGTCAATTTAATCATATAGGGTTTACAAATGCATGTGTATGTCAGGTAACAATTTTCTTAGATCATGGCCAAACAAAATACTAAAATATCCTTAGCGGACTTATTATTTCAGTATATTATATTTTGTTACAATTTTGTACTACAAATTTTTATCTTTCTTATGTATTGTGTGATTATTTCAAAATTTGTATTACTTAATATATAATCCATGTTTTTTTTCGTTGCTTGTAATGTGAAGAGGAGTTGCAAATTTCTTTTTCGTTACCTGTTGAACTAATCTAGTACCAAGGTTTGGACATGTTAAAGTTATATGTAAATTTGAAGGTTTAATATTCTAAATATCCTAGGTTGATGTATAATTGTTTCAGTGTCTAAATTTATTCAAATTTTCTCATTGGCCAAAGAAGACGTAGTTCTATGTTTATGTGCCAAAATAACTAGCCAAATAAGAATTGTAGGTGGCACTATTGACTCATCCCACACTATCCAATGAACCTCAAGAAATAATAGATATTAAAAGGCTTGGTGGTAGTATAGAAACATCTAAAAAAGTCAATTACAGTGTAATGTTAAAAAATCATTAGTAGTTTTTCTGATGAAATGATTAACAACTTTTGAGGAAGCCTAAAGAATCAATTAAATGTTGGAAAAAGTGTGGTTTGGACAAACTCATTTCCACGAGGTGGATGATTCCCCTGTGTAGCTTGTTCTAGTCTTTTTAAACTTGGAACAAATGTTCAAACACTATGTAGGCAAATAACATCTTCTATTTTTGAAAAAAGACAAATCCATCTTCTATTTCTGACAAAACACGGGGACTCTAGCTCCTTCAGAGCTCTTGTTACATTTGATATTAATGATAATTTTTCTTTGTTGATGTTTACAACTATGCTTTTAATAAAAGGAAGGCTCATTGTTATTCCATGAATATCATGCCAAATTAATTCTTAGTTTGATTATCTTTACCATTTACAAATTAAATGTAGAAGAGAATTTAATCATTAATTTATTCATATTAGTGATGTCATTTAATAATAAATAGAATTTAATTTTAACTTAAGTTATGTTTCAATTTTAATTTTGGAATGTATTATAAAATTTATAGTTTTAGTCAAAGAGTATAATGAATCAATGCTTCCCTTACTAAGTGGTAGTTTATGAACTATGTGGGGAAGGGGAGAAATTTATTTACTCATTAAAATTCACATCAAAATCACATCAAAACAAAATTATTGATATTATTTCTTGACCCCATAAATATGTGTATATAGTAAGTTTGAATAAACAAAAGAGGTTCTAAGTACTTCGGGTTTCTAGAGTAGAAGTAATATTTTCCTTAAATTAGATAGACCAAACTTCACTAACTAAGTTAAATTTAAGATAAACCTAAAATTATTATACACTCAAAGGAGTTTTAGATAAAATTTTCATATCCTTGTAGCTTTATGTCAAATTTTGAGGGGTGCGTAATTTTTATTTTATAATTATAAATATATTATAACTTAAATATTTTTTTAATAAGAAAAGGTAATATATAAATAAGACTTAGAACATATATGTGGTCTAAATTAGTCAAAATATTTGAATATTTTATGAATTTATGGCCGAGACTAATAAATGAATACATGTTTGTACATGGATAGATAAAACCTATCTTATATGTATAGGTCATTATCAATTATATAGATGAGAGAACACATAAGAAACCTTGCTAAGAAGATTTGGTATAACCTATTAGCTTGAACTAAATGTCATGCATCCTTGGACACAAACATCTTTAGGACCCTAAGCTTGGAAAATTCTTCAATTGTTATATGTAAAGCTTAAATATTTACTATAAGGTGGCATTCTACTCTATAACTTGGAATACATTGAAATCATTAAGAACTCCTTTGCAGTGAAAACTTTCTTCTACAAAATGGATTTGATATCTAGAAAATCAATAATAATCTAGAAAATAAAATAAAATTTGAAATGAAATATTTTTTAAGTGATGCTAGATTACCCAACACCTATGACGATCCCACGTCACTTATTAAATTATGAGTTTTTATCATATCTCCTAGTAGTCTAAAACTAAATTTCATTTCATTTATTTTTTATTGTAGTTTAAAATAGTAACTTTTATCTAGAATTACCCTAGGAATACATGGGCAATATATATGACCTAATTCTCAATTCAAATTATGTGGCTAAAGTTAGATTATTACTAATTTGATCTTGCATGTTGACTTGAGAATGAATATTCAAATAATGTTGTTAAAGTGTTAGTGATGCAGGAGCATCCTGGGTGTAAGAGCAATCTTGCATCACCCAAAAATCTTTCTGTTTTTATATTTAATAAGGGCTATTTTGTGCAGAGCTGCTATTTATGAAAAGTTACTATTTTTGGTAATTTTCGTATGTGCTCAGAATGATCCGGTTTCTTTCTTGGAGGTTCATTTTGGCCCTATAAGTCTGCCAGTAAAGATTCATTGCCAGATCAAGTGTATATTGGAAGATATTGAAGATTTTCGGTATTGGCAGCAGGGTACAGAAACTTTGAACTCAGTTTTGAAGGCTTTAGAGGCCCTAGATGAGGTTGAAAATTTGGGAGATAGGCGCTTGCGCCAGTCAGGCCTGTAATGCGTTTCGTGGCATTTTCAAAATGGGGTTATAATAGTCAATCGGGTCAACTAGTGATGACTTATTGTCTCCGGAAGTCAGGTCACCTGAAATGGCGAAAAATAATTTTCCTTCAAAATTTATGTTCGGGTTTCAAAAGTTATTTTGAGCCGACTTTGATGTAATAAATTGAAAAATAAAATAATTCTAAGTTTGGTCGGCCCTTAGGGCTAAATTTCTGGAACCTTCTCGGGAGGTGGAAATTGCCTATATAAGGAAGGCTGTATTATTGTCTTAAGCAGTTCAGAATAGTTCTGGGTAGTAGATCTGGGCAATAATTCGAGGCTTTGTCCTACAGAATATTGTAAGGAATGCCCATGTGGCTTTGCATATTGTAATTCTGAAAGTTTGTAATTCCACATTTGTGGAGATAATAAGAAGCCAATTTTCTGTTCTTGCATATTATTGTTGTTGTTTCTCTATTTCTGTTATGTGTTTGTGGTATTAAGGGGAGCACCCTTCATCAGTTAGATAAAGGATAAATTTTTAGTTCAATTCAAATCATTACGTACCATCATTATAGACTAACAATATGATTACTTGAGCATCTAGAAGCATTGAGTCAACATCTAAAATCATAATTACACTATAGGCATTTGAATTTCTACTTAGCACATTTTCTAAGTTGTTCAAGAATATTAAAATATCAAGGTAATAGGTGGAAATTAAATCACCTTCCTCTCATAGAATAACATGCTCTTATGGTGAGAAATGGAAAGATTCTAGAAGACAAGAAGTTCAAAGATCAAATCAACGACAAAATTTTAAAACCACAAATTCAAGGTTACAATTATAGGTGTGTACATCAATTCCACTATATGCAATTAAAAATGGACACATTATATCTCTCGACCTATCAAACATTCACTATCTCAAATATGATAACAAAAATCAAACTTGAATTGATTAACATAAGTTATAAATATTATATTTTTTTAATCAAAATTAAATATCTAAATATATTTTTTATAAATAAATAACACACATTTGTATAACATTTTAAAATTTAAATGTATCATTAAAAGATTCCAGTTATGATAGTTTGTATTTTCCTTGAATAACATTTGTAAAATTAATATAAAAATAATAAGACATTTTTACTCTTTTAAGCTTTTTGTTTTGGGCTATTTAACCCTTTCTTGAATTTCACAAGACAAAATTCCATAATAGGAGATAAAATAGAATCGGTAGCCCATGGAAATATGATATTTGACCACTTAATAATATGACGTCGTTTAAGGACAAACAATTAGATCTTTCTTCATAAAAAAAATGTTATAGTCTACAATCAAAGAAGAGGCAGGACACAATATACAACTTGATAGTTGAATTTTAGACGACGCAAAATTTTGAAACTGAACAAAACTATAGATCCTTATTTAATCCATTATATATGCAAGAATCAAACAAAAGGAGCTCTTCTCTTTTCCAATTTGAATGAAGTTGAAATTCCTCGTCAGCATGATGTGCAAGTCCTGCACAAGCCATACAAGTTATCTGTTTGACAACCAAACCATTCAACTCAGAACATGTGGAGGCAACGGATCACTACGAAAGGTACTCAAAAACCTGCTGATTCTTCTTTCTGTGAATTAAAGAATTTGCGTGCATGAACATGAAAAAGAGACAGTAATTGGTTGTTGACATTTCATTTTCTCATTAGCAAAAGAGATACCAATTCTTTGTTCGAGTTTGACAGCTTTACTTATTGAATATGATAAACCCATTTATGGATAACTGACAAAAGTATCCTACAGATGTAAACCTTTCAATGGGTTGGCTCTTCTACCTGCGGCGGCCTATAAAACTAGTCAAGAATTTCTTAAGGATTTCAGCTTAGGAGTGGCTCTGAAGTCTTGAGTTGAGACTAATAAAGTTCATTTCATGAACTTTTTGACGTGATCAGTGATCAATCTTGCAGATGTGACACGCAAACTTTTTAATGTGATCAATGATGCAGCTGTGACACGCTTTTCTGTATCAGATGAGCCGGAGACTAAAATAAGACGGTTTATTAGAACCCGCCTGAAAAATCAAACAGGTAGAAAGATTAAGGTTTAAGGGACTGGCAATAATATTGAGTTTTGCTCCACAGATTTTAATATGTCTATAGCACTATTCTTAGCAGTTGTGACCGCAACTCTGATTCTTTTAAAAGCCTTGCATAACTATTGCTACAGAGAAAGAAGTGCAGCCTCAAGAAGGCGCAATGGATTTGATCATTCAGAAGATGATATCTCAATTGTGGACCCCGTGGGTTTGGATAAAGAAAGTTTGAATGCTCTGCCAATTGTTGAATACAAACCAGAGAATCTTAAAGAAGGGCTAGAATGTGCGGTCTGTTTGTCAGAATTTGAAGAGAAGGAAAAACTGAGGGTATTGCCCAACTGCAACCACGGCTTTCATACCCAATGTATTGATATGTGGTTGCATTCTCACACTAGTTGTCCTCTCTGCAGAACAACCGTGCAACCCATTCTGACCCCAAATGGGCTGAAGTCAGTGAATGGTGATGAAGAGTTTCATACAAACAATTCACTTGGAAATCAACCCATTTCTTCGAATATTGACCTAAGTAATGAAATTGTTGTTCATGGACACCTGGTGAGAGGCCAAAGAAGCTGTGGTAGAGTGCAGTATCTGATCCCATCGAGCATAGATTTAAGGGCGACCGAGAATGAGATGGATCAAGGATTACATGAACGGGAGCCATTGCCACACATTACCATTGAAATAGAGTTTTTCTAGGGCACTGTGATTTATTCAAATTTTCTCTTGTAATCGTGCCATTTAACCTTGTCTAGAAATATACTCATTTAGCTATTCCAATGTTTTGGAAAGTATATTGTGCCTTATTTTGTGAATTAAATTTACTTTTCGCGGTTAATTCTGTCACTGTTTAATTTTTGCTAAATGGATCATGCCTCATAATTGGCCACATGGGATTATAAGTCAAACATGCCCAAGCTAAAAGTATTGTAGTTGGGACATCTAAAATGTTAATTTAGTATATTTATTTGTTTTTGGCGTGTTATTCAAATAACATATTAGTTTTTGTGTATAGATATTTAGAGTTGATTATATCTATAATATATGTAAGGAAATTGGTTAGACTTTATTTTAATGTTATGAAGTAATTGAAGTTGAATTTTGATGGAGTAGCTTGATGTAATTCAAGAAAATTAAGTATAGGTTGCTCAATCAAAGGTGAAAATGAGAAGCTAATATATGTATCTAAAAGAAAAAACCAATTCTACTAATGAAGCAAAAGCAAAAGTACAAGTCTTCTTCCTAGGTCTTCAAGTATGTAAGAAAATTGTTGTTTTTCATGGGTAAATTAAAGGTGATTTTGTGCTATTCGAAAGCAAGGTTCTCCAAATTAGAGGATAAAGAATATCTTACAAAAATCTTGACTCATTTTAAATTCACAATCAACTTACAGAACTCAACATATTTTTAGAGAGATAAAAAGAGAGGTGAAAATTTTGGCATTAATAATAGTGAAGAATTTACAGTCACTAGGAATTCACATTGGGATACAAAATAAATAGAGACAACACACAAGATGGAGATATGCAAGATTATTTTCTTGCTTTCTATTAAATCTAAAATAAAACTAAATTATAGAATGAAATACAAACTACAAATTCTAAAAATGTAAACTACAAACTACTGATTACATTACTTGCAGCAATTTGGGGTTACTCCCAAACTATCTAGAGCTTCTCAAAACTCTTAGAAATTACCTAGAGAAATCACCACTAAACAAAACAAATGTAGTTGTTGCTGCTCACAAAATGGAATCACTCCAACTTCTTGTTGCTGCAAAAAAATATTCTTCAACACAAAATCAAAATTGTTGTCCAAAAACTTGCATAAGAAAATGTCTTGAATGGGAGATGTTCATTCCTTTTGTCTTGTGTTGTCCATTCAATTTCTCACTAAAAAATTCAAATTCAAAATCACCTACCAACATCATATTCACTAACAAAAATTTTACTGTTGGGGCTGCAATGTCAAGAGCGAACTATAGATTTCATTCTCCAAAGTCTCCCCAAATCTAGAAAACACTTAAGTCATTGTTGGGAGCTCCTGATAGGTAGGTGTGCACGTCAAAGAATCAAGGAAAATCAAATTTGAATTCAAATTTCCAACAAGAATGCCACTTGCAAAATTTTAAGAACATAAATTATTTTTTTCAAATTAAATTAAATAAGAACTGACACTCAAATGTAAAGAAAGAAAAACAAAAGGCCATTCTGGAGGGATGCTTTAGTTTTAACTTAAGGAGATGATAGAGACATTGTGGAATACAAATCAAAGGGCTTGGTGCTGATTTTTAAGAAAAAAAGTGTAGATGTTAAAAATTAATAAACATAGCAATTTGTGGTGATAGGTACAAAGGAAAATTAGAAAGTTTGTAGAAGTAACGATCAATAGAAAAGGACAAAGAAAAAATATTGAATAAAGATAGGTAGGAGGGAATACATCAGCTCTGTGTGGCCTTAATACTTAATTTCATTAAAAATTTTAAGGAGAGGAGAGTGTGTGTAATAGCCAACTACAAAAAGGAGAGTTCACCCATGAAAACAAAATATTGCAAAAGTAAATAAAAGAAAATACAGAGGAAATAGATAAGGGAATGCACTAAGAAAGAAGTCCAAACATTAGTAAATTGCAGATTGAAATAATCACATTAGAAGCAAGGAAGATGAGGCAATAGACCTAATGAAGATGAAATTAAATTTGTGAACAACCAATCAAAAATGAAAAATGTGCTACAAGAATATAATTAGAGGGAATGATATATATTTTTTTGATCGGTAAAAGGCCGAAGCCCTTAAATATTTTTATAAATTCAAATAATAATTTTACAATTTTGACCCCGTTCACTGCAGGTGCTGGTAGGAAAGAGTGGAGCTGAGAAAACCTCCAGCCTCGCCCGGGACCATAGGTCCTGTACTTATACAATTTTTCATGGGCATACCCATGACTCGACAATTGTCAAGATTTTTTCAAATACATAATTTCCGTAGGCATACCCACGACTCGATACCACTCAAGATTACATAAGAATACATCTTGCAATGGGAATACCCACTTACTTGAGATTAAAAATTACATTAATTGCTATGCAACTTCTTAAGAAATACATATCCTATTAAAAATGCTTCTGTCGATATTTTTGAAAACTAAGATCTATAACCGTCGATATCAGAGTGGACCGATTGTTTTCTTGTTAATACCATCATTGATGCAAATTTCCTACTTTTTGTTCTATGGATGAAAGAAATTAGTTTTTCCTTTTTGGAGCTAATCACCTGAAAAGATAGACAAAGAGAGACTTCTACCTCCAAAGGTTATACTCATCAAACACTATAGATTCATCATTATATACTATATTATAGCATATCCTTCATTACATCCTTGATGAAAAATAAGATTATATAACAGATTAGCTATCCTTTGTTATAAAAAGAAAAAAAACATAAAGACGAATATTATCAAACTACTCTAACTAGAACCCATGTTATCTAATATCCATGATAAGCATAAATCACTCTAATTGATCAGTTTTTGATTTCATATTCTCACTTGGATCCGAAAATAAGTTTAATTACTATCATTCTTTATCTTCTATTCCTATAAGCAATCCGACCATTCCTTCACCTCTATATATAAGGGTACTTTATTATCTCTTACTCTAGAACATTTCCTGCCTATTTTAGGGAATAACTTTATGACCAATTTGGGGATGA
>BSBK01008891.1:0-105000 GCA_027943335.1 Chamaecyparis obtusa | reverse complement strand
TCGACTTTCGGCCCAAAAATATTCTATGTTTTCAACCTCTTCACATCTTCGCACCAGTTCTTCCTAACAACAGCATTCTTTTTATGTGTGCAACTCCGACCAGGTGGGCCCGGTCAGCAGTCAAGAAAAACTATTTTTATGTGGTCGCAAGACCGCATGCAACCATGCGACAAGTTGACAGGTGGCTTGCGGACTAGTAGGGTGACATCATGCAGTTGGTCACATGATCACATGCAACTTTCTAACTACACGCGATCATGCGACAAGTAGTTTGTGGGTTCGAAGTGCCAAGTCAGGGAGATGTATTAGTTTCTCATTCACCGACTAGTGGTGACAAACATTTGCAGGTGGGTCCGGATTTCTTAAGTGAAGTGCTAGTGCGGTGAATATTTGATGGTTGTCGCATGTTCTCATGGGATCTTCTGAGCCCATGAGATCATGCAACAACTATCCGATGAGGATCTCAATGGCTGGTGGGTCTGATGGAGTCTCAGTCTGCGATGACCGTGCAGTGAGGATCAACGGCGGTCGCATGATCTCATGGGATCTTTCGAGCCATGAGATCACACGCCCGCCGTTATATTAGAATCTCAGTTGGTGGGCCCGGGGATGGTAAAGCGGATTCGCGGTTGCACAGTTAAGAGATTTTGCGTGGTCATTGGATGTAACTAAGGTTAAGAAAAAGTTAAGCGACTTGGTGACTAAGAGGCAAAATAAACCCAAGGTGAAGCTGGGGTTAAAATTGCAGTTGGATCTCAAGTAGGGGTTTTTAGCCAGTAGTTTGAATTTTTGGTTGGCTCGAGGTGGCTTGCATGGCAAGAAGACAGATAGTAAAGGCTTGTCACATGATCTCATGCTGCTTTCTAACCACATGGGATCATGTGACCATTGAGTAAGGAGATGTTTGGGAGAGATAGAAAGGAAGAAGATTTACATTAAAATATGATTTAATTACTCTTATTTGTACATTTCTTTCTATAGGTCTCCATACAAATCCTATGCTACATCTAAATCTTATGACAGAAGATGATCTATACATCAAAACATAGTGCCTATGCTATATACATTTACTATGTATATTGCGGAATAAGATAAGATGCCAAAATCCACACAGTGTATGCAATGCTTTACACTACTCAGATGAAATAATATACATACTATATACTCTTTTCAATTTCTAGCTTGATCCAAGAGTTCTCCTATTAATCACCAGTCTGAAGTTAATATTATTGTTGACTTCAAGATTAGTGACTAACAGATCAACGTGATCAAAAAACTTTTCTGAATTTTAATGCCATTAGTAACCATGAGCTCCTTTATATAAGACTCAATTTTATAGTATTCTAAGACTGTATTGGGCTTCATGAATAAATTTTGCATTAAAGATTCCTTTTATTGCTTGACACATATGCTTCCAGAACCAACTGAGGAATATATTCTTGAACTAATTACATTAAATTACTATTCTAAGGCATATAGCTGTCCAGTATTTGCTTTATAGACTTACCAGGCATGAAAGGAATCTACTGCTAAAAGAACTGGCTATCTCCGTAGGGAATTTCTATAAATCGATTAGGCTTATTAATGCACTCTGCTATTTGTCTATTGTATGAAAGAAACCCACCCTTATTCTGAATGTGGAGATTAACTCCAGTAGAGTGGAACCACTTTAGTTTCTATGCTCTATTTGTGGATTAATAAATGAGATTTCTTTAAATACTCTGATAAGCCATAGAAATTAAGAGGCCTGATCCAAAAAGAAAAAATAGAGCAGGCATCCTGACAATATTAACCTTAAGACTAAATAGAGAGTGCATATGCTGTTTACAAATGAAAATATTGTACTCATACCATGAAAATAGTATTTACATCAAATTTGTATATGTTTTTCTTTAACATAATGCTATTCTTTAAAGTAACTAAAGACACCAAAATTGTTAGTTACAGTCTATCTTCGGTCATTACAGTGAATTATACTAAAATACATCCCAACTTGCCTTTGTTGCTAATAACCCTTTAAAAAATATTCTAGATCTTTACAGAATTTTCACATACTATGTACATAGTGTTCATCTTTCCAAGCTACTATGTACATGCTATGTATATACTATGAACAAAGTGACTTACTCCAAGCTGGCCTTTTGAACGACAGTACATTTCTAGACATTGTTGTCTTTAATCATAACTATAATGTTTTCCTCCTCATCCTTACCTTTGTTCACTTTCCTGGTACTTTTGGGCATTACCAGGGCTATGATATGGATATGATCAGGAAGCTTATCATCTAGGAGAGTTAGAAGATCGAAACCTTTGTTCCTCCAATAGTTCAACCTCCACTTTGTATCCATACTTTCCTCTAGTACTTCTTTGTAGAGGTAGTCAATATTTCTCTCCATCTCCGGCCAGTGTTCATCAAAATTGTCTTCATCCTTAAAAGTCATGAGAGCCACCCTATCGGACTAAGGGATAGTATCCAATTCCTCAATGTAGGTTCACATAGTTCGATCTAGGTAAGGGATTGTGAGGTTTTGGTCAATACAATGGACCATCTTCTCCAAACCACCGAGATGTTCTGCAAAGAACACTTCCCTAGCTACTGATATTATGTCCTCTTCCTTTTTTCCTACAAAGGAAGAAAGGGCTATAAACTGGCCAATGACCCCTCCATTTGTTTTGTAGGTAAAGGAGTTGTCAAAGTGTTGATCCCCTATAGCCTTCACCAGTGCCCTTCTGGTTGAATCTGGGAGTGGAGTCAACATCTGATTCCATCACTCAGGGAAAATTGGGCCTCTAAAGGCCATGGCTCTGTCCACTTTAGTATAGAAAGTAAGTAGTTTAGTATCCATATTTGGACCAGTAAGTGGCTGAGTAGGCTTTCCAGACAAACCAGAGCTAGAGTTCTTACTATGTAATGCTAAAGAGAAAGTAGTCTAACCCTAGACCCACTACAAATCGAAAGAAGAAAGGGATAAAAAGATAGAACCAGAACACAACTAATCTAGAGAGATATCAATGGTAATCGATGTAGGTCATGATGATAATGAGTAGAGATAAGCACCTTTGAGAAAGATGATATCCGTGCTCTAAAAAGGGGGACTTGTAATTATATTTAGATATTGCAGGGATCTAGATATCTCCGAGGATAGACTGATAAAGTGCATTATGCAAACTTGGATGTATATTAATCCTTGGTAGGTAAAAATGATGAGGGGATAAAATTCAGCTTTAATGGAGGAAGCCTTGCTAAAGCCATGGATCTTCTGAACTCTATTATCATGATGACAAGAAGGAACTAAGATATATAAGTTATAATGGCTATAATAACATAAATGCTTGATTGGCTGTATTGAGGCTACCAATTTATCATTGCCAATAGAGACACCTTCATCCCAACTTAGATAATGATAACTATCCCTCAGTCCGCTTCCAGGAGGGAAATCTATAGTAATCATGATATCAAAAGGTGCTAAGTGGAGGAAATATAAAAAACTCAATAAATAGAAGGGATAGTTCATCAAAATATATTTGACCCATCTACTGTGGGTAGAGATGAAGGAAAGGATACAATCCTTAGGTGAATATGCTAGAGTCGTAATTGAAATCCTGAGATACATATGTTATAGTTAATGATATAATCTCTAAAATTAGAATAGTTGATTTTATGTTTTGATTACTGGGATGGAAGTAATTAATGAGTTAGATTCTTTGTTTATAATCCAGCAGCAAGAAGGTATATTAGCTAAGAGTATATTGGGTTTGATGTTCACCTATGATAGTTATTAAACCTCTGTTGTGCTAGATCTTCTGATTGTATCACTACAAAGGTCAGAGCTAAAAATTTGCTCCATTCTCTTGCTAGAACTAGCCAAGAGACTCAATATTGCATTTTAAAAGGACAAGAGATTAAAGGAATGTGGAGCTACAATGTCTAAAAGGAAATGGATAAGTTTGCGAACCTACTCATAATCTCTGATTAATCTAATTTATTATTAGTTGAGGGTCCCATATGATTCTTTAGTAAGCTATATTCCCCAAAGAGCTCCTATATTCTTATAAGTAAGAAGGGTTCCTATGGTTAGAATGTCTCTATATGAGGATCCTGTATCCTCATAGGAGAGTCAATTTCCCAATCTTCTTATTAAGGTTAACACAGGGTAAGGTCTCTACCTTAACCTTATCATTAAAATACCTCTTAAACTATTATATATGCTATTCCAATGTTACTACTCCATTGGCACCTAGATTCGCTAACTTATCAGCCTCTGTGTTTCCTTCTCTGAAAGTATGTCTGATTTCATAATTGGGAATATTATCCATTAATAAATTAATCTCTTCTATTTTTTAATTTAAAACCCAATTAGGAGTTTTTTAAGTGCGGATGGCATTGATAATAATTTGGGAGTCTCCTTCAAAAATTACTTTTGAAATGTTAAGATTTTTGCATAATTTAAGCCCTTCTAATGCTGGTACACATTCGGCCATATTGTTGGTTGTAGGGCTAATGGGTCTTGAGAATTTTGCTACCACTTCTAATTTCCAATTGTGGATGATCCCTCCTATACCTGCTACCCCATGATTGCCTCGGGATGCTCCGTCAAAGTTGAGTTTATACCAACCAGCTTTTGGTGGTATCCATTTACAGGATGCTCTATTTGTTTTAGTTTTGGATCCCCCTTTACCATAGAGGGGAGGGATAGCTAGTTTTGGCCATTTGAACCTGATTCTATTATCCCAACTCTTAAAGGAATCTTCATAGCTCTGTTTGTCCCTGAGTTTACTGTTAATAATTTCTACGATGGATGCTTCTATCTTGTTAGCTATTGAGTTCCAAGTTAATTTTTGGTCCATAAAAATCCTTCTGTTTCTTTCTTTCCATAATTCCCATATTAATATAGAAGGTGCTATTGTCCATATGTCCTTGAAGAGATTGTCTTTATACAAAGATGACCACGCTTTAAGGTTTCTAATTAAACCACAATGAGAAGTAGATTTCCATCCTAAACTTTGATAAAGCCAATTCCAGCAATTTTGAGAAAAAGGACAATTAAGGAGAATGTGATTGGCATCCTCAAAATAGTTTTCACATAGCGGGCATCTAGATGGTCCTTTGAATCCTAATTTATTAAGCCTGTCTGCAGTAAGAATTCTATTTTGTAATGCCACCCATAAGAACAATCCAGCTTTAGGGAGGCAAGATTTGTTCCAGCAAAGGTTCAAAGGTATATCGATGTTATCCATATTTTGGTTCGTAATAATTGTATTGTAACCCTCCTTAATAGAGCATTTTCCATTGTTAGATCCTATCCATATTAAAGTATCTGGTCTATCTTTAAGAATTACTTCTCTATCATTTAAGATTGTTAGGAGGTTGTTCTTCTCTGGCCAAACATCCTCAATTATATTTGTAACATTCCATTTATTGTCTTCCATCTTGCCTAGGTAGTCCTTAAGGTAAGGGCCAATGACTCTTTTGCATTCTTCCATAAACTCCTTGGAGAAACCTAGTTTGTTAAGGGAGGGAAGCCCTGCCCATGAATCCTCCCAAAATAAAGCTTGATCTCCTACTCCTACATCCCAAGAAAGGAATTTGCTGATAATCCCTCTGCAGTCCTTAATAAAATTCCATATCTGTGAGCCCTTAACATGTGATTGAGACCTGAAAATGTTGATGGGATCTGCATCAAGGATGTACTTATGTAATAGAATTGATGCCCACTTACTACTTGATTCTTTGAACATTCTCCATATAAGTTTATCCCTGAGGGCTTGGTTTTGCCATAATAGATTTTTAATGCCTAGGCCCCCTTTAGAAATCGGTTTACATAAAGTATCCCATTTGATAAGGACAATTTTTTTTTCCTTGGAAGGACCTTGCCAATAGAATTCTCAAATAATTTTGTCTAATTCCTTTTTAATGCAAATTGGGAGGGGTAGGACTGATAAATGATATGTGGGAATGGCTAAAAGGACAGATTTAATCATAGTTGTTCTACCTGCTTTAGTTAAACACTTTCCTTTCCATGAAATTTTCTTGTTTCAAACTTTGGATATGACTTGTTGCCATAATTTGGAGGATAAGAGACCTGTATCTAGATCAATACCTAAGTATTTACATGAAAATTTGCCAATTTTATATCCCATCATACCACAAATTTCTTTTTCAATTTTTGAGCTAGTGTTAATAAAGTAAATTTCTGACTTAGAAGGGTTGACATGTTGACCTGAGGCTTTCGCATAAAGACTTAGAATGCTTTTGAAGGCACTTGCTTCCTGTCTACTAGCTAATCCAGGTAAAATCATATCATCCGCAAACTATTGGTGAGTTATATTTGGCACATTTTCTGAGGCTTTTAATCCCAAGATTTTCCCTTCTAAATTTAGCTTAGTAATTGATCTCCCCAACACTTCTACCATAATGACATATAGAAAGGGGGATAATGGATCTCCTTGCTGAATGCCCCTGGATATACTGAAAAAGCCTTCTGGGGTACCATTGACAAGAATAGAAATCCTGGGAGTTGAGATGCAGTTAAAGATAAGATTAATCCATTGTTTAGAAAAACCAAACGCTTCCATACATTTGCATAGGAATCTCCAATCTACTTTATCATATGCTTTTTGAATGTCAATTTTCATTAACATACTAGGTTCCTTTGTTATCTGAGTGATATGGACTATTTCTTGCGCTATAATAATACCATTCAGAATCAATTTATTTACTACAAAGCCCATCTGCTCTTCTGAGATAATCATTGGAAGGATGGATTTGATTCTATTAGCTAAGCATTTTGATAGGATCTTGTATATAGTATTGCAAAGGGAGATAGGCCTGAAATCCCCTGGTTCTGAACACTCATCTTTCTTCAAAATAAGAGTAAAGAAGGTATTATTAATTTCACTTAATAAAGATCCTGAATTTCTAGTAGCTTCCACAGCTTGCCATACTTCTTCTCCATTGAAATACCAATATTTTTGGAAGAAGCTGGCTTGGAAACCATCTGGGCCTGGTGCTTTATCCAGATGTAGTTGAAAGACTTCTGCTTTGACCTCTTCTATTGAGAGATTATTATTCATCATTTTGTTGTCAGAATCCATAATCAGCTTAGGAATAGCTTTAAGCATTTCATTTGGGCATGAATGTCAGAAGCTTCTGTAGTGTTGAGTAGGGAGTTGTAAAAATTCGTTAGTACATTTGAGATTTGTATAGGATCCTCAATAATAAGTCCCTCGGCTAACTTAATTTTGGTTATTCTATTGATGCTCCTTTTAAAATTAGTTTTATTATGAAAGAATTTAGTGTTACTATCACCCTCCTTAAGCCAAGATTCCCTGGATTTTTGCTTCTAGAAGATTTCTTCTTTGAGAAGGATATCATTGTATCTAGCCATCAGCTCTTTTTCCTTATAGAAACTAAGATCATTCATACCTTGTTCTATTACTATGTTGTTAAGGTTAGAGATTTCTTGTTCTACCTTGGTTTTCTCTTCGAATATGTCATTGAAGTGATTCTTATTCCATTCTAATGCTTTGTTTTTAATAATTTTTAATTTAGTTGTTAAGAAGAACATTTTTGATCCTTTGACCGAGGTTTGTTTCCACCAATCCTCAAGAAGGATTATGAATTCCGGATTTTGGAACCACATAAATTCAAATTTAAATGGATTCCTCGATGGTTTAGAATTTTCTGTTATGGTAAGCCTGATAAGGAAGTGATCTGATCCTGCTTCAAGAAGTATCTCCGCACTGACTATTTGATTAAAGTTTTCAGAATTAGTTCTAGTAAAGAATCTATCTAATTTTTCAACTATGTAGCTAAAGCCCGCTCTTCTATTATTCCAAGTATAGACTCCATTAATAGTATTTATGCTTATTAGATGATTAACCTCAACCCATTTGCCAAAGTCTTTATGAGATTGCAAAATATACTGAGAACCTCCAAATTTTTCTTCTAGATTTAAGATAGCATTGAAATCTCCTCTGATGATGAAGGGATGTTCTCATTTTTCAATTAGAAAATTTTGTATTTCCATCCAAACTTTTCTTTTTTCCTCATTAGGGATTTGCACATATATGTTGATCAGGTAAAATTTTAAATCGGATTTTAGGCTATTAATTGTTAATGTCATCCATCTATTGTTAATGAGTGTGATTTGGGCCATTACTTTATGGGGATCCCATAGAACTACCAAACCACTAAAGAGGCCTACTGATGGGACATATTCTGACTTCCATATACCTAGTCTTTTACTAAACTTGTTAATTTCATCTTTATTAAGCTTAGTTTCTTGTAACATAATGATTTCGGAGTCAAATTTTCTTAAGTATCTTTTGATTAATCACTGTTTGTTAGGGGCATTTAGACCCCTAACATTCCAAGTAGTGACTTTCATTGTTCTTTGGGAAGGAACTTCCCCTTCCCTGTGTTTAGAATATCCGCTATATTTTTTTGGTTACCTGCATTACCATCCAACGTTCTCAACTCAATAGCTGACTTCCTACCTCTTTTCTTTTTGAGTTTATTAATATTGGGTGTACTTAAACTACCTCTGTTTATGGCTATGCCTAATTCTCTATTTTCATTAGTGATCCCGAAAAGGCCTTCTATTGCTTCTTTAACCAAAGTTGTTTCTCCATCAAACCTTATTATAAAATTAACCTGTTTGTCTGAGTTTTTTTGCTCATTTAAGGAACAATCTAGGGGTTCATATCTATCTATGATCTCCTTGCCATAAATTTCCACTATATCTACATCATTTCTTGCCAAATCTAGATTTAATGCTTCTAGCTCTAGAGGAATATAAATAGCTAGTTCCTTCCCATTAACACAGGTAGGCACATTTAAGTTTTCCTTATCATTTATATTTTTCTCTTTTGCGTTATGCCTATCTATAGCTTCTTGACTGATTTTTTTATCTGATTGGTTTGAATTTTTGTCAAGGTTATCCAAAAGTGCAATTTCTGAAGCTTCCTTTTTCCAGGGAAGAGGGAAGGAGATGTTGATTCGGACTATTATTCTGTTCCTTATTTTCTTCTAGGATACATTCCTGAATTTGTTTAATTAGTATTTCCTTTTGGAGTTTTAGTTCATCAAAGTCACAAGTTTCATCAAGAAACATGTCCATAAGTTCATCCGTTAGTGATTTTCCTAAGTAATTAATAATTTGATTCACCTCCTCTTCTGTTCTATTTACCTACTCAACTAATTCTACTGCATCCGCACATTCTGGCTTCAAAATCAAATTAGTTGGTAGTTCAGTCCTATTACCTTCATCTTGAAAATAGATTTTATTATTATTTGTTCCAAGTTCTATTTGTTCTGATTTACTCTCCCTGTTGAATTTTTCATATGGTTCTTGCCTTATAATGTTAACTGGGTTATTAGTTATTGGAAGCATTGCTTCAGATATTTGGGGGTTTGTTAGATTAACCATAGGTAAATTAATTGGGTGTTGATTAGGTATTGATTTGTCTGTATTATTAATTTTATAGCCATAGTCCAAACTTTTTTGTTTATCATTCTCAGTTATATTTTCCATGTTCAAGCTCAATATTTTCATGGTTTCTATCCTCCTTAAAGAAGTATGAGCATTGGATGAGTCCTGAGGAGTGTCATTTATAATCGGAGTGTTGATTTTATACAAATTGGGAGGAGGATCTTAGAATAATCCTCTTCGTTATTCAGGATTTCAAAACCCCCTTTGTTATTTAAGAAGTTTACTTTTATTCTATTATCTATGCCATGGTGAAAATCTGAGCAATCTCTAAGAGTAAGTGAGAAAGGATTTCCTCCTTTCTCAGAATCTTCTATGTAGTTATCTAAGATCTGGGGATTTATAATTATGGAATTAGAGTTAAAACATAGATGAAGGGGAGGAATGTAATTATCATGATAATTTAAATTAATTATGATAATCACATCTATTTTTTTATGTTTAGTTTTAACTATCCTTTTAAAAATTCTGATTCTATTGCCTATATTTTTAATGATTTCTGGATGATTAAATTCTAATGGTAGATTTATTAATAAAATAGCTTTTTCTACTTGGAAATCCGCTACTTTTATTGGATTAGAAAAGGGAAACCATGAGCATACAAAAAAGGAAATATCTCTGAATTTTAGATAACCTTTCTTAAAATATCATTTTTGAGCTTACTACTCTTGCAATCTACAAAAATAAAGTTATTTGTCATGATAGTAGTACTTACCTCCGGGGGAAGAAGTGATGCAAAAACTTTGATTGTATCCTCTAAAAGGGCACCTGTACCCATCCATTTGCATATGACACCTATTTCTACATAAACATGCTAATTTTGCACAATGTATTTTTCATCCAATGTTATCCTAAGATGATTAGGACCATGATTACCATATTTTGAAAGTGTTGAATGGCTATGGTTAGCTACATGCCTATGTGGTGGGGTGTAAACACTATCATTACACTTATCATGAGATGGATTACCCTCATTATAGGGTTTAACCATATTATATGACTTCCTATTCATAGAACCCATATTTTCCTTCCTTTAATGAGAAGGGCTATAAGCATTTGGGGATCTATGAATAAAAGCTAGATATTTAATATCCTTAGAAGTTCTATGTGCCAAGCCTAGAGTTTTGGACAGGGGGAGGGGGGAATTTCTCATATCGGGTTGTGCAGGTTCACCTTCCAGATGTGATTTCCCCCAGGAAGCTACTCCCCCTCCCAAAACCCTACTACTCTGATGATTTACTAAGTGTGAAAGTTTGTTACTAGGGTTAATATCCCTGCTTAGTATTTCAAAAGAATTTTTAAGAACAATATTACTGCTATTGTGATTTATAGGAGAATATTTTACCATTTTCCTGCCTTTGACCATGTGCCATTCCTCTTTTCTTGATCTGCCACCACCAGAAGATGCCATAGTCTCTGTCAATCCTCCTCCCCTCGTAGTAGATAGAGGTTCATAGGGGCATTTGGCCAGAGATGTCCTGGATGACAGAGCCTTTACAGTCCCGAGGTGATCATACCGCTTACTTTCTAATAGCTGTGGATAGGGTTTGTACAAACTATGAGTGGTAAGGTTCTAAGAAGGTGCCACTCCATCTTTCCCCACTTTGGAGTTAGCTTGAAGTGAGACCTGCTCAATAGACTTTTCCCTTACCATCTCTGAATTATTTTTCTTCAAATTTGCCCTTGGAAGTATGGTTTTCAGAACTGTGTTCCAAAACCCTAGTTTTAATTGCTAAACACTTATCAAATTTCTTAGCGATATGCTCTTTGTAACCATTATTCAAGGGATGAACTGAATTAACATGTGAAGCGATGATCTTGCCCTTAGATTGCTCATTTTGCTAAGCATCCTGCAAACTTTTTGCCTTCTGCTTTGCAATGAACTCATTGAGGTGATTGTAATTAGGATGGAGATGACGGACATCCCTGAGTTTGCAGTTTGTATGTTTGTGCC
Organism: Chamaecyparis obtusa; assembly: GCA_027943335.1. NCBI lineage: Eukaryota > Viridiplantae > Streptophyta > Pinopsida > Cupressales > Cupressaceae > Chamaecyparis > Chamaecyparis obtusa. Next base: position 93,555 of record BSBK01008891.1, on the reverse strand, counting down.
CATATTGCCAACAATTAAAACAATAACTAGTGAATTCCTTTTCCAGGCTAGAATATCTGGTATCTGAATATTGAGCAAGCTTGGAGGACAATTTTGTCAAGGTAGAATCTAGATTTTTGGCTTTCGCTAGGTCATGATGAATAAGTCCTAGCTTGACCTGATGATTTTGCAAAGTTATTTTCCTTTGAAGTCTAATTTTTCGCATTTTCACAAGCAGTATTCAAAAGTTAGGCTTTACAACTTTTTAAGATATGATTTAATACCTTTCACTTGGTTTTACAATCATAAATAAAAATGCATAGTTAGAAACTAAAACTATAGATGTTACAAAAATTTAAAGACTTTTGAACTTCAATTTTTTATATATAAAGCCTAAAAACTTACAAATAAAGTTCATAAAGTGACATGCCTACCCAAATAATAATATAATCTATTAATACATGTATAAATGAAACTATTAAAGTGATGAATAATTACTTATTTTCATGAATTTTATTTGAATAATTTCCTACATTTGATAATTAGTTGGTCTCATAGAAAATTTCAAATGATGCTAAATGTATGTGTTGAATGACTTGTAAAGACTCTAATTACACATGCATGCCATTGACCTTGCTGAGTTAAGGCTAGATTTGTCAAAGACTTATTTAAGCAAGTTACAATCCAATTGTCATTCCCAACCTAAATTGTATTTTATCCCATTATTCTTTTTTGATTCACTTTACTTGGTTATCTCAATTTTATATATTTAATTTTTTCTCTAAATTTCACTACCAAAATATTGAGATGGGGTTTTTTACCCCACCTAAAATATTACTTGATTAACCATGCACCCAAACTCTAAAATACCCCTTCCTTCTATGTAGAATTTTAGATTCTACAATAATATTTTTAGTTACATAACGGATTCTCAAATAGAAAAACCTATATTTCCATGTACAAACTTTTGTACTTCACTTACACCTTTATAGTTAGCAAGTTACATTTAAACCCTAAAATATTACCATTGAGAAAATCTTCATCTTTCTAATTTCTTATGAAAATATAAATTTATATTTAAACTTGAAATGCTCACTCAACCAATAATTAATTTATTATTTATTACTTTTAATATAGTTGAAAGATATTAGACTTATGGAATTTCCTCAAAGGATGAAGTACAAGTTCAAAGAGGTTACTCCCCCTTACAAACCAGTTTTAGAGATAGAAAATATGATGGGCATGGATGTTGAGCTCCTAATTTTGGAATAGTTTCAAATTGATAGAAGAATTAGCAACATTATTGAGAGTGGAATCATTCAGGTTATTATTATTCATATATGTTTGCATCCCCATATTTTATGATGACTTGGGATTGGCTATATAATTTAGACATTAAAAAAGTACAAAACATTGCAAGTAATAAAAAAACTTTAAAAATTTTGTACATACATAAAAGAGAGCTTTGTAATCCCAACCATGATAAATAAATAAATATAACAGTCAAATAAACCAAATAATTTTATGAAGAAAATTCTAAATAATGTCTTTAAATACTCAACAAGAAATTCTTAAAGGAAAAAAGATCTTGACTTGTGTCCAAATCTCAAGACTACCACTAGCGTACTTACTTATTAATGTATATTATTTTCATCCTCTTCCCTCTTTTTTTTTTTTTTTTCTTTTTTGATGCATTTGTCTACCATGACAATCCCTTGTCCCATTTTAGAACCTTTATTACTTAGCCTACTCATAAGTTATTTCTATAAGATACCATGTTCCCCTATTTCTAGTTTGTCTTCCTCTTTTACAATTACCATTCTTTCTAAGAATATTATGTTTTTATTATGAAAAGAATGGGCTCATGTACAATATAAGGACAAGGGCCAAGAAGAGCTAATTTTGTCCTTTCCTTTTCTACTACCACCACACAATATATATATTTTTAACCTGCGCTATCTAAAATGATTCACACATAAAAAGTAAATGCACTTCTATCATTATAAAAAACCATTCCCCTTGTTATTTTTATTAGCTTATGAAATGATTTTTTTTTTAATTTCTATCATATAATATTAGAACATTTTTTTCTTCATGAGAATTTTCAATTATACATCACATGATGCATCATTCTTTTCTCTTTCTTATCATGTTTATCATTTGATGATGGACCATACATTACATTGAATCAAATATTATATGATTCATTACTCAAGCTATATTTATTAGAAGTTTTGTTTTGTTCAGGGTATTAATCAATCATTGCTAAATATAGAATATATAGTTCAAATAGTTACAAATAGTCAGAAGCCAGTGGCACAAAACCCTTTGTTATAGATAGTCAGCTCTTCCCAAGCCTCCCTGGCTTTCTCAGTTTGGCTGGACAAGAATTTAACATGGGAAGATATTCTGATTTTCGAGTATTCCCTTCTCTTTTCAAGGCAATCCTACTGATCTATAGAATGCAATTCTTGCTAAGATTGAAAAAAAGCTTACCTACTAGATCATGAAGCTGCTCTTCCTCACAGGAAAATTCTAGATCTGCTCCAAAGTTCTAGCTGTTGCGCATGTTTATTACTCCTCTTGCTGGTCCCCTTCCAAAGCCTCCTACAAACGGCTCTAGAAACTTCTTCGGGATTTTCTCTGGGCCTCCGACATTGATCACCAGGGATTTCATAGAGTTGCTTGGGACTTTTTTTGCCTTCCTAAGTCCTCTGGCGAGCTTGGATTAATTCATACCTAGAAGCAAGGGCATGCCCTTTGTGCCAAGTGGGTTGTGTGGTGCCTCATAGGCAATGAATCCTGGAAAATTTTTCTTCCTCAGGATTTCCTCTTCACAAGCTTGCCTGGAAGGGGATTTCCTTTCAAACCCTGCTGGTTATGAGGGAGCCTATCCAGATCCAGGGTACTTTTCTCACCAAAAGTATTTGGAAAGTTTGGGAGTCTGTCAAGCCATGGCTTCAGTGGGCTGGGAATGGTTTTCGAGATGGTCTTTCTTTCAACTAGTAGAACATTTGGTCGTCTCCTCTTTTTCCCCAGCAAGGGATTTCTCTTGCCAAAATTCAAGAGGTTAGTGCTCTTCAGTTTCACAAGCATCGCATTCAAACCCCCGAGGATGTTTTCTCCAGAGCCACTATGAGTCTCTGATCCTGGAATGATCTCCGAGTTCAATTTCAGCTCATCCACCCAAATCATCAGACTTTTGACTTGCTCATTTCTACCATTCTACCTCACCTCTTGCACAAGCTCAAAATTCAATCAGTTAGACCATGGTGGAAAGACTAGAAGTGGTATCTTTTGTCACTAGGGATTGCACCTGATTATGGCTAAGTGTAGAACCTAGCAATCCCATGAAACATGGGACTATCCTCAGGTTGTGGGTAACCTATTAGATAATAGACCTCCTGATTAGGGGTTGACTTCCCCTTGAATCACCTGAAACTTGAACTGAAGTTTGAAGGAAAAGGGACAGAGAGTTCATGAAATTGAAAACTAATCTAGGTGATTCACCAAACTTGAAAGATCCATAGATTGAATCAAGACTCACAATGATACTTAAAATAACCTAGTAACTCATAACTTGACTCTATCGTCTTGATATCTTGAAATAAAGAGGTACTTGAATTAAAGAAGGGAAAACTTCCACAACTTAAAACCCAAACATACATAGAATAGAACAACAATAACATAACACTCTCCTGAACATTCAACTCGAACAAACATGAAAAGTAAAGGATAACAGAATCATAATAGCTTTGACTTGAATTCCAAATAGAAAAACCAAGAAATAATAGAGACGAGAAGGAATATTTCTTTATTCTTAGTGAAAGGAGCCAAGTACATCAATCTGCTTCTCCAGAGCTATAAGCTTTCACCTCCAAGAAAGAAGGAAAGAAGAACTAACCTCAATCACAGAAGTGAGAGGTATATAAAAAAATAAAAACCCATAGGAATCTACATCATGACCCACACCTCCTAAAGATAGAAAATAACTACATATAGGGTTATAAAAGCTCCATAATACCGGATGCTAGATTCTCAAGATTCTAGGGAGTTGAGGAAAGTGGGGACCCAAAAAAGGATGGTCAAAGGGAAAGACCCCACCCACTAAGTCATGCACCATAAATGATATGCTGACAATGGTTTATAAAAACACCACTTGTCGATATCTTACAATAACATCCATGCAATGACTTATCATTCTAAAACTGACCCCTATTGAGACACAAAATGGATTTAATAAGCCTCCAAAAATGGTTCTCAACCCAATATTAAAAAGGGAAAAACACATTTTAAGAGTATCTATATTTTTACAAATCCACCTATGCTAACAACATGGATTATCACATATTTGAAATATTCTCACCCAAAAGAAATGGGGAAAACATAAATCCATCTACATACATCATGTGCCCTAGCATATTGTATCCCAACCTAATGACTTATCAGAATTCCCACCAAAGCTTAAGATACATAGAAAAATAAAGATTAATGAATCTTGACACAACAAAGGGGAGAAAAAAGAAAATATCAAAAGCCATTATTCAAAACCCCTCTATTGCTGGCATAGTGAACCTCCTCCTTCGACAATTGGAAAGTTTCCAATTCTACTAGCAGTTTTGCACTAGATGCTCGAGCTTGGCTTTAGAAACATCTATTCACGGCTTCGTATTGTCATGGTAAGTATTGTCTTTCAGCACTCTTTTCATGCTCATTCTTCCTCAAAAAAAATGAGACCACAATACTTGGGTTTATTGTTTTCTCTGTACTGATACTTTCTTCTATCTCTGCATTATGAGGACACTGTGATGGCATTGCTTTGAATTTGATATCATTGCTTGTTGTTTCTTGTATTCATAGCTTGCAAGGACTAGGACATCACTACTCTATATTTTGCTTTTAATTTTGAGGGCACTAAATGTGTTTGAGGGGTATTGTGCACTTTTTCATTGTAATCCTCTGCATTGTATTGACTTCTTTGTTTTATTACTTGGTATTCTGATGGCATTGCTTTTACTGCTTCATGTCATGTATGGCCCTAAGGACACTGAATGTATAATTTGATTCATTATTTACTGGCCCAGTGGCATTGTGCCGTGCCCTGTTAGGGCATTCAACAATTTGACTTATGGAAATCCCCTTGGCTTTTGAGGACATGCACACTGTACTATTTAATGCCATGTCCCCGCTGGTACTTCATTGTCTTCACTTTGATGACCATCATAATGCATGTGGTCTAAGATTAATGGGCACCGGTTTGAATCTATTGCTGTAGATTGTGGCTCTCGACATTCATGCCGCTATTGAAATTGTTCCATATGTGCAGAGGTGCTATTGAGTCCATTTCTTATGTCGTGCCCTAGCTCATAGTGGCATAGTGAGATGTGTCATGCATTCACCCTTGTATCTCCACGTTGTCGGCATTGTTGTTTAACACTAACACAATCCTGTGATGTTACTGCTATCATGCTTCAGTTGTTATATCATGCCACTTTGATCATGGCCCACATGTACTTTGTTTGTGTTTGTTGGCACATCCTAGGTTGTTGCTGTAGATTGCTTTTGAAGCTTGCTCACTGTTTGATGTTTAGTATCATACTAGCTCACGAGTTTCCATTGTGACTATATTGACATCCTTTGTGCCCTGTGGTGCTTGATCAAACTATGAGCTATGAGTTTCCTTCCATTCATGTTGTCAATGCTTTCAGTTATTAACTGGTTGTGGAGGCTCGTGTGCTATAGCTTGTGAATTCTCCTTTTACTATGATTTTTCAATGCTCGTTACTTCACTTTGATGGCCCATGACCTAGGGCATGGCTCCTTTTCATTCATCACTTGTAAAGATTAGGACACCATGTTCTTTGCATTGTTTTGAAAGTTCACTGCTTGAATTTAATGTTAGATCATTGTTTTATTCATGAAGGTTGTTGTCTATGGTCGCTGTTGCAGCCCATGAGTTATGGAATGGGTATCTTTATGTGCATGCTTATGAGTTATGGCCTATCTTTTATTCTCCATGGGTTGTGAGAAAGCACCATTATTCATTTGTTTCCCCTTGGAGGTCATTGTTATTATAACACACTAGTGATTCACGCATTAACACTCTATATTTTCTTCTTTTGATTGCACCATCCATTATGACTTGTATATGACTGTTGCATGATGATTGGCCCACAACCTATCATGTCCCTTTTTTCACAATGCTTTAGATCTAGGGGTTCTTGACTACTTACCATTCCACATATTTGATGAGCTAAATCCTATTGTTGATATTTACTATGAGTTGTGGTTAAGCATGATCATGCTGGCATCTATTCATTGATGGAACCCATGCACTTGGCCTCCCTACTTGTTCCAAATGATGTTGTGCCATCCAGTTGCTATGGTGTTCATTTCATGTTGATTTTTTGATTTCACAACATTACTATAACTATTCATTGTATCATGTGATTTCTCCCTTATGTTGTGCATTCATTACACTATTTTGTAGCTTTTTCTTAGCCTTAAAATGCAAATTAACATACTTGTGCTATGAACATGAGATAGAATCATGAGACCTTTGTACCATTTTTGTTTTTATTATGATTATCTGTGCTCTGCAAGCCCCATTCTGCTAGTGTTTGACCATGCTTCATCTGATTTATCTTTGTGGCTCTGAGTGTCCCACTAATACTTCTCATCTACAGAATGCCTCCCACATGAGTCAGTGCCTCTCCCTGAGATGGTTAGGGATCCTAGAAACTCTATGGGAATAGAGCTTCTGAGAACCCTCACCAGTTTAGTGTAGGGTAATAGGAGAGGCAATAATGATCATGGGTGTTGTAACCTATATCTGCACATGGAACAAACAAATTAGTGAAAACATGGTACCATTTACTTTGGTAGCTCCTTGATGCACATGTCCTGACAATAGCCAATGTTAGAGGTGTATGACTAAGTGCACATATGCATGCGTGTAGATAGGTACTATGATACCAAGCATTGCTTAGATCGATTGGATCTAACCCACTTCTCTTCTCTTATCTAGAGGTTCAGGATCACAGGAGCACACTAGGAACACCATGGAGATAGACTCATTACAAGGCAATGTCTGGTACCTCTATACCTCATGTTCATTAAATATGTATATTTGCACTCATTTATGCAATTATAGAAATGGCTATGCTCATGGCATGTGTGAGCTCAGATAGATGTTCTTTTAAGTTCCTTTCTCTTATACACAGCATGCTTAACATTGATATATGCACATGTAATCTTAGATGTAGTTCATTTCCTTTCCCTTCATGTACTTTGCAAATGAAATGAACACAAATTTTAAGCAAGAACACTTAATAACACAAACTAGGGTACATTAGCTCATCTAGTAACTAGGCCTCCAAAAGAGTGATAATAATGGAAACATTTTGGTGACCTCTATTGAGTGCTTTCCTGCTAAGCATCCTAACCAGCTACCTTATAGATCCATTGGGCATAGAGTCCTGTAACCTCAAATCTAAACATGGCTCCCAAACAAAACAACCTCCTTCTCTAATAGAATAGCTCACTGCTTGCCTGACTACTCAGGCTTATTGGTACTCAAACCAAATCCCAAAACTAAACTGAAAGCAACATGAAAGCCAACTTGTGCCAAGGCACATAGGAAACACAAAATTGAAAACTTCTACCCTATCCTACTCTAACCAATATCAAAAAACTGGTTAAACAAATCCATTAACTGGATTGTTGAAATAACTTCCCATTCTCCTCAAAAGTTTGTACCTTTCACTTTTGATGCCAACAAAGAGAATATGGAACACAAAAATGTACTGAACTGTCTGGCATATCAACTTTTGAATTTGGTGTACCAGACTACTAACCTCGATTGGATCATAGGTGTTGTCCTCTCAAGGAATCTGATAAGGTTGAATAAGCTCTTGAACGCCAAGCAGTGGACTCTTGACATCACCTTCCATTAAGTCCTTGAGTATGCATTTTTTGTTTGATCCCATCTGTGCCAGGTATCTAATAGGACACCCCCTTGAGGGTATGAAACTAGGCATCTCCTTCTTTGTATGGACCTTACAAATGTCTTCAGCATGCTGATCAAAATTCTACCCCTCCATGATAGTCTACCATAATGTTTCTTCTTCTGCAATTAGAGGATTATCTTCTTCGTCAGTTGGAACCTCCAATAGCTCATTCAAGCTACCAAATTGCATTAGGTCCTTAACCATAACTAGCCCCTCCTCATGGTCCAAGAAACAAGATTCTTGAGACTCATCCACCACCTTATTGCAAATAGGCCCAGATTCAATAACTGGCACAACATTAGCCTCTTGAAATGAAAGGTCTTTCTTAGGAACATACATGTTATCATCTATTTCAAGAAGATGAGGAACACAAACAAAATTTGACCAAAAAGCCTTTATCATAGAGTCAAAATCTTCTTGTTGTCCTAAGTTAGCAACAACTATATCATTTTTCTAATCATAATCAGAGAGCTCAACTAGTAAATCTTGCACTACTTCATCTTGCTCAATATAAGAAGGAATCTCCTCAAACAAGTTAGCTAGGCTCTCACCCTCTTCACTTTCTTTCTTATCCTTATCTGGCTGCTCCAATCCATCATCATATAATAAATCTACTTTTTCCTCATGATCATTCTCTTTCTGGTGGACTAAAATCTTAGGAGGTGTAGGGGGCTCTTTAGAAAGTGGCTTATAGGGCTTTATCTACTATAGGACGGGCTCACTATCATTTAGGAAGTCAAAACTTTTAGGTGTCTCATCTATAGAAAAAGAATGGAGTGGCTGAAAAACTAAGATGGGGTCATGAATAGGCTCCAAAAATGCATGGAGGTTAGGCTCCTGTTGACTAAGATTCTAAACTGAAGGAGAAATCCTAAAGCTTGGAATTTCAATAGAGGTGCTAGTGGACTTACCAGGTAAGAAACTTGGGATTTGAACCTTGTGAGTTTCCTATCTAGTCTACAAAGCTTCTAGGTTCTCTTCAGTAGCATGAGGCATCTCCTTCTGGATCTCTTCCTTAAAAAGAGTTGGCATCACGTAACCTCGATACATAGTCCATGAGGGTCTCCAAGACTATATTAAGTCTTTATTATCTTCTGGTGGATCTGGTGAGCTCTCCTACATTGGGGTAGAAACAACTTCTTGATCTCCTTGCCTTGTTACTTGTGCTAACAGATTCTTAATCAATTGATGCTTTTCGCAATCTTCTTGGCAAGTGTCTCCTATTCATGATCATGAAACACATCCTTTTCTGCTAACTCTTTTTGAAGATTCTCCTCATTCTTTTTAGCCATCTAGTAGATGCCCCTTATGAATTCTTGATGATCCTCCAGACTCTTCTTATAAACCTTCTCTTGAGTCAAGATTAGATGGTTCTTCTCTTCAAGGATCTACTCATGAATTGGTATTTGGTTATGTAGTTGCCTTGAGAGCTCCTCTTTTTGATACTTCATCTCTGCATAGTCTTTCATGAAAGAGCTCATCTCCTCTAGAAAAATTATCAAAAAAAAGGACATGGAGTTTGAATCTGAAGTGACATTAGGCTGATTCTAGGTATTGTAATGGTGTCCCTCATAGGGCAGTTCATAGTAATGCTGCCAGGATGCTTGATGCTGGGTGGGAGGGTATGGTAGTGCATGCTGGTAATGTGTTGTTGGTGGGCTATTTTCACTATATGCTGCTGCTTGGCCAGCTTGATATGGAATGAATGACTGCACATGGGTGGACTTCTCATGATATGGGGGGTGATAGGGAGAATACACATTAGGCATTGACATGCTTCCTCATCAAATGAGCTGGTAAAAAGATACTTCCTAAAACTTATCAGCACTTGAACTACTCAAACCAGTAGATTTCTCTAAGAGTCGCCATGGTTCTTGAAATAATCTACCTCTTAAAGGCTGATTTCACTGAGGATCACACCAGAATCCAAGTGAATAATGGGAAACAAAGTTGTCCCACTAAGCATGCCAAAATCTATTGTCACTAGGGATTGCACCCAAGTATGGCTAAGTGTAGAACCTAGCAATCCCATGAAACATGGGACTATCCTTAGGTTGTGTGTAATCTATCAGAGAATACACCTCCAGATTAGGGGCTGGCTTCCCCTTGAATCACCTAAAACTTGAACTGAACTTTGAAGGAAAATGGACAGAGAGTGCATGAAACTGAAAACTAATCTAGGTGATTCACCAAACTTGAAAGATCCACATATTGAATCAAGACTCACAATGATACTTAAAATAACCTGGTAAATCACAACTTGACTCTATCATCCTGATATCTTGAAATAAAGAGGTACTTAAATTAAAGAAGGGAAAACTTCCACAACTTAAAACCCAAACATACACAGATTAGAACAACAATAACAAAACAGTCTCTTGAACATTCAACTTGAACAAACATGCAAAGTAAAGGATAATAGAATCACAATAGCTTTGACATGAATTCCAAATAGAAAAACCAAGAAATAATAGAGATGAGAAGGAATACTACTTTATTTTTAGTGAAAGGAGCCAAGTACATCAATTTGCTTCACCAGAGCTACAAGCTTTCACCTCCAAGAAAGAGGGAAAGAAGAACTAACCTCAATCACAAAAGTGAGAGGTATAAAAAAAAAGAAAAACCCATAGGAATCTGCATCATGACCCACACCTCCTAAAGATAGAAAATAACTGCATATAGGGTTATAAAAGCTCCATAAAACTAGATGCTAGATTCCCGAGATTCTAGGGGGGTGAGGAAAGTGGGGACCCAAAAAGGATGGTCAAAGGGAAAGACCCCACCCACTAAGTCATGCACCATAAATGATATGCTGACAATGGTTTATAAAAACACCACTTGTCGATATCTTACAATAACATGCATGCAATGACTTATCATTCTAAAACTAACCCCCGTTAAGACACAAAATGGATTTAATAAGCCTCCAAAAATGTTTCTCAACCCAATATTAAAAAGGGGAAAACACATTTTAAGAGTATCTATATTTTTACAAATCCACCTATGCTAAAAACATGGATTATCACATATTTAAAATATTCTCACCCAAAAGAAATGGGGAAAACATAAATCCATCTACATACATCATGTGCCCTAGCATATTGTATCCCAACCTAATGACTTATCAGAATTCCCACCAAAGCTTAAGATACATAGAAAAATAAAGATTAATGAATCTCGACCCAACAAAGTGGAGAAAAAAGAAAATATCAAAAGCCATTATTCAAAACCCCTCTGTCGTTGGCACAGTGAACCTCTTGCTTCAACAATTGGCAAGTTTCCAATTCTACTGGCAGTTCTACACTAGATACTCGAGCTTCGCTTTAGAAACATCTATTCACGGTTTCATATTGTCACGGTAAGTATTGTCTTTTAGCACTCTTTTCATGCTCATTCTTCCTCAAAAAAAATGAGGGCACAATACTTGGGTTTATTGTTTTCTCTGTACTGATACTTTCTTCTATCTCTGCATTATGAGGATACTATGATGGCATTGTTTTGAATTTGATATCATTGCTTGTTGTATCTTGTATTCATAGCTTGCAAGGACTAGAGCATCACTACTCTATATTTTTCTTTTAATTTTGAGGGCACTAAATGTGTTTGAGGGGTATTGTGCACTTTTTCACTGTAATCCTCCACATTGTATTGACTTCTTGGTTTTATTACTTGGTATTCTGATGACATTGCTTTTACTACTTCATGCCATGTATGGCCCTAAGGGAACTGAATGTATAATTTGATTCATTGTTTACTGGCCCAGTGGCATTGAGTCGTGCCCTATTAGGGCATTCAATAGTTTGACTTATGGCAATCCCCTTGGCTTTTGAGGACATGCACACTGTATTGTTTAATTGCAGGTCCCCACTAGTACTTCATTATCTCCCCTTTGATGACCACCGTAATGCATTTGGTCTGAGCTTAATGGGTACCGGTTTGAATCTACTGCTATAGATTGTGCCTCTCAGTATTCATGCCACTATTGAAACTATTCCAAATGTGCAGATGTGCTATTGAGTGCATTTCTTATGTCGTGCCCTAGCTCATAGTGGGATAGTGAGATGTGTCATGTGTTCACCCTTGTATCTCCACACTGTCAGCATTGTTGTTTAAAACTAACACAATCCCATGATGTTACTATTATCATGCTTCAGTTGTTATATCATGCCACTTTGACCATGGTGCACATGCACTCTGTTTGTGTTTGTTGGCACATCCTCAGTTGTTGCTATAGATTGCTTTTGAAGCTTGCTTACTATTCAATGTTTGGTTACATGCTAGCTCATGGGTTGCCATTGTGACTATATTAACATCCTTTTCACCCTATGGTTCTTGATCAAACTGTGAACTATGAGTTTTCTTCCATTCATGTTGTCAATGCTTTCAATTATCAACTGGTTGTGGAGGCTTGTGAGCTATAGCTTGTGAATTCTCCTTTTGCTGTGATTTTTCAATGCTTGTTACTTCACTTTAATGGCCCATGAGCTAGGGCATGGCTCCTCTGCATTTATCACTTGTAAAGATTAGGGCACCATGTTCTTTGCATTGTTTTGAAAGTTCACTGCTTGAATTTACTGTTAGATCATTGTTTTATTCATGAAGGTTGTGTTAGAGTAATAGTATATTTACCTTTATAATTAAGTCTATCTGATTTAATTATTAAAGGTCACTATTATTCTTTTTTCACTTAAGCTTGTCATTTAGGTGCATAATAATTAATATGTTTATTAATTATTAAATGCACAAACCTAGCTTTCTCCGGCTTTAGGGTTTCTCACCTTATAAGCCGCTTTTTGTAATTATTGTTCATACTTTTGGGAAATACAATTTTGCTCTCACTCCGCTGAGATTCTCAAAACCCTTGCTCTCTCTCTCTCAGGTTTTCGCTCCAGCTTCTAGTATTTTGCTTGCAGGTGATCTTGGTTTTTTGTGGATTTGCACATTTGTGAAATCTTACATGGTATCAGAGCCTCCCTGCCGCTGCCGAGGTTGAAGTTCTTGGAACCTGGATTCAAAGACGACAGCCACAGCTTGTTTCTGGGGTTTTCTGTCACTTTGAAGGAGGCACGATCTTTTGGAGCAGATTGAGCAGAAACAGACTCCGCCATTGCGTTCAGAAGGTCCGGGAGAGTCGAAATCATATAAAACTCGACCCAGTTTGGCCCCCGTGACCTCAGGAGAAAAATTTGCCCTACCAGGGCCGTACGGCTTGAAAATCGAGAAAAAAAACTTCTCGAAAATCAAAAAAAGGTTTTTTTTAATAAAAACGGACGCGCCGCCAGCGCGCTGCCACCGCGCCACCCGCAGCGGCTGCCGGGCAGCGCGCCGCCAGCGCGCCCCCCGCTGCGCCCCCGGGCTCCGCTGCTGTGCCACCGCGCTCGGCCGCAGCCTCCGCTCAGCCAGGGCGCCGCCCACGCCCGACTCAACCGCCGCCCGCGCTCCGCCACCTCCGGTGCTGCCACCCCCTGCCGCCGCCGCCCCTCCGCCGGCCACTGCAGCAGGTGACGTCACACGCTGACGTCACCTCAGCTTTCCGGCGGTTTTTTTAAAAAAATTTCCGACGGTACGGTTCTGACGTCATGCTGACGTCAGCGACGGCCCAGTGACGGTCATACGGCCGTCAAATTTTTTGCCGTCCCTGGTTTTTTTCAGAGAGCTTTCATTTGGGGGTACTTGGGCATTTTTGCTCCTACAGGGTTCATACGGACTCGAAAATCAACATATGATATATCACCGGAAAGGTCTTTCCGAGACGGACACAATGATGCTAGTTTGGTTTTCTGATTCAGCCATTTGAGCTCTCTTTTTTAGCGTCAAATTTAAGGCTTCTCCTTTCCTCCTCTGCTTCTGGAGTCCAGGTTTTCTCCTCATTTTTTTTGTGCTTTCAGTTATTTGCTGTATGGGGGTTTGATTTATACATTGTGGGGGGGTGTTTTTCCTTTCTGTAATTTACTTCAGAAAAGACCTTTCTACTTCTGTCTTCTTCTTCTCTCAATGTCGGATCCCTCTGTGACCCGGCTGACACCGCATAATTATCATACCTGGAAAGCACACATGACCAGACTTCTTATGTCACGTGGCTTATGGTCATGTCTGGATGAGAACCAACCTGTCCTGCAACGTCCCTTTGAGATTCTTCAGCACAGGAATAAGATGGATGAAGCCATGGGCTTGATTGCACTGAACATCTCCGACAGTCTCCTCTTTCACTTGGAAGGTTTGACCACTCCTAGGGCCATTTGGGGCAAGTTTTCAGATTTGTTTGGCACAGTTAATGAGTTCAAGGCACTTCAGCTTGATGCAGAGTTGACTACTTTGACTCCTACCAGCTTTCCCACCATTGAGGACTTCTTGATGAAGTTCAAGTCTCTGCGTTCAGTTTTGCAGGGATGTGGGAAAACAAAGATAGATGATGAGTGTATCTTCTTGATACTCTCAAAGTTGCGAGGACAGTATCAGATCTTTTCTTCCACTTTCTACTCCACCATGGATGCTTTGGGTGCTAGGCACACCATGCCTTCTTTTGAGACATTCTGTGATCGGTTGACACGGGAACAGGCAAAGATCCAACAGATGGATGCTTCTGGCTCTTCTAGCCAAGCGTTGGTTGCTCAGTCTTCACAGGGGAAACCAAAATCGAAAGGCAAACCGAAGAAAGATTCCGCAGGCAATGAGTCTTCCTCCAAACCTGCACAAAAAAATGATTCCAAACCTCCAGCAAACCCTTCTAAGGGTAAATCTTCTTCGAAGTCTACTGAGTCTACCTCCAAGACTAAGAAGAAATCAGTTGAGACCTGTAGCTTTTGTGGCAAGGATGGACATCCCGTTTCCAGGTGTTGGAAACGTTTGGAGGCTTTAGAGGAAGCAATGTAGGAGCATCACATTTCAGCTCCCCAGTCCACCTCCTCCCCTGCAGGGAAAGGTCATGCTCTTACTGCACGAGCTATGACTTCTGGGCCCACCTGGATTTTTGATTCCGGTGCTTCTCACCACATGACTCACACTCAGCAGTTGGTCACCTCAATTGCTCCTTGCGCTACTTCGGAGATTGCTGTTGGGAACTCATCTCATCTTTCGGTTTTGGGTTCTGGTTCAGTTGCATTAGCTGGGGGTTCTCTTCAGGATGTTCTTTTTGTCCCCGACATTTCGACGAACCTTCTGTCTATCTATCAGATTTGCCACTCTGGCTCTGGTAAGACAGTTGAGTTCTCACCACATGATGTGGTTATTCGGGACTTACATGATACTGAGATGATTGTGGCTACTGGGAGTGTTGACACTGCATCCCACCTATACAGATTTGATGGATTTGAGTCTTCTGTTGGCACAGGTTCCTGTCTTATAGCACATGCAGATTCAGTGAGTAGACTTTGGCATGAGCGTTTGGGCCATGTCAATTACAGATATCTTCAGCAGATGAGCACACAGGCACTTGTTCTTGGGCTTCCACAGATTACTTGCACTGATGGGGTTTGTCAGGGTTGTGTTCTTGGCAAAAAACATAGGGATCCTTTTCCTCAGGGACGAGCTACTCGTGCTTTGGCACCATTGGAGTTGATTCACAGTGACCTCATGTCCTTTCCTACTCCTTCTTTTTCTGGTGCCAGATATGTGCTCACATTCATTGATGACTTCTCCAGGCGCACATGGGTGTACTTTTTGAAGTACAAGTCTGATGTCTTTGATTCATTTCGAGTCTTTAAGATATTTGTGGAGAAGCAATCTGGTCTTTCTATTCGCCGGATACACACAGATAATGGGGGGGAGTATGTGAACCAGGCTTTCCAAGCTTTTTGCTCTGAACATGGTCTTCAGCATCAGTTTTCAGTGCCCTACACCCCTCAGCAAAATGGTGTGGCAGAGAGAAAGAACAGAACACTTCGGGAGATGGCTAATTGTATGATACAGTCCAGGTCCATGGATTCATCCTTTTGGGCAGAGGCAGTCAATTGTGCCAACTATATTCAGAATCGGATGCCTCACAAGGCAGTTCGACATATGACTCCTGAGGAGGCTTGGTCTCATGTCAAGCCTGATGTATCTTCATTTCGAGTTTTTGGTAGTGAAGCATGGGCATTTGTGCCTGACGCTCAGAGGAAAGCGATGGAGCGGAAGAGCCGACACCTCATTTTTGTTGGCTACTGCGAGGATGTTAAGGCATATAGGTTGTTTGATCCTGATTCCAGAGAGGTCCTGTTTCGACGGGATGTCCAGTTTGATGAGCACCTTCCTGCAGTCGATACCCCGCTTCCAGAGTCTACTTCACTCACCACTACTCCCTCCTCTCTTCCAGTTGTGTTTCAGGATGATGAGGATGAAGATCTTGGTGATCCCCATTTACCTCCCCCACAGGATCCTCCACAGATGCCTAGATGGGCTCGTGTTACAGTTGATGCTGCAGGATCTCTGGCTGGTGACCCTTCCACCTCTCGTCGCACCCGGTCTCATATTGCAGGTTCCAGTCTTCTGAGTCATGCCATTTGTGGTGATCCTCAGACATTTGGGGCAGTGACAGGACATACTGAGTGGGACAGTGCTATGGAGGAGGAGTATTCTTCTTTGATGAAGAATCATACATGGGATCTTTGTTCGCTTCCTAAGGGAAGAAAGTTAGTGCGATGCAAGTGGTTGTATCGTACTAAGTTTGCTGCTGATGGTTCTATTGATAAGTACAAGGCACGTCTTGTTGCGAAGGGTTTTTCACAGGTTGAGGGTATTGATTACACTAAGACATTTGCCCCTGTCGCCAAGATGAACTCTATTCGCCTTGTCTTATCCCTCGCAGCTTCTCAGGGATGGCCCATTTTTCAGATGGATGTGAAGAGTGCTTTCTTGCACGGTGATCTTAGTGAGGAGATTTACATGGAGCAGCCTCAAGGATTTGTGCAGGATTCCTCCTTAGTTTGCAGACTTCGGCGTTCTTTATATGGTCTCAAATAGGCCCCTCGGGCTTGGTATGAGAAGATGGACTCCTTTTTGCTTTCTACAGGATTCACACGCTGTCATTCCGATCCTACAGTCTACATTCAGCGTCTTGAGGATGAGATTTTGATACTTGTGCTATATGTTGATGATCTTCTCATCACAGGTAGCTCATCTTCTATGATTCAGGATGTTCAGTGCGCATTGATGGAGCAGTTTGAGATGACAGACCTTGGTCTTTTACACTTCTTTCTGGGTCTACAGATTGTGCAGTCACCTACTGAGATCTTTGTTTACCAGAAGAAGTATGCTCTTGACATGCTTCAGCGCTTTGATATGCTTGATTGCAAGCCTGCTCCCACACCTTTTCAGTCGGGTGTTACTTTGTCTACCTCTTGCACTACGCCTTCAGTGGATGCTACTTTGTATCGGCAGTTGGTTGGCAGTTTGTTATACCTGACACACACTCGTCCTGATCTCTCCTTTGCAGTTGGTCTAGTCTCTCGGTTCTCACATGAGCCTCATGAGAGTCATTGGCAAGCTGCCAAGCGTATTTTGAGATACATTCAGGGCACACTTATGTATGGCATTCACTACACATCAGGGGCTCCTCACATTGTTGGCTACACTGACTCAGATTGGGCTGGTGATGTTGATGATCGGAAGTCTACTTCTGGCTTTGTTTTTTGTCTTGGCTCTGGTCCTATCACATGGTCGTGCAAGAAGCAGAACGCTCGAGCACTTTCATCTACAGAGGCTGAGTACAGAGCGGCAGTTCATGCTAGTCAGGAGATTTTATGGCTTCGGTAGTTGATGACTGAGTTTGGTTTTCCTCCTGATCATCCCACTGTTCTGTGGTGCGATAATCAGAGTGCTATTCACATTTCCCGCAACCCGGTGGAGCATCAGTGCACTAAACACATTGAGCTTCATATGCACTTCATCCGTCAGCAGATTCAGGATGGTGTTCTCACTTTTGAGTACATTCCCACTGACGCGCAGGTTGCTGACATCTTCACCAAACCCTTTGCATCTCCGCGCTATCTTCAGTTGCGTTCTATGCTTGGGGTGACGGAAGTTGTCCTTGGGGGGTCTTGTTGAGTCCTTCCTTCCTTCATGTTTTTTTTCAGCATGTTGTTGTATCTCTTTTTGGGGTAGGGTTTTTCCCACTGGGTTTTCTCTATTTCCCCGGTTCACAGAGATTTCTTTGTTGTTGGGTACCTGATCAGGCCTTGTTGCCGGGACCCATTTTCCTGCTTTCTTAGTTGTGCTAGGTTAGTTTCCTCCTGAGCTTCGCTTAAGGGGGGGTGTTAGAGTAATAGTATATTTACCTTTATAATTAAGTCTATCTGATTTAATTATTAAAGGTCACTATTATTCTTTTTTCACTTAAGCTTGTCATTTAGGTGCATAATAATTAATATGTTTATTAATTATTAAATGCACAAACCTAGCTTTCTCCGGCTTTAGGGTTTCTCACCTTATAAGCCGCTTTTTGTAATTATTGTTCATACTTTTGGGAAATACAATTTTGCTCTCACTCCGCTGAGATTCTCAAAACCCTTGCTCTCTCTCTCTCAGGTTTTCGCTCCAGCTTCTGGTATTTTGCTTGCAGGTGATCTTGGTTTTTTGTGGATTTGCACATTTGTGAAATCTTACAGGTTGCTATGTACAGTGGCTATTGCAGCCCGTGAGTTATGGAATGGATATCTTTAAGTGCATGCTTATGAGTTATGGCTTGTTGTTGATTCTCCATGGGCCGTGAGCAAGCATCATTATTCATTTGTTTCCCCTTGGAGGTCACTGTTATTATAACACACTAGTGATTCATGCATTAACACTCTGTATTTCCTTCTTTTGATGGCACCATCCATTATGACTTGTATAAGACTATTGCATGATGATTGGCCCGCAACCTATCATATCCCTTTTTGCACAATGCTTTAGATCAGGGGGTTCTTGACTACTTATTGTTCCACATATTTGATTAGCCGAATTATATTGTTGATATTTACTATGAGCTGTGGTTAAGCATGATCATGTTGGCATCTATTCATTGATGGAACCCATGCACTTGGCCTCCCTTCTTGTTCCAAATGATGTTGTGCCCTCTGGTAGCTATGCTGTTCATTTCATGTTCATTTGTTGATTGCACAACATTACTGTAACTGTTCATTGTATCATGTGATTGCCCCCTTATATTGTGCATTCATTACACTATTTTGTAGCTTTTGCTTAGCCTTAAAATAAAAATTAACATACTTTTGCTATGAACATGAGATATAATCATGCAGACCTGTCTACCATTTTTATCCTGATTATGATTCTCTATGCTTTGCAAGCCCCATTCTACTAGTGTTTGACCATGCTTCATCTAATTTATCTTTTTGGCTCTAAGTGTCCCACTGATACTGCTCATCTACTGAATACCTCCCACATGAGTCAGTGCCTCTCCCTAAGATGGTTAGAGCTCCCAAAAACTCTATGGGAATAGAGCTTCTGAGAACCCTCACTGGTTCAGTGTAGGGTACTAGGAGAGGCAATACTGATCATGGGTTTTGTAACCTGTATCTGCACATGGAACAAACACATTAGTGAAAACATGGTATCATTTATTTTGGTAGCTCCTTGATGCACATGTCCTGAGCACAGGCCGTGTCAGAGGTGTATGACTGAGTGCATGTATGCATGCTTGTAGATAGGTACTGTGATACCATGCATTGCTTAGATCCATTGGATCTAACCCACTTCTCTTCTCTTATCTGCAGGATTAGGATCACAAGAGCACACCGGGAACACCATGGAGATAGACTCATTACCAGGAAATATCTGGTACCCCTATACCTCATGTTCATTAAATATGTATATTTTCACTCATTTATGCAATTCTAGCAATGGCTATGCTCACGACATGTGTGAGCTCAGATAGATGTTCTTTTCAGTTTCTTTCTCTTATATAAAGCATTCTTAACATTGATATATGCACATGTAATCTTAGATGTAGTTCATTTCCTTTCCCTTCATGTACTTTGCAAATGAAATGAACACAAATTTTAAGCAAGATCACTTAATAACACAAACTAGGGTACATTAGCTAATCTAGTAACTAGGCCTCCAAAAGAGTGAGAATAATGGCAACAGTATCCTGCCACTCCTTTCACCAGTTACAAGCCTAAGCTTGGGTATTCCTTGCTTATGCCTCATTTGTCCATGATTGATTCTCTCAACCACCGTTGGCATCTTTCTTCTTCTCAGAAGAGCTGGGGTTGGAGGTTTCACACTATTTGGGATTCTATTACTGGGCCTAAAATTGCTCATTTTGCCTGGTGTTTGTTATACCAGGGCTTACCCTTGGGAGCTAGACTTCAGCATATGGGATTTCCTAACCCTAAATGCCCATTTGTGGTCACTCAGATATGCTCATGCATATTTTCTAGTTTTATCATCGTGCCCAAAACAACTAGAGTTGGATTCATGACTTTTTTGCTCCCTTTAGGTGAGAGCCCTTTTCTTGGCATATGGCTGTTCTCAGTGACTCTCCCAGAATGCCTTCCCAGTTCACCCAGATATGGCATACTTTTAGGCTGGAAATTTTGTTTACTTTGTGGAAAGATAGAAACACTGTTCTTTTTTGTCACAATTGTTAGGATAATCATGTTTCTCTTTTTGATAAAGCTTGTATTTGTAACAATGTAATGATGTAGATCTAGGTGCAAGTAGACAAGGTGGCCCTAGAGGTTGCCCACTTATAGGAGTTGCTCCAGCACTAGGGCAATGCCCCTTGCACTATTGCTCAAGTGCCTCTAGATTCTCTCTCAACTGACCGTATGCCACCCGGGGGCCGATGTCGTAGCCAGAGCTCCTCTACCAGACACTCTAGGAATCTGCAACAATGGCTTCACCACTCCGCCTCCCCTCCTCCTCGGAGTGATGTAGGTTCTAGTTGGCCTCCTATGCTTGCTTCCACTACTACTGCATTTTCTCAACCTTCGGCCTTTGCTCATGATAATCAAGGAAAGTTCCCTCGCTTGGCGCTAGCTATCTCACCCAGGTGAGAGGAAGGAGAAGTTGAAAAAGAAGATCCAGAAGATGGCTGGGCCATTCCTGATCAGACTCCTGGGCCCAATGTCTAGGGCAATCCAGATGATAAAGATCCTCCTCCCTCTTCTACTACTGCTCTCGCAGCCTGAGAGTTTTTGGTTTTATAGTTTTTTTGATGAATAGTTATTTGTTTTCGGCCTAAGTGTCGTGTGAACTTGCGGGGTGATTCTTTCCCCCAACCCTGTTTTGTGAATATTGTACTTTAATATTTCTATTAATAGTGAAGGCCTCTATTCATCAAAAAAATTATTGGAAAACTAAGATCTTTCCTAACAAACTTCACAAAGTTGTTTCTAAATGGTACATTTAATTATTATAGATCAAGGTGAGAAAATTCTCAATGATTAATTCTTCTCCAAAGCAAATTTATATGTACCAAGTTCAGGTTTGTAGGCAAGCTTAATAATTATATTTTCAAAAGATTCTAATCAATCATATTCCTAATTACAAAGTACTAGTTTTGATAAATAAAATTGACGCACATGTAACATTAAGCTTAATAAAACTATGCACCAAATATTTTTTTGAGTAGTAAGTGAAATGTAAAAAATATATATATAAGTGAGATGATATCCAATTTATTAATAAAGGAAAGTGTAGTATAAAATGTGAGTCCTCAAAATCATATAAATGAATATAGATAATATGATTAAAAAATGATTCATTAATATATTATAAAATTAGCTACTAGAAATTGCATCTTCGTGTGCATTGGATATAGACAAAATATGTGAAAGGACAATTAAGTAAAATTTGGTCTTATTTTTTCATACATAATTTTATAAAATGCTATTACAATTTTAAATAAATTTTAAAGTTAAATCTAAACAAAAAATTCAAATAGAACAATGAATTCAATATTGGAAAATAATAATTAAAAAAATTCTTAATAAATAAAAACTTTATTAATTTATTAGAATAAAATTAATAATTAATATGTACATAAAATATAATTAATATAACACAAACAATATTGACATTAATTAAAAGATAAAATTAATATAAACAAATAAAAAATTATTATAAATATGAATGTAAATACAATTAAATTTGTAAAATTAAATTTAAATAATAGCCTTTTTCTAATTGATTTTTAAAAATAAAATAAAATTATATCAAAATTGTTAAAACTAAAATTTTAACATTCATATTTGAATTATAAATAAAATCAAACTTAAATAAAATAAAATCCATGAAAATGATTTAAAATTTTATTATAGAATTTATTAGATCTAATTTATAAATATATATTAAAAATATATATATGTTTTTAAAATAATTATTATCTATATTAGGATTGAATAATACTAATATTGCTAAATGATTTTCTAGATTGTATTGTGTAGATTTTTTTGTCATCAACATTTCAGATCATACTACATGATCCATCATTAGGATGCAAGAGAGAAAAAGGAGCATAAGATGGTAGATTGCAGATCTAACAAACAATAAAAAGAAGAGGAGAGAGAAAGTAAGGAAGGAGAGAGAAGACAGGTACACAAAGATTGGAAAAATGACAAGATCTTAACCTAATCACTAATAAAAATAATATAGACATCACTCCAAATAATGTAAAATAAAGAAACAAAATTATGAAAATAAGTAAATGAATAACTACACAAAATATAAAATGAAAAAATGAGTATACATGACTAAAAATAAATACATGGAAATAAACAAAAGTACAAATAAATTAACACCAAAGTAATAAAACTAAAATTAAGCATACAAAAATACATAATAAGTACATAAAAATGCACCTGATTGCAAATATATGTATATATAAAAGGAAAAGAAAACTAAAATAAATTTTAAAATATTTTGATAAATAAATTATTATACATTAAAAAACACATTAGAAAAAGGCATAAAAAGTTAGGTATATATATACACACAAACCAAAAGGTAAAAATAAATATAATGAAAATAAAAAGGAAGTATATATATTAAAAAAACCTAAAAATTAGATATGAGCATACAAGAATATCTCATAAAAATATAAAAACATAAGTGCAAATATATATATATATATATATATATATATATATATATATATATATATATATATATATATATATATATATATATATATATATATATATATAGACACACACATATGTATATGTATACACACACACACACATAGATACAGATACATCTACATCTACATGTATATGTATATTAAATCACCTTTTTTATAATTTTTATTTATAATTATTAAAATAATTATAAAAATAAAATATATATAATTAATTTGATTTTTTTATAAAAATTAAAAATATATAATTAATTTTAAATTTAAAATAATCTAAATTAAAAATTAAAACAAAGTGAACAAAATGTAGTCTAATATTTAAAATCTAAATGTTAATAAGAATAATAATTAATTAGCCGATGGGCTTTTAGTTGTGGGCTTGCCCTTATACTTTTGTGTCATAAAACTTGTCTCACATTATAAAACTACCCAAAAAAATCATAAAACAAGTTTTCCCAAACCATCAAACCTCATCATGGAAGTTGGCAAACCTCTTTACAACAAAATTATCCATTGGTCTGCTTAATTTGTGTTTTATTTTTAGTATATAAATGTTTTCGATTAAAAATAATTATAATAATTTTGAATTCATTTAAAAATTTAAAAAATATTTATTTAATTATTATTAATGAAAAAGAATATGCATAAAAGGAAAATTATATTTTATTACTTCTTCTTTTCAGTAGAATATCTTTTAATATTATCTTCTTTTGTTAGGATATTCTATCTTTTTTAATGTTTCAAAAAAGAAGAGTTATTAAAAAAGAAGATAAATACAAATAAAAAATTATAAAGAAATTCTTTTCAGTGCTCATAGATAAGGTTGTGATTATTTGGTATTGGTTAAAAATTAGAAAAGTATATATTTAAATATTATTACTAAGAAAGAGAATTTGTGAATCTATAATTTATTATTATCTTCTTTTTATAAGAATATTTTTGAATATTATCTTCTTTTATTGATCTATCTTTTTAAAAGTTATAAAAAAAAACTAAAAAATAAGATATTTATATTAATAAAATATATTAGAACTAATTATCTATATATTTTTTTTAGAACTAATTATCTATATTATTGAATAACAAATAAACAAAAAAAGTTAAAAAATGCTTGTTGAGTTTCTTTTCTTTTAAGATAATAATTTGATATTCACATAAACATACACTAATTAGGTTTCTTTTCTTTTAAACAACAATTTAAGATTCACATACATTCCACCAAAGAGGCATTTGTACTTTTAAATCTTCAATCCTATTAATCAGGGTAATCTTTAAGAAACCCCCCTTCAAAAAAGGTGGAAAAAATTGGTGAAATTTAGGAAGAAAAAAAAAATTATTGGCCAAAAATTTTTCTTTTCAAAGAAAAAAAAAATCTCAATTGACGAATCACTCATGCTCCCTAAAACTATGTGGAAAATCTTGGCGAATCATTCATGCTCCCTGAAACTATGTGGAAAATCTTGGCGAATTGTGTTTTTGTTTCATAACTACCAAAATATATATTAGCGAATAAAAAATAGTATTTATAGTATAAAAAATAAATATTGACCTGAATATTCAAAACATAGTGATAGGACTACATGTCAAGTTGGGTGCTATGTGTCATTTACTAATGACCAGTCTGTGAGGACAGTTTGCATCGCTTTGGAAGCTAAAAGGAGGGTCGACGGCTAACAGTTACGAAGATACACAATGGTCATGTTGATGGTGTGCGTGACTTCGCCTGTTATGTTGTCAGTTTAGAGTTGTAGGCCACAAAGATACGCAAAGGTCAAGTAAGTTTGTGGTTGATAGTTTGGCATTTGCATAGCTTCGACATAGTTTATGGTGACTGGTGATAGTGTGTACATAGCTTCAGAAGGCTAAAAGGAGGGTCAATGCTGATGGTTACAAAGATACGTAATGGTTAGGTTTTGATGGCATGCATGACTTCAGCGGTTATGTTGGCAGTTTGGAGTTGAAGGCCATGAAGATACGCAAAAGACAGGTTGATAGTGTGTGTGACTTCGGAAGTTATGATTGCAGGTAGGATATGGGGGTTTTGAGGCCACGTTGGCAGTCTGCGTAACTTAGCCGTGAAGTTATAGTGACATTGAACACTCAAGTGCAATTAATGAGACTTATCAACGACAAGATTTTGATTAGACATTAAAGACTTTCTACAAAATGTTTAGGACTTCTGTAGAAGTAAGAGTATATGTCGCGAACTAGATCTTCAACTTTTGACATTGTAGGAAAATTTCTTACAATTTTATATGCTAAATTCGTTTGATGGACCAAGCATGTAAGGTGAAATACTAGTTTGTAATCTTGCACAAAGACCATTCCTTTGGCCTTTCATTATTGCATCTCCATCAGCTCCAACACACACTAACTTCTTTCCAATTGTCAAATCATCCATACTAGCAACTTCATTCAAAGAATTCTTCACTTCAAAATATAAGTTTTATGCTATTGAATTGCCCCTCATTTTACAAACATAGAGTAGATGAGCTTGGAAGACATGTTCTTTTACTGTATACACATGAATACAAAACCAAGCAGTGTTATCTACTATAATAACTTCATCTATGGATAATGAAATGAATCTAGACTATTTTACTTTCTCTTGTAAATTTTTCTTTTCCACATCAGAAAGACAGTTTTCCATTTCCCATCCAATGTTTGTTGACCAATGTAACATAGGATAGTTAAGAACTTTCAAAAAGGATAATAAATTACCATATTCTAAGAAGTCTCTCATAGGATGCCCTCTGGACATAATATGAAACAAAACACTCATCTAAATGATCTTTGCCAAGTTTGCTTCATTGGCTGCATGTTTAAACCCGGCCTTAATTGGATTTTCACTACTAACAATTACTGCCATTCTCTTGTTATTCTCTTCATATTCTATGGCATACTTAACATGAAGAGATTCTTACTTTGATTTCCATCTTACTACTGATATTTCTTGTCTCTCTATGGCTTGTTATTCATAAAACTTACCAATATGATTTTCTATAGTGTCAAGCTTTAGCTGCAACTTATTCTCTCTTTTATTTTTCTAGGTACAAATCTTACACCTACATTATGTTGGTTGTTCATCATTTCTTAGGACTAGTTCAATGAACCAGTACTTTGCTACCCAATCAACCTTAAAATTTCTTGTCATTTCCCACTCCTGCCCCATTTTTACTTCCCTTTTTCTATTCTTCCTACCAACATCATTATTATCTTCATTGCTAGCATTTTCATCCAACTCTATGTATCCCTTATAACATCTTATCTTGTGCCACCATTGTTATCCTCATTTGATGCATTTTGATTTTCATTTAACTTAATGACAACCCTAGCTTGTGGTATTGGTACTCGTGAGCTACTTTGAATGGATTTTGCACTTGCAATTGTAGATGTTGATGGAGAAAAAAAATTGCCAACTCCAAAGAAATCCTTTATGGTAGTATCTTTAAGTTTTGGGCATTTGGATGGCCTCATAGGACCTTCACTCCCCTGAAGAGTCTTACCCTACCCTTCACTATCCTTAGGAGTCTTACCCTTGTCTAGCTTTCCAATCTCCTCACTTCCTTGAGCAGAGTGACAAGTCTAAGTCTCAACCTCCCCTGATATCTAAATCCCTTCAACACTAGCACCTTGAGGATACTCACTCTCAAGATAGTCACCCTTGTCCAACATCTTCACCCAATGACCTCTCACTAGTCACTATGATTCTAGCCTCTAGGAATTAAAATTAATAGCAATACTGTGAAATATGAACAAATAATTGGTTACCTTGGTCCTGCTTCGTCTGAATTCTGGCTCTTTGAAATGTTGAATCCTCTGTTTACTGTTGTAAGATTGTTATTTTTAAATGTGGCCCTCCAAAAAAATTTAACCGGACATGATAAGACTACTTTTGTAAATTTGATTTGAATTTATATCAATCTATGATTCCAAATTCCAAATTTCCAATATTCTTTTTTTTTTTAATTCTTGGGCTTTTGGCGAAAATGTGTCGACCTGATCAATGTTGAATATAGGAATTGACAAAAGGTTGGCGAAATACGTTATGGTCAATAAAATAATTAATTAACAGGTGGCGAAATAGGTTGTGGTTAAGATAACAATATAAACCATTTGGCTATTTTAGATTTTATATGCAATTCATAATTAATGCCCTTGGCAAATAAGAGACTATTAAAAGAACCACGTCAGATTGGTTATAGGAGAATATATTGGTCAACATCGTCAAAGAAAAAATCTAATTGGCGATTCCAATGAATATTTACCAGTTACCATGATAAGATTGGACGAATATGGGTCACCATGTACTTGCGTGATTCGCCAATTCTACCAAACGTATTTCCTAGAATTTGGAAAAAGATGAATATTCACAACTAAAAATTACGCTGCTATTGATTTTGTATTTTACACATTTTATTTTATTATTTTTTAAACACAAACCTTCCTATTTTCACAAATATCATTTTTTTCTGAAATACAGTAGGGATAAACAAAAGTCTAAGTATTCAATATCACTTTCAAGATTGGATCGAACACATGTTAGCAAATTGTAGGTTTGATCAAGTATTTGTAGCTATTTCTTTTTTATTGTAGTACATTAAATAATTTGTTGTTGTTTTGGTATAAAAAATTATTTTTGAAAACTATTCATTTTGATTTGTTGAAATATTGGATGAATATCAAAGAAGATTATTGTTGATGACTTTCATTTACTTATTGGATCATAAATAGACGTAGGTATTTAACTAGTCTTACTCTCTCTACAATCTCCAAACTTTGAGGAATGAAATTAACCCTTACATGTGAGGATCAATTAGAGGGAACACATGATCTTGAAATCATCCACTCTTAGTCCATAAACCATGGTTGCATGCCTCCTCTTTGTTTTAAATTTTATACATATTGCATTTGGTTGAATGTTTCTAATTCAAGTTGAAGTTTTTTAAAATCCTCTCCAATAAATTTTAAATGTTCTACTACTAAATCATTGTATTCTATGAAATAACAATCAATTATATCATATTATGCATACACACTATTTGATGTCTACACATTTTCAATGCATGCCTATTGAAGATTTCACAACTACAATATCTACAACCCATCAAACCTTCCCTATCTTGACGAATGCTTGTGCTATGAATCATCCTGCTCAAGTATCTTGCAATGCTTGAAGACATTTGATATTATTATATTTCATTAAATCTATTTTGTGCATGGCCTCTAAGTATTTTTATGAAATGATAAATTTACATTAAAAAAATATATTAGAATTAATTTAATATAAATTATTTTATTAATATTTTAACTAATATAGAAAATTTATATTTTTATACAAAATTCTATTTTTCTAAACAATTTATACTTAGATTCTAACTATAATTTCCTACCAGCTTATCTCTTGAACCTCCTTAGGTGCAAGTGTCAGTAATAAATAATAGTGATCACATACATACATGCATATATAATCATTTTAATAATATAGAAATTTAATCATATTTATGATTAATTTTATAGCTAAATTTAAGTGCATAATTTTAATTTCCTTTCATGTTTCTATGTTTATTATTATTAATTATAATTATTACAAATATATTAATTTTATAATTGAAAAAATTCTAATAAAATATATGAATTAAGAAGAGAATTTGAATACTTGAAAAAATCAAAGCAAATATTGATAAAAAAAAATTAGATTCATGTTGAGGCTCATTAAATTTAATGATTTTTCTTCTTTTATAAGTTTTTTATGGTCTATTATGAATTGGCGTGACACGTGTACCACCAAAAATACTTTAATTCTATGTAATTTCAAATATGGAAAAAGAAATGGTGAGTGGTTAAAAAATGTCTATTGTGATGAAAGGTTAAATTCCAATCAAGCCATATCATTTGATATGGCTGGATGCATCTATATTGTCATGCAAACCATCATCGTACAAGTCACCATTCATGGTCAGAAATAGTACCATGAAGTTTTAAAAAGAAACATGTCTAGAGAGTATTTTTAAAGAAGTTTTTAATTTCAAATTTTGTTATTCTTAGATTAGTTTTTTTTATGCAAATTGAAGCACGAAGGCAAGAGAAATATTATATTATAAATTAGCTTTTAGTTTTTAAAATAATTTTTTTAATCATTTTTTTGCATATTTAAAGGTCATTTTAATAAAATTATTTTAATAATATAGAAATAATAATTATTTAAATATATTATTGTATGCCCTTGATGGTATGGAGCCCTAGAAAATCTTGATTAGAAATAATATTAAAAGAGGTGTTCCTAAGAATGCTAAGTCTTGGCCCTTCCCCTTGCTGATCTTGTGGTAGGTAGTTTTCCTATTTTCATGCAAGGTTCACATGTCTTTAAATACATTTGGAAATCCTAAGAGAACGTTTGGCATCTCATTAGCAACTCTAATGTTTGCAGCAAAAAATGCTTCATGGGGAAAGATCTATCTGGTGGAGCCTTTATCATGCTAATAAGCCCTTAGGTCTTACTCAAGGCTTCTTGGCCAAGCTCTAAGCCAGATCTGGTATTAAATACTTCATTGACTTATTTGAGAATGATGATTTGATCAGTTGGGATGATCTCAACACTGCTTATAATCTTCCTCATACCTAGAAAAGAACTTACCTTATGATCAAGAAAGTATGTTTGACCCTTGGCCTGTCCTCCTTAGCTGATCTTGACTCTCACAGGTTCCTTTCTTTTAAGTGGAATAATGGGTCACCCTTGCCCAAAATCAAAACCCACAGTATTTATGATTTGATTTCTAACAATGATTCTATTATTAACCATGTTAATTTAATGTGGTATTTGGATTTGCCTGCTAACTTTTCACATAAATATTTTGAGTATCTTTGGAAAAGCCTGGTTCCTCCTAAAGTGCAATGTTTTAAATGGAAATTTATCATTAATAGACTTCCCTTGAGAATAGATCTCCTTAATACTGATATTTTCTCTATTTGCAACCTTCCTAATACTTGCAAGCACATATTCTTTGATTGCACCTTTGCCAAGGAGGTTTGGTTAACATTTGGATTCTATATTCCTAATAATGTGACTATTATTAACATTATCTCTAGATATATTGTTGGGCTTAAGAAATATGCTAATTTGTTCTAGTTTATTTTATCTTCCTATATTCTTTAGTTCATTTGGAAGTTAAGAAATGAAGACAGGTTTCATGGTAATGACAAGAGTCTTACCAAGTCCTCCAAAAGACTCCCTTTTTTTAGTATTGCCTCACAGGTTTATTCCCTGATGAATGTAGAATGATAGAAGCTCCTCTAGTTCCTCAAAGATAGGCATGCCTAGATGATTGTGTATGAGATGAAGGATGTCTATGAATGGAGGAGGCTCACGGATACTCCTACATCTTTTGAGGAAGCTCTTCATAAGCTACATGAGGATATTAATTACAGAAGGATGTCTATTGCTTATCACACCACCATGCTTGCCCAAATCCAAGATCGCAAGAAGGTGATCAAGATGGAAGGAGCCAAAGGATGGACTTCTTGGGTCGAATCCTTCAATCATGCTTTACATTAGTTTTTGTTGGTACCTCTCTATCATTTTTTGCTATGTATTCTTAATACTTTGCTCAAATAATGTTATTGTTGAGGCTTCACCTCTCGTGGTTTCCTACTGGCTATAATTTTGTAATTTTGTTGACTCTCAATTTTTAATACAAATAATAATAATAATAAATATATTAATACTTAATTATATATTAATTTTTTAACTAATACTTATATGTTTAAATTTGAACATTTTTGTTTATTATAATTATTATATTATGATATATAATTTATTATTTAGTAATTCTAAAGTATATATTATATAAAATTTAAATAATAAGTTCTTAGAAAGATACTCTTAAAAACATATAGTAAGTTTTTAGTAAGTATAATTATTATTGAAATTACACATGTTTAATATTTTTGACAATATTGAGCTAATAGTTTTTACTTTAAAGTTTTTATATTTATGATGAGATTACTCATAATTGAATTAAATTATCCCTTAGTTCTAAAAAGTATGACTTAGTGCATAGGTATTAGTCTCACTCATTTTTGGAGACCAAATCCTATGGAGATCAAATCCTCTCCCTTGACTGAATAGATATCAACGTTACAATTATTTAACTTTTGAAAACATACAATAATATTTTAGTAAATATAATTATTATTGTAATTATATATTTTAATATTTATAATAATAAATTATATGTTTATAATTTTTTTTTAAATCTTACCTATATTAAAACTTATTATATTATTATTTTTATATTAACTATAGGGGTATCAAAATCAAAATATAACAATAACTAGTACCGAGAGAGGCCAAGCCTCAGCCCGCAAGAGTTTACGGAAGCATGAAAAAATAATTACAAGACAAAGAAACAAGAGACTAATTCAGAATATCATTGTGATCCTCAACCTAGGTAGTCCAACCCGCCAAGCCCTCCATCCAGACAATATTCTTTTTCTCCTGAATTTGATCCAACAGGCTAATTTGGTGATCAGTCATATTCTTGTTCTTGTTAACTTCCTTGGTGAGCTTCTTCACGATGTCATCAAAGTTGGCAAAGTTGTCAATATGGGTTCTCCAGTCATAGCCATCCTTTAGCTCATAGATGAACATGGTGGAGTGACTATCATGTAGGAATCTTCTGAGCTTCTTTCTATCAATCGTCATGCACATTCACTTGCAAGGAAATTTTGAAATATGTGAGTTTTAAAAAAAACTCAGTAAGGGATTTGGGAGAATCTTGATACCTTTCTTCATTTCTACATTTCCAAATCTTCCATAGAATGTTAAAAGATAACATGTTCCAGAAAATATTAGTATCCTTTTTAACACCGTCTATATAGCCAGTGATAATTTCAAAAATATTCACAAAATTAGGATAATTGATACCAAACATACACCAAATATTTTTGGCAAAAGAGAAATCAAACAAGATATGTCTGTTGGTGTTAGGAAGACCACAAAATCTGCAAACCTCATTATTAGCGAGATCTTTTCTTAAAGGGAGTCTATCAAGAAGAATAAGCCATTTGAAGCATTTTATCTTAGGATAAATAGGAGAGTTCCAAAGTCCATCAAAATATTTCTTCCACATATTAGCATCCAAATTAGTGTACCAAATTTTATTAACATGACATATGATGTCATTATTAGCATCAATGATTTTGTAAATATTTTTAGCTTTGATTTTTTCCACTATAGTACCATAAGGCCATTTGATCTTAAGAAATCTATTAGAATCAACATGTCACATAGTGGGGAGATCCTTACAAGATTTGACGATCATGTTATAAGTGTTCTTTTGGGAAGGAGGAATATGGTATTTGGAACTAATATCCTCCCAGTTGATAAGCTTATCTTCTTCAAATAGACAAATGAATTGCGAAATACCTAGATTATTCTAGTACTTAGGAAATCACCCTTGGGATAGGGCAAGAGGTTTTCCAGCAAGGTACAGATTCCACCAAATGGATCTTTCATCATATAGAAGATTATGATCAAAGAAGGTTCTATTAGGAATGTATTGTTTAACATATTCCTAGGCTTTCCAAATAGTCTTAAAAATTGAAGAGCCTTGAACAAGAATGGGAAAATCGCCCTCAATGATATAACAGAAAGGGATGTTTTTCCAAGACTTAGCCTTTCTAGGAATTCCTCTTTCAATGTTGCTTCTAATAAGGACCTTCCAAGGCTCATTTCCTTCCAAAGAGTGGAAGACCCATTTGTTGGCAAGGGCAGTCCCTTGAGTCTTAAGATCTTTTAAGCCCAAACCCCCAAGGATTTTATTAGTGTAATACCAGTCCCATTTCATAGTGTGAAATTTCTTTCTACCTTTACCATCAGACCAAAGGAAGTTCCTAATGGCTTTCTAAATTTCAAGAATTTGATAATTATTAAACTTCCAGGCTAAGGAGTAGTAAACATTATAAGAGGAGAGAATTTTCTAGCAAACCTAAACTCTACCAAAAAGGGAGAGGGATCTCTTATGCCACTTATTAAGTTTGTTAAAAATCTTGTCCTTAAGCCAAAGCCACATATCCTTGAGGGAGGGTTCTATGGAGAAGGGAATCCCAAGATAATGAGTAATTTTTTGAGGGCCTCCCCATTGAAAGTTAAATTTATTAATCCAATTAGGGGGTGATCGGACCAACCAAGGCAAATAAATTTAGCATGAGAGATGCATGATCCTAAGATAGTACAGAAGGTGTTAATTTTGGATTAAAGATCTTCAAAGTTGGAATCAGTAGCTTCAAAAAATAACAAAGTATCATTAGAAAACTGGCAGTTAATAAGATCAAAGTTATTGGGAAGGGTAATTCCTTTGACATCAGGAGATATGGAGTTGTCCCTAAGAATGTAGGAGAGGGCATCAGAGGCAATAACAAAAAGGGCAAGGGCCAGGGAGCAGCCTTGCCTAATGGATCTACCAAGAGGGAAAGGGACAGATAGTGAGCCGTTGACTTCAACCTGAGTAGAAGCATCTTTTAAAAGAATTTTAACAAAGTTGCAATAAGAGTGGGGGAAGCCAAAAGCTTCTAACATCGTAATGATAAAATCCCATTAAATTAGGTCATAGGCTTTCTCAAAGTCAAGAAGCAACATAGCAGAGTTCTGGTTAGAGTGTTTGAACCAATTCATAGCTTCCCAGCTGGTGATAAATTTTTCAAGGATATATCACCCTTTGATGAAACCAGTTTGGGTAGTACTCACAAATTTAGGAAGGATGGTTTCAAGTCTCAGATCTAGAATTTTAGCAAGAATTTTATAAGAAACATTAAGGAGAGTTAAAGGCCTCTGATTTTTAAGAAGGTCTTTGTCCCCATCCTTAGGAATCAACTTAATGATCCCTCTCTTGATGAGCCTCCCCAAGGTACCTTTAGTATAGGCTTCAGAATAAATATCATAGAGGTCTTTGGGTAACCCCACAATAGTGGGTTACACTTTTCTCGACATGTTGATTTTTGCTGAAATAACACATTTTTTATAAAATATGATGATTTAAGCCTTGAGAGGTTCCATTTGAAGGAAATAATCACAAATGGTTAGCTCAAAGTATCTTAGATTAATTTTTTTTTGATATAACATCTATACTGCTCATTCATACCTACAATGGAGTCTCCTGCACACCTATTAAAATGCTAAAAAAAATCACTTCGACTTTATGATTATAATGCTAAAAATAGTAATACTAATATTTTTATCTCTATGTTTGACTCTTATGTCTATCTCTATGTTTGAATCTTATGGAAAAATAGTAAATGCAAGAAAAAAAATTCTTAAAAATATCTATGCCCTAGGTATTGAAGTTATCTTTCTATCAAAAAAAATAAAAATGAAATTGGACAAATACACAAGTTATAAGCTATGTAGTCAAGGTATGTCAAAATTATGGTTTAGTCAACTTCAAACGTTAATAAAATATGAGATAATTGTGATAATGTCATCAAACCAATTGCATACCCTTCATATGGATGTTACAAAACTAAATTCAAAAGAATCACATTGATATCTATTTTAGAAAAAAAATTTGCTCTATGAAAATAATGCAACTATTTGAAAATGACAATTTCAGCAACATACCAGTTTTCATGGGAGAAAGAAAAAACCATTCAAATCAATTCAAAAATAAAAATAAAAAATATATTTAGAATCTATAGAGAAAATCCTAAAAGACTCTTATTTACTTCATCTTTCGATTTCAAACGGTTTAATGACAATATGTGCATCCAAATCTAAACATTTTTTTTCAAAATAGAAAGTTCAGTGTCCAGGTCGGCCATTTCAGGTTTCAAAATGGTAAATCCTTAAATTACATTTAATATGGGTCCATTTCTATGGGTTAAGGTTAATTGGGATTTAATTCCCCAATGTCGGCCTTCTCTAAAGGTTTTTGCCCTAGTTCACTATAAAAGGAGGCCTTCCTCTCTCATTTCAATCAATCTCTCAATCAATTTTTCATCACATCTCAAGAAATTTCATGAGCAAGCTCTCAAGTGCAAGCAAGTGAATTCAAGAATTCAAGAAAGCCTTCAAGCATTCATTCATCAAGGAGATCCATTGTTAACCATTGAATGATTCAATCTCTTTGGAGCCCTCTTGAAGATCCATCCTTCCACATTCATCCAAGTCAATTTTTATGCAAAGATCCATTCAAGATTAGTATTGATGATCAAATGCCATTGATTTGAGACATCCTACATTCATTCTACATCCATTGGAGCATCCCTACTTGTGGATTTGAGGATTTGAATCCTCTATAAGGACTTCAACATAAGCAAGGTGAATTGTTTCATTTACTTTGTTTATGCACATTACAATTTCAATTCAGTTTCAAGGCTAATTCCTAAATTGGGGTTTGACCAAGGAAAACCCCTCATACAAACAACAAAACCCTCTTTTTCTTGTAGGTACAGGTGTGGAACTTCAGACCTGAGCTTGGATTTGGATACCCTTTTTGGTGAACTCCTGAGATCTATGAACAAAGTCAAAGTCGACCGTCAGAATATTAATGTAGCCTTTGACCTATTATCAGGGTCAAAGACTACCTGCTATTGAAAAGATAAAAGTTTTCAGGGTTTTCTTTGTCTCGGCATTTCTAGTCTGAAACATGTTGCAAAATTGCCCAAAACTGCACACAGACATTAGAAATCAGAATTTTCCAAATTTTACCTATTTTGAGGTTAGTATTTACCTTTCAATTATTTCATATTTCAAGCACAATTCCATTATAGGGAAATATAAGGTTTTCTTTCTCTTTCATATTCTCCATAGATTGATTCAATTGTGCATTAACCTTTTGGTTGATCAATTTGGATCTCTCTTTTGGGAATTTCGATTTAGAAGTGGATCTCATATTTCCCCCATACATTTTAAGGTGAACACTATTTCACCTTATTCATTTTGGTGAACCCGAATAGCTTACTCTCTTTCTTTTTGGTGTTAGATATTATATTATCTTTTGGTATTAGATTTCTCTTTTATCTTAAATCTTGCATGCTAAGTAGATTTCAAAAATACAAAAATATTCATGCTTTATGTGTTCTTAGTTTAGTTCATTTGCATTGCATTGGTTTATGAGCTTTACTACTACTAGTCCTACTTATAACATTCCAGTTAGAAGAAGTCATAGACTCATGGGTGCCTTTGATTGTGAATCTTCCTCTCCTTTCCTTAGGATCCTGGATGATAATTTGATTCTTCATGATTCCAATTCTATTATGGAGAAAAACTCTTCTCACTCATCTCATGATGAGGATGACGCTCTAAGAGTTCCTCTTGAACAAGTCCAAAAACTTTCAACTGAACTTGATAAAATGGGTAATTGGCTTATTCAAGAGAACCATAATCAAGATTCTAGTCAAGCTATAGAGGCTCTTAAGAAATTTATTCATGATAGTGATCAAGGTGTTAACCTCTTGCATGGTATTGCTCACCTCGTGCATTCAAATGTTAAACCTTTAGCTTAAGAAGCTCAAGATTTAGGGTTGATTCCTCCTATCACTAGTGTCAAACCCTCTTCTAATCCTTTACCTAGTATTCCTACCTATACTCCTTCTTTGGTGACTGTGATGGTTTCCTCTGTTCCTATGAGTGTTCCTCCTATGTCCCTTCCTACATCACAACCTTCATATCATAATGTTCCTTTTACTTATTACAATTCACTTCCAACTATAGTTCCTAGTGTTCCTCCAGTTGTGTCTTCTTTTCCTGCAGATTCTTACACTTTACCTAGTGTTTCTAATGTTGCTATTCCTCTTATTTCCTCTAATGATTCAACAATCATCAGTTTGGCTCAAACTATTTCATCCTTACAACAACAACTTTCTTCCTTAACTCAAAACAAGTTTAGTATTCCTACATGTGACATGGGAAGCCCTTTGTCCTTGGATATTATTCATACTCATGTTCCTTAGCAAGTCGATATGCCTTGTCTTGAGAATTATAATGGAAAAGGAGATCTTGTTCATCATGTTAAAACATTCCAAATCCTTTTTAGTGATTATGCTCATGATCATAGGATTTTAGCCAAAATGTTTGCTAGAAGCTTTTGTGACAAGGCCTTACAATGGTATTGTTCCTTGACTCCTTATTCTATTGATTCCTTTCCAAAACTTGCTAATGCCTTTATTCAACAATTTCAAAACAACATTGGCCCGCAAGTGTCTTTGACTGATTTGATGCATTGTAAACAAAGTGCTAAGGAAAAATTAACTAAATTTATTGGTAGATTTAAGCATTTGTATGCTCTAATTTCCTATCATGTTCCTGATATTGATTTTCAATGTATGTTTACTTCAAACTTGCAAAAGGATATTAGAGATAAGATTCTGCTTACTGAATTTACCTCTTTTCAAAAAAATTTCATAGTGCTTCATCATTATCAATTACAAGTGAGTCAATTTGAGAGAAACACTCCAATGGCTCTTGTTTCAGTTGATAAGAGTGATGCTGCTCCTAATCCAAACAAATTTCAAAAATTTAACAACTATGTCAAGATAAACAAACAAGTGAATGCAAATTCTAATCAAGTTGCTATTGCATCTCACAATGCCACTTCTGCATCCACTACTTTTCGGTTAAATCATACATTTACTCCTTGTTATACACTAAGTTTGCACCCTTGTTTCAAGCTCTTGTAGTCTTGATAACCTAGTATAACATGGGAATCATCTCCAGGTGTGGGACCTATGCTAACTGAGATGACACCTCCAGGTTCTAGGCTAGTTCCTCTTGGATAATCACCTTAATTTGCTTCTTGACAGGAAAAGTAAAACTTGAGGGGAAAAGGGATAGAAGGAATGCTTGGAAAGGGAAATGACTGAAAGAAAATTACCTACTAGGTGAGACACCAAAATTAGGGTATGAATTGCAACATAGAGGGATAGAATCAATGAAAGGCTTAGGTCTAGTAGGTCACAACATACTGAATAGGCTTCCATAAGTGTTTCATAGGAGGGCCTAAACATGAGATACAACCTATGACCTGCAAGCAGACATTCACTTCTGCAACTCAGTGTAGGATTGAGACAAGACTGTTAGGGGGCTGAAGTATACCCACAAAAACATCTAAATTAGATCAAATGCACTAACACACACAATTATAGAAAGTAAGAGGGATCAGGAACCATAAGTTGTCATTGAAAACATGCATAGACTTCAGTTCATTAAGAGATGATTCAGACAAGGAAGCATAGGGACATGAAGGATTGTCACAAAATACCTCTACAATGTTTGAATAATCAATGGGAGATTAAAAAGAGTAGAAGACCAGAGGGTAGAGAAGATACCACGGATAGCCTTCTGAGAAAGGATTACTTTCTTTCAAAAGTGGACTCTCTCCTTTACAAAATGTGAACTCTCTAAGCCCTAAGGCTCCAAAAATTAAATATATACATCTCTTATTTGGCACATAGGCTGGAGTCAAAACCTAATTAGGGTTACATAATTTTACATATAATAATCAAACCCTAACTTCCATCAAATCTGATCATAAATGCATCTTCTAAAATATCATAGCTGATTAGATATTTTGTTTGCATGTGCATCCCTATACTATATTGCCTGCAAACAAGCAACCTAGATCCATCAACCTTCCTGCACAAAGTCTCACCATGAATGCACAAAATTGTACCTCTCAGTGACAAGAAATGACCCATGACAGCCACCCAGACCTTCTCATCATCCTTTCCAACTATAAGTGTCCTGAAGACATAAATTCTTTACCTACCTCTATAGTTGTAGCTTGTTTGAATCAATAGCTGGTAGAAAACCCTCTGCAGAGATATTCAAATTTGAATTATAACGACTAACCGGTCATTTAAAATGTGTCCATTGATATCTAATGTTTCTCGGAAAATGAATGGCCCAGATCAACCTTGAAATAGTTATAAAACCTTCTTGAAAAGTTGAAATCCACCTCGGTGCACTACAGTCAATGAAACCTTAACACGTCGGCACACCTGTCATTTTGGCCCCAGCTCAAGCTTTTCTTTCTTAAGCCACTTAGCGACTATGTGAATGAAGAATTTTCTCTAAGTCACAAAGAGCTTCTCATAACCTTGGTTTGGTCAAGCGACTATGTGAACAAAGTGGTCGCTAAATTTCTAAGTCTTCGACTAACCCTGGTTAAGTCCAGTGAACAAGAGAGAATCCCTAGTCGTCGAATCACAGAATGTCTTATACTTGGGCCCAGAGCTGCCACATGTCAATATTCCATTTGTCCCCACCACTTTGTAGGCATACACCTCTGCACTTCTCTGACATCGGACCCACTGAGAACTAGATCCCTATCTAACGATGGGCACATGATCTCATACCCTTCGAATATTCCTTTCGATCATGTGCTAGCCATAGATCTTGGGATCTAGTTCTTAGTGGGTCCAATGTCAAAGAAGTGCCAAGGTGTATGCCTAAAAAGTGGTCAAGACAAATGGAATATTGACATGTGGCAGCTCTAGGCCCAGGTATAAGACATTTTGTGATTCAGTGACTAGGGATTCTCTCTTATTCACTGGACTTAACTAGGGTTAGCCGAAGACTTAGAAATTTAGTGACAGCTTTGTTCGCATAGTTGCTTGACCAAACCGGGGTTATGAGAAGCTCTTCATGACTTAGAGAAAAGTCTTCAGTCACATAGTCATCGAATGACTTAAGAAAGAAAAGCTTGAGGTGGGGCCAAAATGATAGGTGTGCCAACGTGTTAAGGTTTCATTGGCTGCAGTGCGTCGAGGTGGATTTCAACTTTTCAAGAAGGTTTTATAACTATTTCAAGGTTGAGCTAGGCCATTCATCTACCGAGAAACATTAGATATCGATGAACATGTTTTAAATGATTGGTTAGCCATTATAATTCAAATTTGAATATCTCTACAGAGGGTTTTCTGCCAGCGATTGATTCAAACAAGCTACGGCTATAGAGGTAGCTAAAGAATTTATGTCTTCCGAACACTTGTAGTTGGGAAGGATGATGAGAAGGTCTGGGTGGCCATCATGGGTCATTTCTTGTCCCTGAGAGGTACCATTTTATGCATTCATGGTGAGACTTTGTGCAGGAAGGTTGATGGATCTAGGTTGCTTATCTGTAGACAATATAGTACAGGGATGGGCACGCAAACAAAATATTTGATTGGCTGTGATATTTTAGAAGATGCATTTATGATCAGATTTGATGGCAGTTAGGGTTTGATTATTATATGCAAAATTATGTAACCCTAATTAGGTTTTGACTCCAGCCTGTGTGCCAAATAGGAGATGTATATAGTTAATTTTTGGAGCCTTAAGGCTCAGAGAGTTCACATTTTGTAAAGGAGAGAGTCCACTTTTGAAAGAAAGTCATCCTTTCTTAGAAGGCTATCCATGGTATCTTCTCTACCCTCTATTCTTCTACTTTTTGTAATC
Organism: Chamaecyparis obtusa; assembly: GCA_027943335.1. Classification (NCBI taxonomy): domain Eukaryota; kingdom Viridiplantae; phylum Streptophyta; class Pinopsida; order Cupressales; family Cupressaceae; genus Chamaecyparis; species Chamaecyparis obtusa. The sequence continues at coordinate 53,075 of BSBK01008891.1, read as the reverse complement.
TCCCATTGATTATTCAAACATTGTAGAGGTATTTTGTGACAATCCTTCATGTCTCTATGCTTCCTTGTCTGAATCATCTCTTAATGAATTGAAGTCTATGCATGTTTTCAATGACAACTTAGGGTTCCTAATCCCTCTTACTTTCTGTAATTGTGTGTGGTAGTGTGTTTGATCTAATTTAGATGTTTTTGTGGGTATACTTCAGCCCCCTAACAATCTTGTCTCAATCCTACATTGAGTTGGAAAAGTGAATGTCGGCTTGCAGGTCATAGGTTGTGTCTCATGTTCAAGCCCTCCTATGAAACACTTATGCAAGCCTATTCAGTAAGTTGTGACCTACTAGACCTAAGCGTTTCATTGATTTTATCCCTCTATGCTACAATTCATACCCTAATTTTAGTGTATCACCTAGTAGGTAGTTTTCTTTCAGTCATTTCCCTTTCCAAGCATTCCTTCTATCCCTTTTCCCCTCAAGTTTTACTTTTCCTGTCAAGAAGAAAATTAAGGTGATTATCCAAGAGGAACCAGCCTAGAACCTAGAGGTCTCATCTCAATTAGCATAGGTCCCACACCTGGAGATGATTCCCATGTTATACTAGGTTATCAAGACTACGAGAGCTTGAAACAAGGGTGCAAACTTAGTGTATAACAATTCTGACACGCCGAATGGGATAAGAGATCAGATTGAAGTCCAAAGGTGCTCCTGTTAGTTCATCTGCAAAAGGAATAAAGAAGTTCAATACACAAGGACTATTAGTACAGATGTAAGCTCAAGGATTCCCCACCATGGTGCCAGTGTATAACAATTGTGGCATGCCCAGTGGGACCAAAAATTCAGATTTATGTTCAAGATATGCTATCTCTGATATGCTGATAGCATCCTACAGACCTAGAAGAGGTCATTGTGCTGCATATCTGGCAACTCTAGAAAGTCTACTAGTTTCAAAGATCAAGTGCTGGTATGTTTCAAATCTTTCATATTTAAATTCCAGCTAATTGCATGAGTAGACATGACAAGTTATCATGGACAGTCAGGTTACCCACCATCCTATTATGAGAATAATGCTCAATGGGCTAGTTATTAGCCTTATCAAAGCCACCTAGGGCCTACTTTTACCCCAAGCTTTCATACTATACAAGGCTATCAATATATCCAACATGCTCTAAATGATTATTCCCTTGTACAAGATTATGAAGGGGCCCTCAAATAGGAGGGATCATGGGCACAAAGGGTGCAATAAAAAATGCAAAGCCAACTACCTCATCATGCTTACCACCCACCCTCCCCTTCTCAGCTTAATTGGCAGTAGATTCACAGCTCAAACTTTACAAAAGAGCAAGAAGAGACAAGGAATCTACTGCTTGATTTGATTAAGAAAGTGTTTGAGATCAGAGAGCAGCAGGAGATGGAGGCTCAAAGTTATGAACAAGGGTCAGTCCCATACCAAGTGTCAAAGGCTCTTGTTGACGAGCAACAAGTAAGACAATTTCAAGAAGAGATCAATCACCAAGCTGATGTTGAGTCAACAAGGCTGAGACCACAAATTGCTGAACAAGAAGCTCCTAAACCTAAAATCCTAAGCTGGAGGGACCATTTGTCTATGCCTTCTATGTCTCCCCCTGAGCCCTCTCTTTTTCACATCCCAAGTTTTAAGGCAAAAAATTCTTTCCAAGAGCCTTTACTTGAGATTTAGTCTACCACTCTGCGAGAGCATTCTGTACAAGAAAGTTTCTTATCTCAAGAGGCCCCTCTGGTCTCTCAAGATGATGAAATGTTGTGGATACCCCAATGGACTCTGCCTCCTGGCTATCAGATACCAAGTATTTTCAAGGATACTAGTCAAGTGTCTGAGCAAGGACCTATGGTAGATGAGCTTTCATGTGATGAGGAGGAGAGGAAGTCTTAGGTATCAGTGTTGAGTGATGATTGTGATAAAGTGAGCACAAAGGGGAGGAAATAGAATTTGATGCCCAGCCTAAGCTCTTGGTTGGTTTGTTTGATGAGCTGCCCCTCTTTGTTGATGATGAAGAAGAGACCATGCCATTACCTATGGCTGAAGGTCAATCAGAACAAAAGGTTCACCACCCATAGGAGGTTGGTATGGAGGATTATGCCTTGTCCTTATTGGATGAGCTTCCTAGTTTTGTGGAGCAGGATGATAAAGTTATGGAGGAGTCTTTCCGAGAAAAGAACATACACAAAAACCTTGAAGAGTATGATTTTTCCAACATCATAGAGGTTTTTTGTGACAAATTGAAAGATGAATCCCTACTCCTTGGAGTGGAAATTCAAAATTGTATGCTTATAGAGGGAGTTCACATTTTGTAAAGGAGAGAGTCCACTTTTGAAAGAAAATCATCCTTTCTCAGAAGGCTATCCATGGTATCTTCTCTACCCTCTGGTCTTCTACTCTTTGTAATCTCCCATTGATTATTCAAACATTGTAGAGGTATTTTGTGACAATCCTTCATGTCCCTATGCTTCCTTGTCAGAATCATCTCTTAATGAATTGAAGTCTATGCATGTTTTCAATGACAACTTAGGGTTCCTGATTCCTCTTACTTTTTGTAATTGTGTGTGTTAGTGTGTTTGATCTAATTTAGATGTTTTTGTGGGTATACTTCAGCCCCTTAACAATCTTGTCTTAATCCTACACCAAGTTGTAGAAGTAAATGTCTACTTCCAGGTCGTAGGTTGTATCTCACATTCAAGCCCTCCTATGAAACACTTATGCAAGCCTATTTAGTAAGTTGTGACCTACTAGACCTAAGCCTTTCATTGATTCTATCCCTCTATGCTACAATTCATACCCTAATTTCGGTGTATCACCTAGTAGGTAGTTTGCTTTCAGTCATTTCCCTTTCCAAGCATCCCTTCTATCCCTTTCCCTCAAAAGTTTACTTTTCATGTCTAGAAGAAAATTAAGGTGATTATCCAAGAAGAACCAGCCTAGAACCTGGAGGTCTCATCTCAGTTAGCATAGGTCCCACACTTGGAGATGATTCCCATGTTATACTAGGTTATCAAGACTACGAGAGCTTGAAACAAGGGTGAAAACTTAGTGTATAACACTCCTCTTTCTGAATCTTTACATGCTATTATGAATAGGTTGTTAACTACTAATATGATTACTTTACCTCCTATTCGACCTCTTTTACCTACTATGATTGCATCTAAATCCTTTCATCAAAATGCTTTTTGTCAATATCATCGTCAGAATGATCATGATACTAAGAAATGTTATTCTTTAAAACATAAGGTTCAAGACTTAATTAATTCTAATGCCTTATCTGTTGATAATATTGATGGTAGTGGAAACAAATCTATCTCTCCTCCTAATCAAAACCTTCAAATCTATACTAATCCTTTACCTACACATGATACTAATACCATTTCTCAGCCATCTGCTATGGAAATTGTGTATGATTCAAAGATGGATGATCTCAATCATGTTGTTAATCAAGTGGAGCATGTTGGTCAATCTGTATCTCCACCTCATCCTCAATCTCACTCTCAGATTCAACCTCAAGTTTAATCTCAACTTCAACCAAAACCTAAGCCTAAAATGAAAACTCAACCTAAACCTCGACAATAACCTAAGAATAAAAGACCTCGGGAACTTTTGATTACTTTTGATGACTCTGAGACTATTAAAGTTTCTGATGGTCCCCTTTACATTTATGCTAGGATTTCTCAGAAACCTACTCATGGTTGTCTTGTTGATCCTACATCCTTAGTCAATGTTATTACTGAAGAAAATCTTTTTATGAAAAGCTTACAATGTGATTCTTATGATACATTGGATGTGTGGATTTAGACTTTTAATGGTTTTCTTTATCTGTCATTTGGTTCTATTACTTTACCAGTTCAACTTTGTGAAAAACTTGTGAACACTACCTTTGTTGTTGTTCCTACTTCTAATCAATTTCAAGTTAAGCTAGGTTTGCCTTGGTTAAATGCCATGCATGATGTTGCTTCACCTATCCACAAGTGTCTTAAATTTATTCATGATGAAGAAGTGAAGACAATTAATCATAGTTTATATCAACCTTCTAGGCCTAGAGATTGTGTAGCTCTTGAATTCTTTTGGCCTTCATTACCTAATTCATGTCCTCCTCGACCTGATAATATTTTCCATTCATATCAAGCTTATAAACATCGTAAGATTCTTGAATTAAGTATACCTCCTATGGATCTTAATCTTGGTCTTTTACCTACACCTTCCATATCTCCTTTAACTATGGCTTATAGTTTTGTTAATCAAGTTCCTTCTATCGATCTTCCTAAAGAACATATGAAAGATCCTGTGATAGTTCCTCCTATTACTAATAATCATATTGATCTTCCTAAAGAACCTTTGAAGGATCATGTGATTGTTCCTCCTTGTTCTCAACCTATTTCAAATAAATCAAAATGTAATCGATCTACCAATGAACATTGTAAGAAGCATCGTGCTCATGCTAAAGCTCACAATTCTATTCTTCAAATATCTCTACCTTCTTCAGATAAGACTATGCATGATGTTGTTATTTATAATGATGTTAAGATGCATGATTATGATGATTCTATTTGTATCTTAGATCCTATTTTGATTAATTTGGATGTAGAAGATACTCTTGATGATACTAATGATGTTAATGATGAATATGAGGCTATTGGCATTGACATTGATTTACCTAATATGCTTTCATCACAATTAACTCTTACACCTAGTGTCGAACATTGTGATTATCAAGAGGATCCTTGTTTAGAACTGGCTATCATTCCTACTATGTTGGATATAGCCCCTCTTACAAGTTACTCACCTTCCCTAAATGATATAAAATGAGATGGGGAGAGTAGGCGGCATGCTTGATCGACTTGTCCTTCATGGTAGCTTTGTTGTGTGTTTGTCTGTTGTATTGTGCTTCTCTCATAATGTGTTTGCTAAATGTTGTTAGATTCTTTTATATGATCCTTGTTACTTAGTTGGTACAAGGCTATAAAGGAATCGAACTTGTTGTTCCATTTCTCTATATTAATCTCTATTCTTCTATGCATTGTTTCATGTTATGTCATAACTATGCTATTGTTCGTAAATGTTTCCTTGTGTAATCTTCTTGGATTCAAGATGTGGTAGCACTAATTCTTTTTGGTCTCCATGTCATGGTCTAAAAAGATTCTCCTTTGTATATCTTATGTGATCTTTCCTCCTTTGTGATCGTAGTTCCACTTTCTTTGGGGAATGATGTCAATTCATTTGAAATAATATCATATATATATATATATATATATATATATATATATATATATATATATATATATATATATATATATATATATATATATATATATATATATATATATATATATATTATCTTATGATCATACTAACCCCATAGTAGGTAGATCCCTTCTATGTTATCTATATCTTTCTATGATATTTCCATTGATTTGTCTTCATCTGGGGGCATCTTGACGTGGAAACGTAATCAGTAGAGTTGTTTATGTTTTCATTACACCCATTGCTCCTATTAAAGTGTCAGCAATGACTCTAACATGGGGGCATAGGCTCTTCTCACCTATTGCACACATGCACTTTTTGATACACACATATTATCTTTCAAGATACTTTTCTCCCTTTTTGGATTAGTAACTAATCCTTAAAGCATGGATTTATATTTTAGGATCTCTTGATCCCTCTAGTTTCAAATATACATATATTTTGATCCCTTAAGGTCGGAGGTGTCCTTAAGACTAGATCTCTTTTGTTTTTGGTTTTATTCTTATGGAATAGAATATTCCTAAGGGTGAATCCTTGATGGGTTGACTAGTGAGTAGCCACATTCACTAGGTGGTTCAATTCCATCTTTCTAGTTGTGCCTTTTCCTTGTGTGGTTCACAATGGGACATAAGTTCTCATTGGCTGAGATAATCACACCCTTTCTTTCTCTCTCTAGAGATGTCTCTATTATTATGATCTCGAAGTTGACAAAGACTTGAGTCCCTAGGGGCTTCAGGTTTCTCTTTGTGCCTTGGATTATGATAAGATTATATTTTCATTCTGATCTCCTTTACCAAGAGTTTGCATCGAGTCCATACTCTTACTAAAGTGGGGGCTTAATGTATCATCTTAAAATGGAAGCACTTCCATGATAAGACTATTTATCCCTCTGAGTCAGAGGTCTGGGGTCATGTTAAGCCCCTTGATTGGGTCTTTGAATGTATTTGGCCTTTTCCCCCCATTCTGCTTCCCTCTGCACCTATTTTCCACTTCATGTCTGCATTTCTTGGCATTCTGGGCTAAGGTCCTGAGGTTTTTGACCTTAAGGTCAAAGTTGACCTTGAGGGTCAAAGTTGATCTCGAATCTAACCTAGGTCAGGGCTGACCTCAACTCTGATCTAGGGTAGAGTCTGAGTCATCCTTGACTCGCATTTCAAATTTCAAGATTTTCTAATTTCTGGGTATCGGGTTTCGGAAAGATTCCTTTTTCCACCTTCAGGTCAGCCATTTCGGGTTTCAGAATGGTAAATCCTTAAATTACATTTAATATGGGTCCGTTTCTAGGGTTTAAGTTTAAATGGGATATAATTCCCCAATGTCGGCCTTCTCTAGAGGTTTGTGCCCTAGTTCACTATAAAAGGAGGCCTTCCTCTCTCATTTCAATCAATCTCTCAATCAAGTTTTCATCACATCTCAAGACATTTCATGAGTAAGTTCTCAAGTGCAAGCAAGTGAATTCAATCATTCAAGTAAGCCTTCAAGCATTCAAGTGTTCAAGCATTCATTCATCAAGGAGATCCATTGTTAGCCATTGAAGGACTCGATCTCTTTAGAGTCCTCTTGAAGATCCATCCTTCCACATTCATCCAAGTCAATTCTTATGCAAAGATCCATTCAAGATTGGTGTTGAAGATCAAATGCCATTGATTTGAGACATCCTACATTCATTCTACATCCATTGGAGCATCCCTACTTGTGGATTTGAGGATTTGAATCCGCTACAAGGACTTCAACATAAGCAAGGTGAATTGTTTCATTTACTTTGTTTATGCACATTACAATTTCAATTAAATTTCAAGGTTAATACCTAAATTGGGGTTTGACCAAGGCAAACCCCACATACAAACAAAAAAACCCTCTTTTTCTTGTAGGTACAGGTGCAAAACTTTGGATTTGAGATTGGATTTGGATACCCTTTTCGGTGAACTCCCAAGATCTGTGAACAAATTCAAAGTCAACCTTCAGAATATTACTGTACCCTTTGACCTTTTATCGGGGTCAAAGACTACTTGCTGTTGGAAAGATAAAAGTTGTATGGGTTTTCTTTGTCTCGACTTTTCCAGTCCGAAATAGGTTGCAGAATTGCCCGAAATTGCACACAAACATGAGAAATTTGCATTTTCCATATTTGCCCTATTTTGAGGTTAGTATTTACCTTTCAATTATTTTAGATTTCAAGCACAATTCCATTATAGGGAAATATAAGGTTTTCTTTCTCTTTCATATTCTCCATAGATTGATTCAATTGTGCATTAACCTTTTGGTTGATCAATTTGGATTTAGAAGTGGATCTCATATTTCCCCCACACATTTTAAGGTGAACACTATTTCACCTGATTTAAATTTCTTCTAAATTAATTTCTTTACTGAGCAGGTCACCATCCTATCTAGAAATTCTATTGAGGATAAGAGATTTATAATCATGTTTGAAGGATTTAGCCTCCTCATAATCTTTGAAGGTGAATAAGTTACTATAGAAATCAACAAAGGCATATTTGATACCATCATTATCAACAATCTCTTTGTTATCAACAAAAATTCTATCTCTAGATTCATTAGCCTATTTTTGCTTAAGAAGATTGAAGATAAATTTATATCCTCTGTAACCATTTTGGAGCCAGTGAGCATGAGATCTGATCTTGGCACCTCTAATTTTGACCTATTGGTGTTTCCTAAGATTTTCCCTAGCCTAAGAAACTTGAGTGTAGAGAGTCAAGTCATAGGGATCAGTTTGAATGTTTAATTTAGCAGCATGAAGTTTAGCAGAGAGCATTTTCTCTGAGTGTCTGTAGTCTTTGGCCTTTTTTTAGCCAATGGTTTTTAACAGGTTATGCCAGGTAGAGATGTTCTGGCTCCAAAGATCAATAGAGGAGAGAGAGGGGAGATTGTTTTGGTTAATTATCCTAATAAGTTGGATAGCAGAAAGAGCATCTTCATCCTAAAGGAGGGAGTTATTGAGAATGAACCTCAAGTTACCAGCCTTCTTAGAAATAGGGGAATCGCTAATTCTAATACGAACAAAGATAGGGTGATGATCTAAAAGAGATGTGGGTACTCTAACTAAATTCCCAAAATCATCAAGGAGGAAGGAGAAGAGATTTTTGTTAGCGTAAAATATATCCAGCCTAGCGTATAGTCTGGAAGGGCCTTGTTGATAGTTACACTAGTTATGCCACAGACCATTGTAGCCATCGAAGTTGTACCAGTAAGCGGATCAAATAGGTGTTTTCTATGCTTCATCCTATTCCATTGGACCTTTACTAATTCTTTCTAGGAAAAGGGGAGGCCCCCGATTTTGTCTTCTTGAGACTCGATCATATTGAAGTCACCCCCAAAAAACCAGGGGATACTGGGGAGAGAAGCGAGACAGGACCAGAAGTCTATTCTTTCTTTGTAATCATTGGAGGCATAGACGGAACAAATACCAAAGAGAAGGAGTTAATGTTCATTGTGACCCAAATAACTTGATTACAAGGAGACACTCCTCTATCTATGATGCAATTATTCCAGTTAGGATTAATGAGAAGGCCAACATCACCCTTATCTTTAGAATGATTGGAAAAAACCTTGATAGCATCCTTCCAGATATAATTCAAGTTACTCTCAAGCACAAAGTCAGTAGCTTTTAATTCTTGTAACATTAAACAATCCATATGATTTATGGTATCAAGATAACGCTTAATAATCTGCTTCCTATCCGGGGACTCAAGTCCCATTATGTTCTAGGAAACACAATTCATGAGGAAACTGTTGAGGGGAAGGAATGCTTAGGCTCCATAGACCCTTCAATAGTGGTATTAATAGATTGAGCAGACCCACTTTTTCCAAAAATGTTTTTATTTTTGGAACCCAGAGGCCTTCCTCTTCTTTTAGACTAAGTGATGTCAAGTTTGTGATCCAATTCATCATCTTCAAAACCTGGAGGGATCAAAATTTCCATGGCATCGGTCACTATGGGAAGCACTCCATGAATACATTCTGAAGGGTTTAGGGAAGTTGGAATGGGAATTTGGTGGTGGGTTGAACTAGCAGGAATTATTTCCAGCGTACAATTGTCATCAATTTCCTTGAAAGTTTTAGGGGGAAGGCTGAGGGTCAAAAGTTTATCAATTCTTTTCCCAATAGGCATGGACCTTGCTGCACAAGAGGAGGATTTGAAAGCAGGCATAATAGCTAGGGAGTTCAAAGGTGACGAAGGAGAAATGGGGGAGGGTTGGATTCAAAAATTGTTTTTGTTCATTGAAGGATTGTTTTTCCTTCTACACTTTTTGTTGACGATAGTTTGAAAGCCGTCAGGGTTGGTTGAGTTCATGAAAGGTGGATTGAAAGAAGATGAAACCAGGATTTGGGAGCACACAACCTCAATAGGAATATCAGCAGGAGGAGTGATAACAATTTTTTCACCAGAAATCAAATGCGAAGGAGGTGGAGGTTCTTGCAAAGGAGAAACCGATTCAGGGGAGGTGGATGAAGTTTGAGGTTTAGCAGTATTTTTGCATTTAAGGATAGGATATTCTTTTCTTATATTTCCTTTTTTACACAGGAAACATGAATTAAGCCCACCGAAAATCTCTATAGGGCAAGAAAATGTCTCTTTTAATATGTTGATATCCATGGCGACAGGGATCTCCATACCTAGTTTCAACAAAATCAGGGCCCTAGCATTCATGTGGGGAACAAGCCTAGTGGTGTCATCCATCTTGATGACTTTTCCTAAGGGTTCAGGAAGGTGAGGGAGAAAATGAGAGAGAAAAAGAGGAATATTTTTAACCAGAATCCAGCAAGGGGCAGAGAGTGCAAGAACCTCCTCATGAATAGGCTAGGGCACAGAAGGAAGTATTACCAACATTCTAGTATTTCTTCTTATGGACATCTTGCTGAGCGTTTGAGTTATTAAAGAAAATAACAAATAAACCAAGTTGAATCTATTTGCAAAAAGAGATATGAAACCTTAATTTTAACTTTCAGTAGTTATGAAACCAATCATCAAGAAATTTGTGAGGAGGACATTTATCAATATCAACAACAACAAAAAAAATAGTAGAATCTCATATCCTATTCTTTTCTTTAGCAATTTCATTAATCATATCAGGATTTAGAGAAATGGAGAAAGATGGCAAGATAGTCATAGGGACCTTGGGTGAACCCACAATAGTGGGTTACACTTTTTTGCCTGAACGGACACTGAACTCTATATTTTGAAAAAAAAATCATATTCAGATGCATATTGTCGTTAAACAATTTGAAATCAAAAGATGAAGTAAATTAGAGTCTTTTAGGATTTTTTTTTCTAGATTCTAAATATATTTTTTAATTTTATTTTTAAATTGATTTGAATTTTTCTTTCTTTCTCCCACGAAAACTAGTATGTTGTTGAAAATGTAATTTTCAAAGAGTTACATTGTTTTCATAGAGCATAACTTTTTTTCTAAAATAGATATCAATGTGATTTTTTCAAATTTAGTTTTTTAACATCCATACAGAGGGCATACAATTGCTTTGAAGAAATTATTACGATTATTTCATATTTTATTAATGTTTGAAGTCGACTAAACCGTAATTTTGACATACCTTGACTACATAGCTTATAACTTGTCGTCTATTTGTCCAATTTGATTTTTATTTTTTTTGATAGAAAGATAACTTCAATACCTAGGGCATAGATATTTTTTAAAAAAAAATTTCTCTCATTTACTATTTTTTCATAACCGTCAAACACAGAGGTAGACATACGGTGAAATGTTTATGTTTAGTAAAACTAAAAATACAAAGTCATAATAAAATTAATATATATTAACATTATAATCATTGGAAAGATTTTTCTCACTAGTACCTTACTACATAGATATTTTTATCAAATGGATTCATTTAATTTTCCAAAAGATAAATTCGAAGTGATTTTTTGTCAACATTTTAATAGGTGTGAAGGAGACTCCATTATAGGTATGAATGAGGAGTATAGATGTTATATCTTTTTTTTTAATCTAAGAGGCTTTGAGCTATCCATTTGTAATTAAACCCTACAAATAGAACCCCTCAAGGCTTAAATCATCATATTTTATCAAAAATCTATTATTTCAGCAAAAATAAGCATCTCTAAAAAGGTGTAACCCACTATTATGGGGTCACCCCCTTACCGGATCCACCTGCTCCATTTGAATTTGCAACTTGAAACTTGGCACTAGCGCCAATACCAACGGCAGAGTGGCTAACGACCTCTGAGAAAGACTTCACCAGTTTGGGGGGCGAATGAGCATCATTGGGCTTATAAATGGGGCTAGGGTCTGGCTCCATGGGAGCCCTAGTGGGAAGCGAGGCCTAGTGTACGACTTTTGCCGAAGGGCAGAGATGGGAAACTGGAATCATGCAAAATAAATGTGAAGAAAAGGAACAATCACACCTGGCATAAAGGAGAGCATTCACCGGAGGAAGAAATGCCAGATCACCTAGGACAATCTTCAGTCGCCAAAAAAATGCAGAAGACCAATAATATAATATTGTAATAATTATTCTTTTTTATAAAAATGGCAAAGCCATTAAAACTTATTATATTATAACATGTTATTATATATATTGTATAACATATAACAACAAATGTTATATATAAGTACGAATGTGTTATAATATAATAATAATTATATTTACTGAAAACTTATTAAATAATATATATTATATGTTATAGTATAATTATTAAAATAAACAAAAGTATAAAAAAAATTATACGTATAAGTATTATTAATAAATTAATATATAATTATCCATTAATATGTCATATTTATTATTTTATTAAAGATGAAAATAATAAATTAAATAAATTCAAATAATTAATTTTAAAAACTAAAAAATTAATTTCTTACATAATATAAAAGTAATCTACCTAGGTTGCATAAAAAATAATCTACCTAAGTGTAAAATGGTTTGAAACTAAAAAGCTCTTTTAAATACTATGCACAACATTGCACGGTAATATATATATACACATACATATATGTACATATATATACATATACATATACATACTTCCTTTTGATTTTTATTATTTTTATTTTTACTTTTTGGTTTGTGTGTGTGTGTGTGTGTGTATATATATATATATATATATATATATATATATATATATATATATATATATATATATATATATATATATATATATATATATATATATATTATATATATATATATATATATATATATATATATATATATATATATATATATATATATGTATGTATGTATGTACCCTACTTTGTATTCACTTATGATTTTGACTTTTAATGTCTTTATTATGTATTTTTGTTTCTTTATGTATACTAATTTAATTATCAAAATATTTTAACATTTATTTTAGTTTTCTTTTCTATTTATATATATACATATATTTGCACTCATGTGCATTTTTATGTACCTATTATGTATTTTTTATGCTTATTTTTATTTTTATACTTTGGTATTTATTTATTTGTACTTTTGTTTATTTCCATATATTTGTCTTTTAGTCATGTATGCTCATTTTTTCGTTTTCTCATTTTATGTTTTGTGTAGTTATTCATTTACTTATTTTCATATTTTTGTTTCTTTATTTTATATTATTTGGAGAGATGTCTATTTTATCTTTATTGGCAATTAGCTGAAGGTCTTGACATTTTTAATCTTTGTGTACCTCTCTTCTCTCTCCTCCCATCCTTTCTCCATCCTCTTTTTATTTTTTGATAGATCTCCAATCTACCATCTTATACTCATTTTTCTCTATTGCATCCTGATGATCGATCATGTAGTATGATTTGAAATATTAATAAAAAAAATTCTACACAATTGAATTGAGAACCTAATATAGCATTTGTATGGATTGTGGAAATCTAATAGATTTGAATACTAATATTCTTTTTCATATAATATCTTTAAAATTGTTTATTAATAATTTACTATAAATAATTAAAAATATAATTATAATTTTGAAATATATAAACACATCGTTTATTATCTATGTATTATTGCAATTTAAGACTTGATCATGACAGATTCATGCTGTGGAACCAATTCTATACCTAGATATTTTATCACTTTACTTCAGCGTCACCATAATCAGATTTGGTATGAGCGGGTATTCAATTATTGCGGCGACCCGCATAAATATTGGTAGTCGTGGGCATGTTAATGTATATCTCCCAAGTGAGCCAAAAAGAGAACGAATAAGACGACATATTTCGACGTGTCACGAATGAGAGGAAAGACAAGATGTAGTTGTCGCAGAGGGTCCACGAACATGACTTGTTTTCAAAGGCAAAAGAAAATTGAGTCTGCATTGTACTAGCTTTGCTACAAAAAGAAACGTAACACCCTTTCAATGGTTTATATCATATTAAACTTAAAGATAGGGAGCAAGTATATAAAACTTTTAGCAATGCGAATGCAAAGGAGATGGACGCGCCTACAATGGCATTCAGAAACATTTAAAGGACGGTCTTATAAAGTTATTATGACACACAGACATCTTTGGACGTTCTGAGCATAGTGACTGAGTTGAAGGTCAAGATTTGCGTCCACAAGCTTGAATTTTTTCCAATTGTAATGCTAAAACATTACACTTTATGTCTTTCCCTCTTCGAATAATATTTCTATGATTACGAAAAGCATAAGATTAAGTAGCCTTTAGGCTTTTGACCTTGGATACCATGTTTATAGCACAAAGGGGAGAATAAATGTTTCTACCATTCAACGAAAGCTTTTAAGGTCTGTTTGGTTGCTAGAGTAAAATAATGCTAGAATTGCCAAATTCTATTATTTGACAATTTTGGAAGTTTTAAATCTGGAAAATAGTTTTTGGAATATAGCTCGAACTATTTGGTTCACCTGGAATTCATAATGAGGAAATAGAAAATGTTGTTTGCATATGGATTTCAAAATTTTATAAATTTTGTTTTACCCCTATTTGAAATTGATTTTCCAATTCCACCTATTTAGATGGAAGATTCAAATGTTGATTTTTGGGGTAAATGAGAATTAGAAAATCACTATTCTAGTTTCATGTTTTGAACACAAACATCAAAAATGTCAATTCTAGGATTTCACAATCTTAATTCCAATTTAATTCCAACATTGAAAATGTCAACTCTAGAGTTTGACAATATGTACAAATAGGAAATGGGGAAATCCAAATGCCAAGGTTTAGAAATGGGAATACAAAGCCCTACTTTCCATAGAAAATGAGGTGACGTTAAACAATTCATGAAGATGTTTGCAATAAATTATTATTTGTCCTCTCAGAACCTACAACTATAAATATTTGCTCTGTTTTCAAGCCACCATTATAGGAATGGGCATCATAGATCATTTTCTTTCTTTCTTTTTTATTTAATGCTTATTGTAATTGAATCTAAATTTTTAAATTTACCCAACAAGTTATGCATGTAATATTCATTGAGGCATGTTTGTATGTCTACACATGTAATTTTAGATTTTAGGGTTGTGGTGGCTAAGTTTCAATAGACATAAAGTAAGAAGTAATAGAGGTGTCACTGGCCAACTTGGTGGATGTATTTTTGGATTGATGCACCAAAGTATTACAACATGCTCTTGCTGGAGAGAGTGTGTGGATGATTTTTGGGGCTAGTTTAGAATACATTAGGTAAAATATAATTCTCCCTTCTTTTTGGTGTAAAATGTAGGCAGTTAAATCCAACATATTACACATTTGGTTAAGGGTTATTCTTGTGGTTGACTTGTAGCACTAATACATTTTGGGTCATTTTGCGACGGCTATGTGTCGCAATTGCGACAGCTATGTGTCGCAATAGCAACACCCATAGACGTCGCTATTTTTTAGTCGCAAATTGCGACGTCTATGGGTATCCGTTGCAATTGCGACACCTATCCATCGCAATGTGGCTAAGATTTAAGAAGCGGCATGGCCGTCGCCCCCCCGTCGCATGGCTTCGGAGGGCCGTCGCAATCGCGACGGACCTCCCAAGCAATTGCGACGGGCGCCTGCATCGCATTGCGACGGGTTTTCGTCGCAATTGCGACACCCGTGGGTGGATTAAAAAAAAAAAATTAATTTAATACATTGCTTATGAACCACATTAATGCTTTTTTCTTTCAACAAATGAGGACAGCCACTGTAAAGACAACATGATAATGTACACTCACTGTAAGGACAGTCACAAATGAGGACATCTCACAGTGACTGTCCCTAGTGTAATTGCCACTTGAATGTATTGCTATTCAGCCACATTAATGCTTTTCTTCTTCAACAAATGAGGATAGTCACTGTAAAGACAACATGATAATCTACACTCACTTGAATGTATTGCTATTCAGCCACATTAATGCTTTTCTTCTTCAACAAATGAGGATAGTCACTGTAAAGACAACATGATAATGTACACTCACAGTGAGTGTACATTATCATGTTGTCTTTACAGTGACTATCCTCATTTGTTGAAGAAGAAAAGCATTAATGTGGCTGAATAGCAATACATTCAAGTGGCAATTACACTAGGGATAGTCACTGTGAGATGTCCTCATTTGTGACTGTCCTTACAGTGAGTGTACATTATCATGTTGTCTTTACAGTGAGTGTACATTATCATGTTGTCTTTACAGTGTCAATATATGCATTATTACTTAAACTGAAGAGTACTCTAAATAATATGTCATTGTGGAGTTCTGATTGCTTCCAATTTGATATACGCTTGTTCTACTTATGTATCCAGCATCATGTAAGAAAAGTTGATGCTTTTAAATAGATTCATTTAGCCATGAAATGCCTGTGCATGTTACATACAAGATTCCAAGGCCCAAAACTGATTACTCATTATAATTCATGTACAGAATGATAATCAACCACAACGAGGCATGCGTAGGCGCTGCTTAGATTTTGAGGCATCAGAAGCTCGTAGAAGAAACTTGACCAATGGCTCATGGAATGCAACAAACTTATTGCCTAAAACAGGAGCATTGGTAACCACAGATGATGGTTTTGAAAAGAACACTTCACCATCAATGTCACGTGAGGGAACTGCAATTTCTGATGGCAAGTAACTTGTAGTATATAAGAGAGATGCAGGTACAGATGCTGGGAATACATTGCTAATGAACCACATTAATGCTTTTTTCCTTCAACAAATGAGGACAGTCACTTTAAAGACAACATGATAATGTACACTCACTGTAAGGATAGTCACAAATGACGACATCTCACAGTGACTGTCCCTTGTGTAATTGCCACTTGAATGTATTGCTATTCAGCCACATTAATGCTTTTCTTCTTCAACAAATGAGGATAGTCACTCTAAAGACAACATGATAATGTACACGGGCTGTAAGTGTACATTATCATGTTGTCTTTACAGTGACTGTCCTCCTTCAAGTGACAATTACACAAGGGACAGTCACTGTAAAGGCAACATGATAATGTAGAGAAACGTTGTCATTTGTATTTTCAACAGTGCCGAGAGAGATTCCCTCCGCGAAATCACAGCTACAATTTCTGAGTACGTTGGGTTTATTTTTCTTTTGCCATTATTATGTAATCTGGTATTCAGCTGTTACAGAGCTAAAATACCCAGAAATGAGGACATATCTGTGTTGAATTTATTGTTAGCGGCTCTGGTTATTTAGAAGTTTAATTTTATTTGTTCATCTTTCAAGCACAAATGTTTTCTGGACCGTAACATCTTCATTTTTTCGGGTATGCAATGAAACAGCCGTAACTTACAACTACCTTCACGGTACTTGTGTACATTATCATGTTGTCTTTACAGTGACTATCCTCATTCAAGTGGCAATTACACAAGGGACAGTCACTGTGAGATGTCCTCATTTGTGACAAGGACAGTCACACGAGGACATCTCACAGTGACTGTCCCTTGTGTAATTGCCACTTGAATGTATTGCTATTCAACCACATTTATGGGCCCGTTTGGACCCCAGCACACAGTAGCATCTATAGAGAAGAATATCCCAGGTGTAACAAGTTGTAAGAATATACCAACAGTTCTAAGAAGTTCCCTAGCACATAGTAGCATCTACAGAGAAGAATATACAACATGAGGGCAGCCACTGTAAAGACAACATGATAATGTACACTCATTGTATGTGTACATTATCATGTTGTCTTTACAGTGACTGTCCTCATTCAAGTGGCAATTACAGAAGGGACAGTCATTGTGAGATGTCCTCATTTGTGACAAGGATAGTCACACATGAGGACATCTCACAGTGATCGATTGTCCCTTGTGTAATTGCCACTTGAATGTATTGCTATTGAACCACATTAATGCTTTTCTTCTTCAACAAATGAGGACAGTCACTCTAAAGACAACATGATAATGTACACTCATTGTAAGGACAGTCACAAATGAGGACATCTCACAGTGACTGTCCCTTGTGTAATTGCCACTTGAATTACACAAGGGACAGTCATTGTGAGATGTCCCCATTTGTGACAAGGATAGTCACACATGAGGACATCTCACAGTGATCGATTGTCCCTTGTGTAATTGCCACTTGAATGTATTGCTATTGAACCACATTAATGCTTTTCTTCTTCAACAAATGAGGACAGTCACTTTAAAGACAACATGATAATGTACACTCACTGTAAGGACAGTCACAAATGAGGACATCTCACAGTGACTGTCCCTTGTGTGATTGCCACTTGAATGTATTGCTATTCAGCCACATTAATGCTTTTCTTCTTCAACAAATGAGGATAGTCACTCTAAAGACAACATGATAATGTACACGGGCTGTAAGTGTACATTATCATGTTGTCTTTACAGTGACTTTCCTCCTTCAAGTGGCAATTACACAAGGGACAGTCACTGTAAAGGCAACATGATAATGTAGAGAAACGTTGTCATTTGTATTTTCAACAGTGCCGAGAGAGATTCCCTCCGCGAAATCACAGCTACAATTTCTGAGTACATTGGGTTTATTTTTCTTTTGTCATTATTATGTAATCTGGTATTCAGCTGTTACAGAGCTAAAATACCCAGAAATGAGGACATATCTGTGTTGAATTTATTGTTAGCGGCTCTGGTTATTTAGAAGTTTAATTTTATTTGTTCATCTTTCAAGCACAAACATTTTGTGGACCGTAACATCTTCATTGTTTCGGGTATGCAATGAAACAGCCGTAACTTGCAACTACCTTCACGGTACTTGTGTACATTATCATGTTGTCTTTACAGTGACTGTCCTCATTCAAGTGGCAATTACACAAGGGACAGTCACTGTGAGATGTCCTCATTTGTGACAAGGACAGTCACACATGAGGACATCTCACAGTGACTGTCCCTTGTGTAATTGCCACTTGAATGTATTGCTATTCAACCACATTTATGGGCCCATTTGGACCCCAGCACACAGTAGCATCTACAGAGAAGAATATCCCAGGTGTAACAAGTTGTAAGAATATACCAACAGTTCTAAGAAGTTCCCTAGCACATAGTAGCATCTACAAAGAAGAATATACAACATGAGGGCAGCCACTGTAAAGACAACATGATAATGTACACTAATTGTATGTGTACATTATCATGTTGTCTTTACAGTGACTGTCCTCATTCAAGTGGCAATTACAGAAGGGACAGTCATTGTGAGATGTCCTCATTTGTGACAAGGATAGTCACACATGAGGACATCTCACAGTGATCGATTGTCCCTTGTGTAATTGCCACTTGAATGTATTGCTATTGAACCACATTAATGCTTTTCTTCTTCAACAAATGAGGACAGTCACTCTAAAGACAACATGATAATGTACACTCACTGTAAGGACAGTCACAAATGAGGACATCTCACAGTGACTGTCCCTTGTGTAATTGCCACTTGAATTACACAAGGGACAGTCATTGTGAGATGTCCTCATTTGTGACAAGGACAGTCACACATGAGGACATCTCATAGTGATTGTCCCTTGTGTAATTGCCACTTGAATGTATTGCTATTCAACCACATTAATGCTTTTCTTCTTCAACAAATGAGGACAGTCACTCTAAAGACACCATGATAATGTACACTCACTGTAAGGACAGTCACAAATGAGGACATCTCATAGTGACTGTCCCTTGTGTAATTGCCACTTGAATGTATTGCTATTCAGCCACATTAATGCTTTTCTTCTTCAACAAATGAGGATAGTCACTCTAAGGACAACATGATAATGTACACTCACGGTAAGTGTACATTATCATGTTGTATTACAAATGGACCTTATGTTGGTCGGGATATAAGTGCAAAAAAAAAAAGGAACGTTGTCATTTGTGTTTTCAACAGCGCCGAGAGAGATTCCCTCCGCGAAATCAAGCGGGTTATCATTTGCGTTTTGAACAAAGCGGGTTGTCATTTGTGTTTTGAACAGCACTGAGAGAGATTCCCTCCACGAAATCAAGCGGGTTGTCATTTTTGTTTTCAACAGCGTCGAGAGAGATTCCCTCCGCAAAATCACAGCTACAATTTCTGAGTACGTTGGGTTTATTTTTCTTTTGTCATTATTATTTAATCTGGTATTCAGCTGTTAGAGAGCTAAAATACCCAGAAATGAGGACATATCTGTGTTGAATTTATTGTTAGCGGCTTTGGTTATTTAGAATGCTTCCCCACAATACTTAATTACACAAGGGACAGTCACTGTGAGATGTCCTCATTTGTGACAAGGACAGTCACACATGAGGACATCTCACAGTGACTGTCCCTTGTGTAATTGCCACTTGAATGTATTGCTATTCAACCACATTTATGGGCCCGTTTGGACCACGACACACAGTAGCATCTACAGAGAAGAATATCCCAGGTGTAACAAGTTGTAAGAATATACCAACAGTTCTAAGAAGTTCCCTAGCACATAGTAGCATCTACAGAGAAGAATATACAACATGAGGGCAGCCACTGTAAAGACAACATGATAATGTACACTCATTGTATGTGTACATTATCATGTTGTCTTTACAGTGACTGTCCTCATTCAAGTGGCAATTACAGAAGGGACAGTCATTGTGAGATGTCCTCATTTGTGACAAGGATAGTCACACATGAGGACATCTCACAGTGATCGATTGTCCCTTGTGTAATTGCCACTTGAATGTATTGCTATTGAACCACATTAATGCTTTTCTTCTTCAACAAATGAGGACAGTCACTCTAAAGACAACATGATAATGTACACTCATTGTAAGGACAGTCACAAATGAGGACATCTCACAGTGACTGTCCCTTGTGTAATTGCCACTTGAATTACACAAGGGACAGTCATTGTGAGATGTCCTCATTTGTGACAAGGATAGTCACACATGAGGACATCTCACAGTCATCGATTGTCCCTTGTGTAATTGCCACTTGAATGTATTGCTATTGAACCACATTAATGCTTTTCTTCTTCAACAAATGAGGACAGTCACTCTAAAGACAACATGATAATGTACACTCACTGTAAGGACAGTCACAAATTAGGACATCTCACAGTGACTGTCCCTTGTGTGATTGCCACTTGAATGTATCGCTATTCAGCCACATTAATGCTTTTCTTCTTCAACAAATGAGGATAGTCACTCTAAAGACAACATGATAATGTACACGGGCTGTAAGTGTACATTATCATGTTGTCTTTACAGTGACTGTCCTCATTCAAGTGGAAATTACACAAGGGACAGTCACTGTGAGATGTCCTCATTTGTGACAAGGACAGTCACACATGAGGACATCTCACAGTGACTGTCCCTTGTGTAATTGCCACTTGAATGTATTGCTATTCGACCACATTTATGGGCCCGTTTGGACCGCGGCACATAGTAGCATCTACAGAGAAGAATATCCCAGGTGTAACAAGTTGTAAGAATATACCAACAGTTCTAAGAAGTTCCCTAGCACATAGTAGCATCTACAGAGAAGAATATGGGTCAACGAGGTTGACTTCAAAGCCATGCAATCTAATGGTAATAGTAATATCATAATTTGACATACTATCAGAAATACTTCCTAAATAGACTATTCAATCTTATAAGAGATGGATTCATGAGAACTATTATTTATGAAATATGAGTCAATGACTTTAATTAAAAAAATTACACAATCTAATTCTTGTAAAAATATCAAAATTTGACACATTGAAAATACCTTCCAAAAGTATCGTTAATTGATTAATATGAATCACTACTCATGAAATATAATTTTATAAACCTAATCTAAAAACTACACAATAAAAATCTTAATAGCAATATTGTAAGAAACTATTCCCAAAAGCAAGCCTAATAAAATTTGATGAAAATAATTTTTGTTTCACTCAACTTTGACATTCACAACTTCCTCTTTTATTATAATAAGAAAAAAAATGTCTTTTTAGATATACCTCATGAACCATACTCGAATAATCTATCATTTTTCTTCTCAAAAACATATTTGCAGAGCCTGCTTCTTTTACTTGTTTGTACTTTTATCTCTCTGATGGAAAGGGTTCCTTCAGGACACATTTTTCCAAGTTCACTGCTTGAGATATTTGAGGAGGGTTCCCCTGCTTGAGTATCCATCCAACCCATATTCGAGTAGTTCTACAATTGCACAGTCTAAATTAATAATACTGACAATTGAATGACGAATGATGATACATAGAATTGATATAAACTAATCCTAAAAACACTAAAACATTATTAATATATTTATATTTCATAAATAAAATTGATATAAAAGATTTGGAAAGATACATTAAAAAATAGAAAAACAGTAATTTATAATAGAAGGAAACTTAAATTGCTATTTAAAAAAAAAACAAGAGTCTTAAATCTTATCATTTTGTTTCATTATCATCCATAAGTACACACCTCTAGCATAATAATTATATTTTACCACCCATAAAATGAAAAAAAGATTTTCACAAGAGAAATTGAAGCTAGATTATAAAAATGAACCATCTTATTGGAAACTGGAACTGTTATCATACCCAAAAGCACTACAAAATTTCACCTTATCATACCCAGATTGTTGCTTTGCCTGGCGGAGGGAAATTTGATCAGTAAAATTGACACAGAGTATGTTGTCTCCATTGTCATGCTGGATAACAAAACACCAACTTTAATGGGCATGTACTGTCCCTTGTGTAATTGCCACTTGAATGCATTGCTATTTGATGCAGGGGCATCCCTAATGCAAGCCAAAGACACCATGATTGAAGGAAGTTGCCATGAAGCCAAGGAGTCAAATCCTATCAATTGGAACATAAGATTTTCACCTTGGAGCTTTGAAGGATTGACTGGTGAAAGGTCCTTTTGATTGACAAATCAGAGTCTTTTTGAATGACAAATCAGAGTCTTTTTGAATGACAATAAATTAGAATAGGAGTTTTAGATGTTTTCTTGGTTTGTAATAAATATTAAGGATTGATCTTATCTCCTTATAAACATCCACTTGTTGGACACAAGACCCCTTGGTGACTTATAAACCTTGGGCATCTTTTGAGTCCTTGGATGAAATGAGCATAGTAAGTGTTTATTAGGTGTCTTTTAGATGTTGTTAAGAAGTTTGAAGGTCCAAAATAACTTTAATAAGGTTCCTAAAGTTTCACAACACATTTTTAACCTTCTCAGCAAAGTTGTTTGCAAAGTTGTAATGCAACTTTAAAAGTTGCTTAGCAAAGTTGACATTTGTTGGATAAACTGTTCTAACCACCTAGATGGTTGAACCAACGTTTGGAGAGCCTATTTTAGGCTTCAAATGGTCGAAGACAGACAGAGAACCAGTATTGTAATCATTTTTCTTTCATAAAAAATAAAAATAACCCTGTTTTTGTGCATTTCTGGTGAAAAATGAACTCTGTACGGCTGTACGGATGGTGGTTGGATGATAAAATTTGCCTGGAAGTTGTAATAGTGACATCTGATGCTTTGGAAGTTGGTTTGATTGATTCTCTTTGTTTTATATCTAAGTTATTTCAAATTTTCTGTGCATTGTTTACAAACCCTCATTTTCAGGGTTTGACTGATGTAAAGACCTTAACTCACGTTTCAACCATTGGAATTCCTTCTTCCTTGGTGGAATGAGAGTTAAGGATGTATATTTGTATATTCTAAAAGCCCTGACTACTCTGCATCACTATTGAACCACATTAATGCTTTTTTCCTTCAACAAATGAGGACAATCACTGTAAAGACAACATGATAATGTACACTCACTGTAAGGATAGTCACAAATGAGGAAATCTCAGAGTGATTATCCCTTGTGTAATTTCCGCTTGAATACATTGCTATTGAACCACATTAATGCTTTTTTCCTTCAAGTGGCAATTACACAAGGGACAGTCACTGTGAGATGTCCTCATTTGTGACAAGGACAGTCACACATGAGGACATCTCACAGTGACTGTCCCTTGTGTAATTGCCACTTGAATGTATTGCTATTCAACCACATTTATGGGCCTGTTTGGACCACGGCACACAATAGCATCTACAGAGAAGAATATCCGAGGTGTAACAAGTTGTAAGAATATACCAACAGTTCTAAGAAGTTCCCTAGCACATAGTAGCATCTACAGAGAAGAATATACAACATGAGGGCAGCCACTGTAAAGACAACATGATAATGTACACTCATTGTATGTGTACATTATCATGTTGTCTTTACAAGGATAGTCATTTGTGACAAGGATAGTCACACATGAGGACATCTCACAGTCATCGATTGTCCCTTGTGTAATTGCCACTTGAATGTATTGCTATTGAACCACATTAATGCTTTTCTTCTTCAACAAATGAGGAAAGTCACTCTAAAGACAACATGATAATGTACACTCACTGTAAGGATAGTCACAAATGAGGACATCTCACAGTGACTGTCCCTTGTGTGATTGCCACTTGAATGTATTGCTATTCAGCCACATTAATGCTTTTCTTCTTCAACAAATGAGGATAGTCACTCTAAAGACACAATGATAATGTACACGGGCTGTAAGTGTACATTATCATGTTGTCTTTACAGTGACTGTCCTCCTTCAAGTGGCAATTACACAAGGGATTTGTGTTTTCATTTGTGTTTTCAACAGCGCCGTAACCCTCCGCGAAATCACATCGGGATATAAGGGCAAAACAAACAAGAATGTTGTCATTTGTATTTTCAACAGCGCCGAGAGAGATAAACAAACTTAAAACTCAGACTTAAGAAAGATGAAGGCAATGCTTCAAAAGGCCGATGCCCTAAATACGGGAAAACACAATACCACCATTAAACGATGCCCTAGTCACCGTATCAATGCTGCCAGCTCCGTACCAGTATGCTGACTGCTCACTTTCATCCTGTGATAAAGGTAACTTCATTAATCATACTTGAAATGGCAGCATACGAACTAAAGCTGATGAACATTTATAAACTAAAAGTTTAAAACTACAGATTACAAATGTAGTAGTTTCATACGAAAAGAACTTGATGTCTGAAATTTACCATTAGAAGTATCCAAAGGAATACCACAGTACTGTTGAACTTGGAGAATCAGAGATGAAGTACACAGCAAGGTTCAACAGCTGTAAGGACTGTTACACCATCTTTAGCATTTGAATACATTTTCTCCTTGGCTTCTGGTGGATCCTCAAAGACCCCCAATGACGTTTTCCCTACAATTATCAATTGTTTGTCAGTATGAGATATTAATAAATAAACATTAATCACAATATTAGGCAAACAATGTTCTTGATGTCTGAATCTAAATCACAGAAAGCTCTAATAAAGCAGTTCTCAGTTTCACATTAAACTAAGTTTCAATTTCAAATGGTTATAATAATTTTTGCAAGTTATAAGTAGCTGGTTACAGTATATGACATAAAAAGAAAAAAAATCATTTCTATTCTTTTCTTCTTTTTCTCTTTCAACGAAGCTTTTGCACCACACAAATGCATACCAAGAATTTCTCAGGAGGTTTCAAGACCATTGCATACCAAACTTCTTCTTTGTAGATGCTACTGTGTGTCGTGGTCCAAATGGGTCCAAATAGACCTAGTGACTCTAGTAGGTCTCCAAAACCTGTTCTGCAGCAATAACTCTTCAATTTGACAAAGGACCTTATGAACTTATATGTTTTTTGAGTACCCTTTTTGATGTTCTAACAATCCTCCAACTCCCAGACCTTGACTCCACTCCAGAGCATATCAATGTCCTTATTGAGTCCGCAGACCTAATGCATGCCTTTGGGTGTGGGTTCCAAAACAAGGCATTGAAAATGGGTGCATGAAACCAAGATCAGAGTTTGAAGATGTCCACCATGCTCTAAAGATCTAGATTCAACAAGGTTTGAGGTCCTTTACTTGCCGCTACCCTCTGATCTTGCATAATCCATCAACTCCTAGTCAAGAACATTGAGATTCTTGACCTAGGGCTTGCTCTTGAAATTCTCTGGCTTAGTATCCTGTTCCAAAGCTTTTAAAATATGAAAATAAACCCCCTTAACTTGCATTTTACAAAGAACAGAGGATATCCTATGGTTTATTTGCAAGTTAAGGCCATTTGAATGCAATAACCCAAAAAATGAGGGTTTGATAGAACAACAGATAAGAAAAAGGAATAACTTTGATATAAGGTGTCTTGAATCTACCAAATAAACTCTCAAAGCATAAGATATAAATACTCTAACTTCCACACTGGTCTTCCCTCCCTTTCACATCCGTACACTGTACAGTGCTTGAAGGAAATGCACAAAAAAGGCTCTGAAATAGTGGCTCTATCTGACAGAGAGTCCATGCTAGGCTTCATGACTAACCTAGAGCACATTCCTTGTTATGGAGGAAGTTTGAATGGTGAAGAACTTATGGAATGGATAGAGGACCTAGATAACCATTTTGACTACAAGTATCTTATGGATAGAGGACCTTGATAACCATTTTGACTCATTTAGTATCTTATTGAGCTTCACTTTGTTTCGAGAATATAGTTTAATATTCTCTACTAAACAGGGCCAACCACGTGAAGGTGGAAGCTCATTTGGCCCCACCCCCCTCCCCCTAACATCACTCTACATTCCCCGTTAACATCTAACATTCATTCATTCTTTCAATTATTAATAAAATGTAACATTCAATCAATATCACATGATAACATTCATTAACACATTAGATTCGTTAACACACAACATTCATCAATATGAAAATAAACACATAATTCATGAACATTCATTAGCACATAATTAAATTCATTGAGACATAAAATTCAGTCATTATCAATTAAGGTATTTAGATGACAATCATTTCTTTTTTCTCTTTCTAATTTTTTTTTCTATGTAAGCTCTAAGAGGAGCATCAGTGTTATCATCAATACCCCCTTCATCAGTTGTTTTGTTCTTTGTTCTTGATGATCTCAAATTCCTATGCTGCTGCAAAGGGGGGTCCTCTACAATAACAAATAAAAGAGTTAAATTTAAAATATTTAATTATAATTGTTACAAGTATTTAATTATTTTAAAGAACATAACTGTGGCGCTCTTTAATTACCTGATCTGGCCACATCATTTTGTCTAGACTCAACCTCAACATGCTCATGAGCACCAACCCCTCGATCCTCTACAGTTGCTATACAAAATGTTACGTTAATCCAAACACCAATTGTAATTACATATAAAAATTTTAATAGCAAATGTATACCTCCACCACTAGGATGCACATCATGCGAACCTTCATTATGCATAGATTGTGTAGAAGGATTGTCAGGCTGCATTCCAATATCCTACACATTGTTATCATTGCTTTCTTAAAACAGATATACTCACTTTATATTAGAACTTAACATCAAATAGACTAATTGGTAAAGTATTCAATTTGAAATAAATTTCATTTAGCTTATTTACCTGTGGCTCAGATGCATCATTATTTGAACCTTGCACACTGATTTCAGCTCGTAGCCGTTCAGCCACGGCTCTATAGCCTTGTTGGAAGCCAATTCTCTTGTCCTCTTCTATGAGGCATCTATTGAACTCTGACCCCTACATTTTTTCTTGGTATGGTGAATTTTACTTGCATTGTTTGATCAAAAAAAATTTCCTTGCAATATATAAAAAAATTGATACAAGTTTTCATTTACTAATACTTACAACTCGTGCTTGAAGTTTGGAAAAACCACCAGAGCCGAGCTTGTGTGTCCCGTGCTTTTCTAATCTTGCCTTTGTTGCCTTTGATGTGTCAGGCAATCTATGAAAAGTTTGAAATATGTTAGAGACCAATACAGGAAAAATTTAGAGGTTAATTAGTACATAATTACATTCTCAAAAGTATCACATACCTTGCTCTACTCTCTACTGGCGTAATTCCTTTTTTCATGTCAGCTTTATACTTTCCATCCAAAATCAAACCCTGCCACTCAGCCTCAAGAACACAGGGCGGACGCTCGTGCCTTGGGTTAACCTCTAAATATTTCCTGTACTGGTCCCTAATATACTTCAAACATAAACCAGCTCTTTCAAGGAGCTTGTTTCTCTCGAATGCACGAGGTCCAAAAAGCTGGGTCATACTATCTACAAGATCATCCTTCAACTTTTTATCTTGGTTATTCCACCTTTTAAGTAAAAAAAAACATGTTAGACTCATAAATGAAGAGAAGCTACCTTTAATATAGTTCAAGAAATTGATGAAAAGGAAAACTATTCTAGCAATGATATGAAATCAAAATAGTGGTTTGGGGTTTTAGTTAGGATATGATGTTCCACCATGTACGTATGGTGGGCCCAAATATCCGCAAACACTCGTCACCAAGTTTTCGCCAAAAAATATCATTCCCTACAAAATAATCATGGGATCATTAGTTGATGAAGAGTGATCAAAAACTAAATTACTATTATATCACTATAGAATAATAATAACTTTAAAGTACCTGGAAGTTTGGATACTTTTAAGGGAACGCCTTCATCGTCGCTGATGATCAATACGCAATCCTTCACCGTTCCCGTACTAGGAACACGGGAACATCCAAGAAATGATGTTGCATTGGGACTTGTTGCATCTCCTATTGCAAAAAATGAAAACCATTATCAAATGCCTCCAAGAAATAATACTTCAAGGGAAATAAATTGGTGCAGAGCACCCATGGCACAAACACAATCAAGGGATCTACATCGTAAACACATAACACTTAAACACATAACAAAAGAGAGAAAAAGAGGGATTTGTGTACCAGTAGATGGTGCAACAGTTGGTGCATTTAGGCTGTGTGTTGTTGACATGGCAGTCGGCAAGACATTTGTGGCTGTCCTGGATGGAGGCGGCGTTGTCATATCATCATGGAAAGGAGCTGAAGAATAAAATTGTTAGAGCATGCATAAATATAGAACGCGTGGACTAGCATGGACAAGATTGTTAGAGCATTAAAAAAAAAGATTGTTCGAGCATGTATTGTCAATGATTATGATCATTCCTATATATATTCAGTGGAAAAGACAAGTGGGGAATGGAACATGTGATCTACCCGAACCACTTGCAATACCGGCCTCATCATGGGAATGGGGTTCAAAATTACGCAAATAACTCTGTAAAGACAATGCATCCATATTTTAATTAATGTCATAAAAGAGCATAACATAAAAACCATTATTGAACTCTTGTAATAATTAAAAATTTCATTAATACTTACTTTAAAGTTTTCAGAAGTGCGCAACAACTCAGCTGCCCTGTCTTTTATTTCCTGAGTCTGAGGATGTATGGATACCAAACGTAGAAGTTCTTTCCCAATTTTCTTTAGCAGCTTTTTAATGGAACCGATCGGGTCATCGGTCTCTGCTAAATCAATAAAAAAAGGGTCCACAAGGGGGGACTCCTGAGGGACTGTAGGTTGCTTTCCCTCTCTCCGACCACCGGCCCTCTGTGACAACAATAGTATTAGTATTATCAAAATTACTCCAAAACAATGAAGAAAATAACATTAAAAAAAATAACATTTTTCTTCTATCTAGTTTGCACAATTACAATGAATTTTACCTGCTCATGTGTAGATGAGCTAGGAATATCGTCACCATCACCTTCGGGCGGTTGCTCCATATTGTGCCCCTGTGTCAAAGATCAAGTATAAAAATGTTAGCCAAAAATTTAATAACTAAATGGTATGTTGGAGTCATTGATTAGAAGTTGGTTTAATAGTATGTACCACCCCCATGATAGTAGCCTCGTTTGTATCTATGCGGTTCAAATTGTAATCAATAAGCAGCTCTTCCCCTGCACGTATTGATTTTATCGCACAGATGAATACACGATTTCCCTCGCGCGCCTCAAATATGCAATTGGGTTGCTTTATAGTTGACCCAGGTCGTGTACTATTTATAAAACCCACAATATTCCCTGTTGCTTTTGGCCTTCCATCAATGTATATAGCCACACTTTTACTTTGATTATTGTCTTGCTGTTGTATATAATTTGCCGAGAGTGCATACCTACGCATACTTTTTTTATATTGAACAATATGCATCCAACTTTTGTAATCGTAACATGGTCCAACATACTCCATCAATTCAGAAACTTTGTTGTAAGACACCTTTATGCCATCCATAGAAAATAGGCCCAAACCATGTAATGATGATGGTGCTATGCGATATATCCTCTCATTAACACAAAAATCAATGTTTATTGGAGGAAGTTCCTTGGGTACCCAATGTTTCTGTAGATGTTGGTACCTCAAGGGCACCTCGATGTCGCCTTTCATCTCATCATCATAAGAACATGACCCCCCTTGAGCAAGGAAAAATTTCATGTGTTTATTGAATTTCCTTCTAGTCCTTTGACCTCTAGTTAATCTCCCTATTCTAGATAAACTGCATGTCTCACTTTCCTCTTCTATTCCTATATTTCCCTCACTCGAGGAAGACACTTCTGACAAATACCTATTTGCTGGTACCTGCAAATGGGAGAGATCTTAGAAGACATCAATCTTACTATTGATAAGTGTATTAAATAGACTTTCTATAAGGTGTATTGACTTATACCTGTCGATCCATGAGACTGTGCGGGATGCTCTTGAAAGGGGTTCAATTTCCTGCAAATGTAATTCAATTATCGTGAGCATAATCACATCATAATCATAATCACATCCATCATAAGCATCACATAAAAATTAAAAACATTAAAACGTACACATTATAACACTTATAGCTTTTAAATAGATAATGAATAAACTATGTAACCATTTAAGACAAATATATTTCTATCAAGAAATGAATATTAAATACATTAAGGATTGATGGCATACCTTTAAATTTCATCATCATCATCCTCATCATCATCATCATCATCATCATCATCATCATCATCATCATCCTCGTCATCGTCGTCATCATCATCGTCCTCGTCCTCGTCGTCGTTGTCGTCATCATCAACATCATCATCATCAACATCAACATCATCTTCATCATCATCATCAGTAGCAGCATCATCTTCTTCTTCTTCTTCATGAAAATTTGTCTCAGGAACATCATCCAATAATTGTCGATCGTGATCATCATCTACATCATCTTCTACTTCTTCGGTATCTTCTTCTTCCATCGCATTATACTTTATCGGCCTTCCTCTCGGTTCATGTCTAACAACAAATGACCAACCCGGTTTATGTGAAACCTCTGAGTAAAATACCTGTTCACATTGGCTTGGAAGAACATAGGGCTCATCCCCAACTGGCTCAAACGACCTTGTATTAACCATTGTAAATCCATTATCATGTTCAATAATAGTTCTATTAGGATCATTTGGATTAAGTCGTAGCCTGTACCATTTGACAACGAAGAGTACTAATTTGAAGGAACTAAAGTCGCACTCAAGTATATCATCCAAAATGCCATAGTATTTATTTTTAGACTCTTGAGGATCTAAGTCATTTCTAGATGAAATATTAGTCACTTGAAAGACTGCAGTTATTCCAGAATCACAAGTTTTCTTCGTGTCATCCAACACTTTGACGCGAAATTTTTGACCATTACAGAACATACCCTTGTGGTGTTTAACCTACAATAATATGTGAAACATGTCAAAATTATTATATCGTGAGTTGATAAACATACGGGTGATTAATAATTTTGTACGTACCTGGAAATCTCTTAAACCATATGCTAAATCTATTTCCCTTTGCGTAACATTAGAATCTCCATTACGATGAGCTTCTTTAACCAATGAAGATACACCTTCCCATGTTAATGTGTGACCAGAATGTTGACATCGTTCAATCCATACCGTCATCCAATCAAGATTGTTTGCAATATACAAATGTAGTGCATCCCACTCTCGAGCAACTGTACAAAAAAAAAATAGACGACTTACAACCGATTTATTTTGAAGATTAAGAAATAATTTATTACAATAACATCTTATAATTTATTACCTATCACTTTCCTCAATCTACCTTTCCCCATCAAGTACTCCCCTTTGAATTTTTTAAAAGGGTCAAGATCCCAAATGCGATCTACATGGATATTTGAAGCAAACTTAGGAAGATATTCAGTAATGTACACCATAGTCTGGTATACCATGTATCCCTCTACCATAAAACCCTCAGGATGTGCTCTTTGTCGAACCAAAGCCTTAAAAGATTTCAAGTGCCTCTCAACCATCCACATTGACCTAGTGTGTGCAGGTCCACACAATTCAATCTCCTCAACTTGGTGTATGAGGTAGTGTTCTTGTGCATTGAAAAAAGTTGGAGGTAGACACTTTTGCATTTCACACAATAAATGAGGAATTCTTCTCTTCCAATAGTTTATATCTTCTTTATGGATTTCTTTAGATGACAACCACCTACATTAAGAGATTCAAGTCACAAAAAATATATAAATACGAGACTTTACAAAATAATATACAATAGATTACATAGCAAGAAAAAAAAATCGCGAATATAATAAATATATACAACAAATTGAACAGATATTACTGCTTACCTCATGTATTTTCCAAGATCATATATCACTTGTTTGATGTTATTGTTGAAGTGCTCTGGGAGAGATAGAGGTAGCACGTACTGCAGTAATTATAAACCAATCATTTCATTATTTTCTAACATAACATAATGAATAGTACACGTAGTTTATGAATATATTGTAAATACAGAAGAACATAACTTACCTTGATGAAAGTATGCCAATCATGCGTTTTGAGCCCTGGCCCAAATTCACTTTTCTTTGATATGAGATTGCTTATGTTCCCAGCAAATCCTGTGGGAAATCGAATTTTTCGTATGACTTCTTTTATGGCATCACTTTGCTACTCCGTTAATAACCAAGGAAGGGCACTTATATTAATCTGATCTCTATTGCTATTTGAGTGAATGAAATTCTTCAGTGCATGATTGGATTCATGAATGTCATTACAAATTTTGACAATTTTTTCTTTGTCACGCCTTCCATCCAGTATTTTCCACAATGTCTCTGTTATATTCTTTCCAACATGCATAAGATCAAACAAATGCACAATTTGTAGGTCCTCGTAGTAGGGCAACCTACTAAATTGTCTGGGATAGCTTTTTAGTCCCTTTGGAAGGTTGTCAGTAGTGCCTTGACGACCTTCACGATCATCAATTACATAATTAGTAAACAAAAATCACAATAGAAATATATAAATTACAAACATAAACCATTAAGTGGAACGACATTACCTCGACGATTAATTCTATTATATTCCAACTTCCATAGGCGAGGTGTCATTCTTCGTGGCTTTGATGTAGTCTCTTCTTTCCCATTGAAAAGATGTTTTTCCATACTTCGATACTTATGATTCCTGTGGAGGAAGTGTCTGTACTCATCAAACACATGCTTTCCTAAACTTTTTGAATGACAAGATTTCATCTTTGGACCACAAACTGGACATGTAAATTTTCCCTTTGTTTGAAGACCTACAAGATAATGATATAATTGGATTATTAAATATGTTGATTTTTATAATTAGAATTATCATGTGCAACTTGAATTCACTATAACATACCACAAAAATGTGTTAGCCCTGGGGCATCATGTATTGTCCATACAAGTATTGCATGGAATTGAAATTGTCTTTGTCCTATTGGTCTAGACACGTCATACATAGTGACACCGTTCCATAACTCCACCAACTCGTCAATAAGAGGCTCAATATATACATTCATATCTTTAACTTGATATTTACCTACTTGAATGAACAGTAACATTACATAATTATTGTGACCATTTTACTGTAAGATTTGTAAGTACATGTAAATTAATAACTATCAAATGATAAAATACCTGGAACAATCATTGCCAACATAATGTGCTCCCTCTTTATTGACATCCACGGAGGAATGTTATTGTTGATAACAAAAACAGGCCACACCGAGCAAACAGATCTCATCTCTCCAAATGGATTGACACCATCCGCTGCCAATGAAAGCCTGAGATTACGAGGTTCTTCTTTGAAGTGTTGCCACTTTTCCTCTATGTGCATAAATGCCGAACCATCCGCAGGGATTCGAATAATGTCATCTTGACTTCTATTGCGTGCATGGTAATCCATAAATTGTGCCAAGCTAGTACACCTGAATAATTGTCACATCCGTGGAATAATGGGGATGTAACGAAGAACCTTGTGAGGCACCTTTTTTGTTATTCAATCTGTTCGATATCTACTCGTATGACATACAGGGCATTGTGTTGCAAATTCATGTTCTTTATAATATATAATATGATCATTGGGACAAGCATGTATTGCTTGATACTCCATTCCAATATCTTTCATAATAGCAGATAATTCTCGATATGAGCGAGGTAGAATATTTGATGGTGGTAACAAAAACTCGCCTATCAATCTACAGCAAAAAATATAAGTTGTTAATATAAACAATATTAGTGGTACATTATTCACCCTTTGTTAACTATAAAGACATATATGACATACCTTAACATACGTGACATTGTTATGTTGGATAAACCATTCATAACCTTCAAGTTCAACAACAACAATACAGCAGAGAGAAGAGTTGTTTGGGAGTCTTTGTATAGGGGCTCGTATGCCTTCTCAAGTAGAGGTACATCAAGGCTATCATCATCATCATGATCAGATCCGCTTGGACTAAATGTGTCATGGATCAATGTATTTATACCATCATCTTCAATTGTGTTTTCTGGCGCATGATCGTCATCTTCCATGGGATCATTATCTTCACCTTGGATATTCGCACCCCCATGTTCCTCCATATCATGTACTTCCCTGGGGAGATCAACCTATATAAAATTGATTAACATAAATAAACCATGATCTTCAACTCATCATCAAGTGATTTCATATGTATATAAATTGTTAAAATGATATAATGAACAACTTACCAGTGGATGATAGTCATGCCCCCCTTCAATGTGACCATTCTCCCTACAATGTCTCTTAACTGTTTTGATTAGCAATCTTCTACGGTTTAAGCCCTTACAAATTTTGCAGGGACAATAACATTTTCCATCACCTTTTCTTTTCAAGTTAGACCACAATCTAGCGATTGTCTCCCTATTTTGTTCTTCACTTATATTATCTGACATGATCGTTCTTCGCAGGAAGCAAAAATTGGGCTATGAAAACTTCGGTCTACAACTTTCAGTGACTAAGCAAAATTGTCAAAAGTACACAAAACATATAAGCTACAAGGCCTTCTTGCTTAGCTCTAGAAGCTCTCTAGCAATCAAAACATATAAGCTACAAGGCCTAACAGCAATTTCAAAACATATAAGCTACAAGGCAAGACATATTACATGACATGGCAAAAGGATTAAAATATACATTAGATTAAAAAATATACAATTTTCAAACCTGAGCGCGCGGCTATAACTCGTGCAATGGTCTTCTTGCTTAGATTTAGAAGCTCTCCAGCAGTCAAAACATATAAGCTACAAGGCCTAATAGCAATTTCAAAACAAGGGTCATCAAAAGAACCAAAAACAATGTGTGCAAACAATACCTTGTGAAGTGGTATAGACAATTAGAAGATGCTACTATGTGCTAGGGAACTTCTTAGAACTGTTGGTATATTCTTACAACTTGTTACACCTGGGATATTCTTCTCTGTAGATGTTACTGTGTGCCGTGGTCCAAACGGGCCCATAAATGTGGTTGAATAGCAATACATTCAAGTGGCTTACACAAGGGACAGTCACTGTGAGATATCCTCATGTGTGACTGTCCTTGTCACAAATGAGGACATCTCACAGTGACTGTCCCTTGTGTAATTGCCACTTGAATGAGGTCAGTCACTGTAAAGACAACATGATAATGTACACATACAATGAGTGTACATTATCATGTTGTCTTTACAGTGGCTGCCCTCATGTTGTATATTCTTCTCTGTAGATGCTACTACGTGCTAGGGAACTTCTTAGAACTGTTGGTATATTCTTACAACTTGTTACACCTGGGATATTCTTCTCTGTAGATGCTACTGTGTGTCGTGGTCCAAACGGGCCCATAAATGTGGTTGAATAGCAATACATTCAAGTGGCAATTACACAAGGGACAGTCACTGTGAGATGTCCTCATGTGTGACTGTCCTTGTCACAAATGAGGACATCTCACAGTGACTGTCCCTTGTGTAATTAAGTATTGTGGGGAAGCATTCTAAATAACCAAAGCCGCTAACAATAAATTCAACACAGATATGTCCTCATTTCTGGGTATTTTAGCTCTCTAACAGCTGAATACCAGATTAAATAATAATGACAAAAGAAAAATAAACCCAACGTACTCAGAAATTGTAGCTGTGATTTTGCGGAGGGAATCTCTCTCGGCGCTGTTGAAAACACAAATGACAACCCACTTGATTTCGCGGAGGGAATCTCTCTCGGTGCTGTTCAAAACACAAATGACAACCCGCTTTGTTCAAAACACAAATGATAACCCGCTTGATTTCGCGGAGGGAATCTCTCTCGGCGCTGTTGAAAACACAAATGACAACGTTCCTTTTTTTTTTTGCACTTATATCCCGACCAACATAAGGTCCATTTGTAATACAACATGATAATGTACACTTACAGTGAGTGTACATTATCATGTTGTCCTTAGAGTGACTATCCTCATTTGTTGAAGAAGAAAAGCATTAATGTGGCTGAATAGCAATACATTCAAGTGGCAATTACACAAGGGACAGTCACTATGAGATGTCCTCATTTGTGACTGTCCTTACAGTGAGTGTACATTATCATGGTGTCTTTAGAGTGACTGTCCTCATTTGTTGAAGAAGAAAAGCATTAATGTGGTTGAATAGCAATACATTCAAGTGGCAATTACACAAGGGACAATCACTGTGAGATGTCCTCATGTGTGACTGTCCTTGTCACAAATGAGGACATCTCACAATGACTGTCCCTTGTGTAATTCAAGTGGCAATTACACAAGGGACAGTCACTGTGAGATGTCCTCATTTGTGACTGTCCTTACAATGAGTGTACATTATCATGTTGTCTTTAGAGTGACTGTCCTCATTTGTTGAAGAAGAAAAGCATTAATGTGGTTCAATAGCAATACATTCAAGTGGCAATTACACAAGGGACAATGTCATGAGCCGTGACATATTGAACTTAGTATAATAATAAAATGATTAGATGATATATAATAATCTATTATTAACGGTATATAACAATAATATATAATTATTATCAAAAGATAATAATAATATATAGTTAGCATAATAAGTAATATGTTAATTAAATAATATTAAAATATTAATAAATAATATAATTATGAGTATAATTATAATATAAATTAATAATAAATAATTATTAATAAATTATATATATTATATTATAATAATATATTAAGTAATAATATTAAATCAATTATTGATATAATAATTTTAATATATAAATAATATTAATAAACCTCTCAATATAAAACAATATGTTATCACTATAATAATATTTATTATAATATTATTAATATTACTAACATCATTAATTATAATATTTAATAATAACAATAACATTAATAAATATAATAATAATAATAATAATAACGTTTAAAGCAATATCGAATATCTGTAATCGATATACATCTACATTAAACATCTGCATTATCTATCACGATGAGGAACGAAGAAGTGATACAACAATCACTAGTCATTACACATCGATACCATGAGAGGATGATTAATGAACCAAATACTATGAAGTCAAGATCAACATGATATGAATAAGGGATAGGTCGTTATGGGTTTCAGAAGATGTATTGATAAGCAAGAAGGATAACCATTCATATATTATAAATAATCATTAATTGCACAAGTTTAGACAATGACATATCCAATAAAGCAATATCAAACATGAAGACCCGCTAGCAAATATGCACCATCACTTCCTATGTTATCATGACAATAACATAAACTAGATTGAATTCTACTATCTATATCAATAGACACCACATAGGAGGATATCGACTAAAGGATTGAAAGATTATCGATTGTCTGAGATAAACCACATCTTGTAGAAACACAAAAGCATCAGTGATTATATCACAAGCTATTGATGAATGAGGCATCAGTCATGGATAATAAGTACAATGTATCCTTAAGTATTAACAGGAATGGAAGTCAATTTGAAGATCAAACTCCATTACCAGCAATCAACCAATAAATGGACAATTATCAGAAAATGATATCGACTTATATCAGAGTAGAAAGATTGGATATCATCATAACAATATGGGATAAGGCAAGAGTTAATATCGATTGACTAAATACTAATGATAGTTAGACCAAACTAATACAAACACAATGGATGTTAACTACTGGTTGCACTACCAATTAGGGAAGATTACCTTCATAAAAAGATTTGATATTGAGTCAATCTGGGAGTTATCTATGATCAGAAAATAATGAAATAATATTATGTGAACTGTCGGATTATGGAAAGGTGTGCTTAAGAAAGGGACATGGAGGAAGAAACAAGACACGTCTCATTCATAGCATCTCTTCATTTGTTAAAGACAATATAAGAATGCATTCTCGTCAGTCACTCAAGGCATCATTAGAACTTTATTTACTTATCCATATTTGGATATACTCAATAGAGCATCTACCTTTGGCAGTTTGGTTTCAAGTTTATCATTGCAGATCAGAGACAACACCATGATTGCACAGATAGAAAGGATAGTCAGAAACAGCATCAATATTTGAAGTTGCAAGCATATAATTCAGAATCTGAAATAGCAACATATCACTCATAGCGATATTACACATTTGCATAATTACATCATCATATCAGACACAGCAAATACATTGCTGTAAGCAATACTTATTGATTGTATATCGATATTGTTTATATCAGACATACCATCATTATACTATCACTATAAGTGATAGGAAACATCATATTCATAGCATATTTCATATCATTATATCTGACAGTGCTATTAAACATATTGGTATCAATATCATCTTGCACACATATTGTGATTGAATCTGAAATAGCGGTTGATATCATAAGTAACCTCCATTACTTAGTTTAATTGTAAGTATCTGATAGAGTAAGTCTGAGAAGTGGAGTAATTGTTCCTGTTTTCCAAGTTAGCCAAAAAGGGGACATTACAGACAATCACGGTGAGATGTCCTCATGTGTGACTGTCCTTGTCACAAATGAGGACATCTCACAATGACTGTCCCTTGTGTAATTCAAGCGGCAATTACACAAGGGACAGTCACTGTGACATGTCCTCATTTGTGACTGTCCTTACAGTGAGTGTACATTATCATGTTGTCTTTAGAGTGACTGTCCTCATTTGTTGAAGAAGAAAAGCATTAATGTGGTTCAATAGCAATACATTCAAGTGACAATTACACAAGGGACAATCACTGTGAGATGTCCTCATGTGTGACTATCCTTGTCACAAATGAGGACATCTCACAATGACTGTCCCTTATGTAATTCAAGCGGAAATTACACAAGGGACAGTCACTGTGAGATGTCCTCATTTGTGACTGTCCTTACAGTGAGTGTACATTATCATGTTGTCTTTAGAGTGACTGTCCTCATTTGTTGAAGAAGAAAAGCATTAATGTGGTTCAATAGCAATACATTCAAGTGGCAATTACACAAGGGACAATCACTGTGAGATGTCCTCATGTGTGACTGTCCTTGTCACAAATGAGGACATCTCACAATGACTGTCCCTTGTGTAATTCAAGCAGCAATTACACAAGGGACAGTCACTGTGAGATGTCCTCATTTGTGACTATCCTTACAGTGAGTGTACATTATCATGTTGTCTTTAGAGTGACTGTCCTCATTTGTTGAAGAAGAAAAGCATTAATGTGGTTCAATAGCAATACATTCAAGTGGCAATTACACAAGGGACAGTCACTGTGAGATGTCCTCATTTGTGACTGTCCTTACAGTGAGTGTACATTGTCATGTTGTCTTTAGAGTGACTGTCCTCATTTGTTGAAGAAGAAAAGCATTAATGTGGTTCAATAGAAATACATTCAAGTGGAAATTACACAACGGACAATCGATCACTGTGAGATGTCCTCATGTGTGACCTTTGTGAAGGCAAGTGCCAATTTGTACCCAAGTTACCAATATTGTGGCAAAAGTGGGAATGAAGCATTTAGGGGTCAAATTGGGCAAAGAAGTGTAGAAGTGGCCTATGTGAGGTCTAAATAGCCTAACTAAGTCATGGTTAGGGTCTTATGGTGTTTGAACAATAAGTTTTGAACCAAAATCCCAAAGGTTGTAACAAGTTGTCAATGTTGTCATTCACAACATTGACAACATTTGTGCAAGGGAGCATTTTCGAGTAAGATGGTTATGTAACTATATGAAACCATTGAATTAGGCATCAGATCAACTATAAGAGGCCTCCATCGATCTGTGCAAAAGGTTGGGGGGAAAAACATTTGGAATTAAGAAGATTTGTAGAGTAACACGGTTTTAGTGAATTCTTGAGTTTTTTTGTTTCTTTGTTTTCAGTTGATTAATGGATTAGATAGCTCGCAGTGTC
This sequence comes from Chamaecyparis obtusa, assembly GCA_027943335.1. Classification (NCBI taxonomy): domain Eukaryota; kingdom Viridiplantae; phylum Streptophyta; class Pinopsida; order Cupressales; family Cupressaceae; genus Chamaecyparis; species Chamaecyparis obtusa. The sequence goes on along the minus strand of BSBK01008891.1, from coordinate 12,898 downwards.
TATTGGAAAAGTTAGTACAAGTTGTTTTTTTATTCTGTGTTGTGTTTTTTTTGAGTTTTGAAGCATTCCAACTAGTTTGTTAATTCTTTTGTTAAGTACCCTATCATTGGTTTGAACCAGGCAGGTTGAACAAATGGAGTCTTAGCTCATCATTCCATTGTCAATTTTGTACGGGCTCTTGGAATGGGTGAGGAGACTCCATGTACTATATGTTTGGAAGGAGGGGCCCTGGGAAGCTCATTTTCTATGTTTGCAATGATGTCCTAGGTGAGTCAGTTGAGCACAGTTAGGGATGACAAATCATTACAAGAAGATTACAACAAGTTGAATGCATTGGTTGCTTCAACTAAAATTTCATGGAGAGGTAGACACACATCTAAAGAAGCCCCAAGTCAAATTAGAATATTGGGTGAGTTTCTTTGGCTGCTAAGAAAACAAACTCTTAGTCAGACTGTCCAAGTTGTGTCAAAATACTTGTTTTCAGGCATGGCTGTAGCAGTTGGTGTACAAAAAATCTAGGAGGACAAGACCTTAGATATCTTGGAGTTCTCAATAAAGGGCATCTGAATCCTAAGCCCTTTAGGTGGCTTAATATAAACAAAAAGGCTTGACAAAGGCCTAATTGCTAGCAGCCTATTTTTGGGTGCAATTGGCATGCATGGTTTGATGAACCGGATTGAAGTACTGATGAAAAGTATAGGTGAAGGAGTAATATTGAAACCAATAGAGGTCCTAGTGGCCAGCCTCTCCATGGAGTAAAGTTCTAGTTGAATGTGTTTCAATTTGTGAAGACAAGACTAGGAGTGTCCTAGTAGCTAGATTGGTATTGAGCAGAGTTCGTTGTATTTCTTGTTGGTGTGCACTAGTTGAAGGAGTGGGATCTTGGGTAGAGATACCTAAAGAGTGTAGGGATAGTTAAGTACCCTATCAAGTCAAAACATTGGCCTAAAGAGACCCTAGTGAAGGATAGGGAGTGAGCAAGACAAAGTGTTACATCAATTAACAAGATCATTTTTTGGTAATTGTGTACATTATCATGTTGTCTTTACAGTGACTGTCCTCATTTGTTGAAGAAGAAAAGCATTAATGTGGTTCAATAGCAATACATTCAAGTGGAAATTACACAAGGGAATATCACTATGAGATGTCCTAAGTGTGACTGTCCTTGTCACAAATGAGGACATCTCACAGTGACTGTCCCTTGTGTAATTGCCACTTGAATGAGGACAGTCACTGTAAAGACAACATGATAATGTACACAAGTACCGTGAAGGTAGTCGCAAGTTAGGGCTGTTTCATTGCATACCCGAAACAATGAAGACATTACAGTCCACAAAACGTTTGTGCTTGAAAGATGAACAAATAAAATTAAACTTCTAAATAACCAAAGCCGCTAACAATAAATTCAACACAGATATGTCCTCATTTCTGGGTATTTTAGCTCTCTAACAGCTGAATACCAGATTACATAATAATGACAAAAGAAAAATAAACCCAACGTACTCAGAAATTGTAGCTGTGATTTCGTGGAGGGAATCTCTCTCGGCGCTGTTGAAAACACAAATGACAACGTTCTTGTTTTTTTTTCCCTTATATCCCGATGTGATTTCGCGGAGGGTTACGGTGCTGTTGAAAACACAAATGACAACGTTCCTTTTTTTTTTTGCCCTTATATCCCAACAACATCGCAATTGCAAGTTAGGGCTGTTTCACTGCATACCCGAAACAATGAAGACGTTACGGTCCACAAAACGTTTATGCTTGAAAGATGAACAAATAAAATTAAACTTCTAAATAACCAAAGCCGCTAACAATAAATTCAACATAGATATGTCCTCATTTCTGGGTACTTTAGCTCTCTAACAGCTGAATACCAGATTACATAATAATGACAAAAGAAAAATAAACCCAACGTACTCAGAAATTGTAGTTGTGATTTCGCGGAGGGAATCTCTCTCGGCGCTGTTGAAAACACAAATGACAACGTTCTTGTTTTTTTTGCCCTTATATCCTGATGTGATTTCGCGGAGGGTTACGGCGCTGTTGAAAACACAAATGACAACGTTCTTATTTTGTTTGCCGTTATATCGTGATGTGATTTCGCGGAGGGTTACGGCGCTGTTTAAAACACACATGACAACGTTCCTTTTAAATTTTGCGCTTATATCCCGACAACGTCGCAATTGCGACAGTTACAAATGTATTGTCGTCGCAAATTGCGACGGTGTCGGGCTATATTTGAAAAAAAAAGAGCAAAACCACATGACATTTGCCTGCCGTCGCAAATGGCCGTCGCAATGTCACCCCAAATGTATTAGTGTAGATGCATTAATCTTACTACTGGATGACTTCTTAATGTTGTTATCATTTGAATTCATGTTGCATTCTAAATTGCAAGAACCTACAATTTTTATCCTTAGCTATGAAAGGAAGCTACAATGCAGAACAACACTTCCAATGTATACAAAATGTCAAAACACATTTCTCCAATTTTTTTTTAAAAATTTCTTCTCCAAGTCTTCTTGCGTGAAAGCTTTGGTCCCATCTAATTGACTTTTCCCAAAAATATGCACAAGAAAGGAAACAAACTATGTTGCCAATTGTCTCAAGGAAGGAACTTTTTGAAAATTCTTCTCAAAGTTTTCTTAAAAAGTTCTTTCCTTGTGACATGTGTCACAACACTTCTTTTTCCTCAAACTTAATTATATCCAATTTCTATTGGACCCCACCACTTGGTTGTGTAATTTTGGGAATATTAAATATAGATTAATATTTAAAAACTAAACAACTATAAAGGACCATTTAAATATTTATTAAATCAGTTTGGGACTCCAAAGGTTGAGTCACCTAAATTGCAACAAGCTAGACCCTATTTTAGTCTCTGAGACTTCCATTCTTTTTATGCTTGATCCATTTCATGGACATTTTTTAAATCCTCATCTCAGAATATACTTGCAAACTAAATCTAGGCCATTTTTGTCCTATATGAGGTGACCTGGAGTGTAGGGGGAGACTTAGTTTGCCCCTTACATTAGGAGTCACCTCTTACATGGAAAATAAGGGGCCAAATTTATATCAGAGGATGGCCTTTTGATTTTAGATAGGGTTCCAATTTTGTGTTGGCCTCCCTGAAGTTTTGAGTTGTGAAATGGCTAGGTCACATATAAGTACTAAACTATTCTAGAATTGCATCGTTGTGTAATTACCCATTTAGTCTTGCCCCATTTTAGCATGTATGAGATCCCACATTAGTTTTTGATTAAGGGTTATTCTTGCGGTTGACTTGTAGATGCATTAATCTTATTACAAGATGACTTCTTAATGTTGTTATTATTTTAATTCATATTATATTCTAAATTGTAAGCACCTACAATTTTGATCCTTAACTAGATGAAAGGAAGCCACTTTGTAGAATAATTTAATTCCAATTTAAATCTCGATCGAGAGTAAATACAAATTTATTTTGCAAACCTCACATGGTAAAATTTCATATTTAAATAAATAAAACCATAATAGCAAATTTATGTGGGAAAACCCTTCTGAGAAAAAATCCACCAAACCAAAGCATAGATCTTATTGTATTACGGTAAAACTATTACAAACAATATGTAGAGTCTATGCTCTTGCAGGTATGATTTTAAATCTAGAATAATCATAATAGCATAAAAACTCTCAACAATAATTCTGTTTCACTTCCATGTTCATCAATTTGTATTTATATAGTTTTACAATGCACATGAAAATTTGTTATAACTACATATTTCAAAAAACTTTCCTTATGCATTAAATTTGTAGAAATAATATTTTAATACAAATATTATTTTCCAATGCATACAAAATGTCAAAAAAGATTTCTCTAGATTTTTTTTAATATTTTCTTCTCTAAGTCTTCTTGCGAGAAAGGTTTGGTCCCATCTAATTGCCTTTTCCAAAAAACATGCACAAGAAAGGAAACAAACTATGTTGTCACTTGTCGCAAGGTAGGAACTTTTTGAAAGTTTTTCTCAATTTAAAAAAAAAATCTTTCCTTGTGACATGTGTCACAACTCATCTTTTTCCTCAAACTTAATTGCATCCAATTTCTACTGGGCCCCACAACTTGGCTATGCACTTTTGGGAATATGAAATATAGATTAATATTTAAAAACTAAATAGCAAAAAAAGACCATTTAAATATTTATTAAATCAGTCTGGGACTCCAAAGGTTGATTCACCTTAATTGCAACAAGATAGACCCTATTTTAGTGTCCTAGACTTCCATGCTTTTTATGCTTGATCATATATCAATTTCATGCACACTTTTGAAATCCTCATGTCAAAATATACTTGTAAACTAAATCTAGGCCCTATTTGTCCTATATGAGGTGACCTAGAGTGTAGGAGGTGAGTTAGGTTGTCCCTTACATTAGGAGTCACCTCTTACATGGAAAATGGGGCCTAATTTTAAATCATAGGATGGTCTTTTAATTTTAGATAGGGTTTCAATTTTGTGTTGGCCTCCTTGAAGTTTTGAGCTATAAAATATCTATGTGACATATAAGTACTAAACCATGCTAGAATTGCATCGTTGTGTAATTCCCCATTTAGTCTAGCCCCATTTTAGCATGTATGGGCTTTGGTATTAGTTTCTGGCACTCCAACATTGATTTTATTTCCATTCCAAGATCTTCTCCATCATCAAGACCTCAAACCAAATTTCTAAGAATTTTAGGAGGAAAAGGTTTTCCCAAATATAGGTCACCCCAATCAGTCTATTCCTTGATCAATGATTTGAAATGAACTAAAGAGTGATCTTAATAGTTAAAGTGGAAATTCCAAATTCATGTAGGCCCTCTTCAAGTTTTGAGCTCCAAAATTCTTGTGAAGGGTATATAAGAAACCTACCTCTCCTCATTTGGGTATAGGAAGAAATCATATCAAGCTCTCTCTCCTACAATTTTGAATCTCAAGCATTCCAAGGTAGATCTCAATAATTCCAAGGAATTCCCAAGTCAATTTTCTCCATGGTAGAAATCTTCTCTCTCTCATTGAAGGCCATGTAGAGGAGACTACCATCAATAAAGAAGATCAAGGCATAATTGTGCATGCACAAGCATCCAAGCATTCAAATCTCTCTCTCTCTCTCTCTCTCTCTCTCTCTCTCTCTCTCTCTCTCTCTCTCTCTCTCTCTCTCTCTCTCTCTCTCCTTTTATCATTTTTTTTAGAGTTAAACCTATTACATTAACTTTTTTTATTACATTAAAAGAAGCATTGCACCATCAAGGTATAAGGTAATGCATGTTTTAGATCTAGTTTCTACTTTACATCAAAATGATTTCCTTTTCAAGAACATTTCATTTTAATAGTAAGGTTGATTCATTAGTCATGGTTTGAATAAAGAAAAATCCTCTCTACCAAATATTATCTTCTAGTGTGTAACAATAGGTGGTGTCAGTTTTAGGATCAAATCTAGAAAGTATAGGACCTCAACTACAGTATGCATTTAAAATTATCAAAAAGTACATGGAACAAGTTGACCCAGTCTACTTAGTCTCAAGAATAAGTTGACCTGATCAACATAGTCCCTCTAGGATAAGATCAGATTTAATTTTCATGTTAGTTACAACTTCTAGAATTTGTTTCTGGTAACATAATTTTTCTCTCAACTCACTGTCATTCCATGTATTTAGAAAAAAAATTCTTCTTCCTTTCTAGCCCTAAATCTTGTATTTCTTAATCACACTTATGCAATCATCCTTAATTATTTTGAAGGATCAATGCTCCCACTCAACACTTAAGACTTCATGAGCCTAGTGGGTCATCTTCCTTCCAATCCAATATAGGAGATATAGGCCTAGGATTTTTATTTTACCTATTAGAACTGGTGAGCCCTATTTCTTATATTAAATTTTGGTGAATATAGTGTATGAAATATCAATTCCAATTTGGAGTCTAGATCTCATTTGTGTGTATTACATTAGTCAATGTTTATATTTTTAGGTTTGAACTTCTTATATTCATTTCTAGATCAGATTTGGTTAGTTTTCATTGTCATAGTGGAATTCACTAAGTTAGATTGGCCTTTTATCCCTTGTGTTATTACATTTTTTCTTGTTCTAGTGTAGTTAAATATTCTACAACAATTGTAGTAGACCTAGGGACCCCAGGAAAGTGGTGATGAAGATTTAGTGATTAAATAGGTGGAAGGAAAATACCTATATATGAAGGATGTTTATGGGTTCAAGGAAACTAGAGGTATATTTGAAAGAAAGATGATGAGGAGCGGGTCTAAGGATAAAGAGATGAATACATGTACCTATTTAAGGTTATTTTGACAAGTATCCCCTTGAGAAATAGGAGAAAAAATGAAAGATCATGTTAAAGGAGATTGAGATGCAACACAAGTAGTCTAGTAGAATCAAGCACAAATCTAGATTGATTAGAAGTGAGAACCAATTAATCATCATCAATGTGGACCCATGTTCTAGAGCCCTGACCAACTGATGATGCTTATGCTCATACAAAAGTTGGTTTTTACTTTTATGTTTACTTGGAATAGAAGCCTAAGAAGATTTAGTAACATATTTTTGAATAGGAGGGGTCATCATTATCATCATTAACAAAAAAATAAAGTTCAATCAATGGGGTGGGAGATGCAACCTTAGTAGGAAGTGTAGGATCATCCATGAATCCATTTCTTCCTTTTACTTTAGCAGTAGTCAAAGGAATAGGGGGGTAACCTTAGAGGCTAAGGAAAAATTGCTTGAGGAGATGAGAGAACCTATTGTGGAGGCTTATCCTTGCAATAAAAAGTAGAGAAAGATATGTTTCCATGTATAGGAAGATTTAAAGTAGGACATGACTTACATTTTGAGAATACAGGTGGCTTTCCCTTATAAATGCTACGTATAGTTGTAGGAATAAAAGATACCACTAGAGACTATGTAATCCTTTCCTAGTGAAGAGGTCTACTATGGGGAACACACTTGTCTTTAACTCCTAACAAACAAAGAGAAGAAGATCTTGAGCATGCTAGGATTGATCATTAGGAAAAGGGGAATAACTTGATGTGGGAGGGGCCAAAGGAGTTTTAGGTTGAACTAATTTAATTATTAATTTCCCAATATTATACTTATGATGTGATTTATATAATAAATCCTTATGAGAAAGAAAATGTGAGACTACATTAGGGAAAAGACCCAACATGGCACCAACAGTTGATACCTAGTGTACTAGATAGTGTGCATAGTTACTTCATGTGATAATTTCAAGAGATTATGAATGGTCAAGGGGACCCCACCCAAAGAAATGTTGAAGGGGGAGATATTTTTTGTTGCAAAGTTGTTGATGTGTTAGTATGGTTGTCATTGATGGAAATATATTTCTTTGGTGGTAGGTTTGTGCTTAGTATTTCTTATATGCTACAAATGTGATTTGTCAGGATTTTATGGTCTAGAGTCTAGTTCTCTACAAGTTTGGTACTTTTGGAAATATTGTTATGTGATACATTTAGTGATGTTTGTGTCTGGAAATGGTCCAGAATTCTTTGTTGTTCCAAATATGGTATTTCACAATTTTGTTTTTCTTCACTCATTGCCTTACATTTTGATATTATGTATTGGGTGATCTTGATGCAATCTAGAGGTGTGGTTGCAAAATGTTTAATTTTTTTATTGGACTCTAATAATTAAAACATTTCCATAAAATGTTTTTTGGTTGAGTCAGTGTGTGTGGTGTGGTCCACTTTTCAATCCTTCCCACCATGGGAATGCTTCATCTTGACCTATTTCAAATTATGTTTTGATGGCTAACTTGGCAATTTTGAATTTTAATGATCAATATAAATAAAATAATGATTGTAATAGAATTGTATTGAGAAAAGTTGATTCAAAACAAGATCCATCAGATATTGAGGAAGGTTATGAAAATGCATGAAATTGGGTTGTGAGCATAGCATGTGTTCTATTGTTGTTAGTCACCAAGGGCATCAAGCCAAGGGTTTCTTCTAGAATAGTTGTACTTTAGTGGCAGATATCATTATGCATTCTTATTTATGGTAGTGAGCCCTCCTCGATAGTGACCCCACATGTAGTGAGCATTTATTAATAATGAAAAGGGTCCAAATTAATTTCATAATAGTCATCAAGATTAATTTATATAAAATTTAGGTAATTTTCAATAACCAGTACAATCTTGGGGACATTCTATTTTTTGTTGAAATGATGTAATCACATTTTTTTTAGAAGATATAATGATTTAAGTATTCAGATGTCTTATTATAATGAATTAATTGAAAAGTGTTAGATCGAAACATCTTAGATCAAACCTCCTTGGATAGAAGTTTTTTAGTCTTAAGCCTCGCCTACAATTGAGTCTCAACTATACCTACTCAAATGCTAACAAAAATCACTTTTAATTTACCTTTTTGTGTGTGAATGTATATTTTTCATCAAAAAATGTTGGCTTTGATTCACACATGAAGAAACAGGAAAATTAATTTAAAAATATTTTTAAAAATGTTTTCATATATATTGATATCATCATTTCAGCAAAAATATACTACTTTTATTCAAATGCATACAAAAAATAATTTTGAATAATGGCATATACCTCTATTGAAATCATAGTTTCTATAAATTAGGAAATTACCTTAAAAAATATATGCAACAAACAATATGGAAAAATATCCATATAATAGATATTGGTGTGACAAAAATATATTTTCAGAAATGCTTTTTACTCATTTTTATAAAAATGTTATGCATGGCATCATAAATGTCGATACTATAAAATATTGATTAGTATAGAAATAAGTAATTAAAAGTTATGTAAAAATACACACAACTTATTTTTATTTTTTATACTATATTTATAATCTACATAAAAAATATCACAAATTAGTATTTTGTTGCATACTCAAATTTTCAATAGATTAGCTGCTATAAGTTTTTGAAAGTGATGATCTAGTGCAAAATATTGATTTCAATGCCAAGTTTGGCAAAAAAGTGTAACCCAATATTATGGGATAACCTAGTTAATTTCTAATTTTAGATTTTAATTATATTTTTGTTGTAATTTAGTTTCATGTGTATAAATTTATAATATGATAGTTATATGTTATTTCTAAAGAAATTTTATGTCTTGTGTATATTGTAGAATGCTTCTCTATGTAATTATTTGGGTATGTGCAAGATCATGGTATGCCAAACTAGGCCCTTAACTGGCAATGAAAATTTAGAAAATTAGGTTTAGGCAAGTTGACATAAAAATTTGAACAAGTTATAAATATTATATCAAAGATATGTAAGAAGGGAATCTGTAGAAAATTGAATATAGTTTCTAAGATACTGGGCATTTTTTGAAAAACAATTATTCTATATGTTGAAAATTTCAAATTTCCATGTAGTAGTATGAAAATTTCAAGTAAAAAATAAGAAGTAGGTGTATGTCTGACCACCATAAACACAATCAAATGTTAATTTTTTTTTACAAGATTCTAGATATAAGTAGTAGACTCATGTTTGGATGTGACACATATTTTTTTGTAATTTTTTCCAAGTAAATAATTAATTATGATTTTTCTTCTACAAATTTTTGAGAATACAAAAACTCTTGTGTCTGACCATGTTAACTTAGTCTAAACTTTATCAAATTGAAATTTTTTTTATTTTTATTATAGTATGAAAATCATAGAATGTGACACATGTTTTGGATTTCAAATATGTTATACAGTTTGAAAGTTATAGCTATTTTTCAATAAGTCTATCAATCAAGACTAGAAAGATAACAAGTAGGTGTATGTTTGACAACTTTAAACAAAATCAAATGAAAATATTTTTTTATAACATTCTAAATAAAATTAGTAGACTCATGTCCAGATGTGATGTATAATTTTTTGTATTTTTTTTGAAGTAAATAATTAATTATGATTTTTCTACTAAAATTTTTCCTAAATATAAAAACTCTCATGTCTGACCACCTTAACTTAGTCTAAACTTCATCAAATTGAAAGAATTATTTATTATTATTGTATTCAGTAAAACATAGAGTGTGATGTATATTCCATATTTCAAAAATGTTATATTGTTTGAAAGTTATAGTTATTTCTCAAAGAGTCTATCAATCAGGATTTCTTTTTCACATCACCACTTTCTGGCATACCATGATCTTGCACGTATCCATTTGATAAAAATTTTAAGTGGACTTCACTGTTATGATATGATAGTCCATGTCATGTTACCATTGTAGTTTGTCTCTTGGAATTATTACTAGATATAAGTTTTTAAAGTGGAATTGCAAGTTTGAAATGGATTTCTACCATGATTATACATCATTTATTTTTTTGCATTCACCATAAGTTACATTAAGGTTATTGTTCCATTGAATCTATTCGCAATGAGATCTCATATAGAAATTTTTGATATCTGTAAATATGTTACTCAGTAGCTATTGTATTTTTGGGGATATTGAAAGGAAGGAATACTATTTTTAATTTTGAGCTTTCCTTTCATGGTCATAGAATAATTCCTTCTCTAGGAACCAAATCATATAACCACAAATCATTATATTTGGTAATCATAGATAATAACTATAACTTGCTACACAATATTTTCACATTGCTTCCCTAAGCATTAAGGCCTAGGAAGTTAAAATAGTTTGGCTCGCACTTAAAAAGTACAAATGACACACAAAGGTCATACCAAAAAGGTACAAGGACAACTAGATACAAACAAAGAGTACTAAATGTAATTTCCTTTTTTTGGATATGTACTTGGGTATGTGTAGGAACATGGTATGCCAAAAAGTGGCGATGTGAAAATGAAGTCCTGATTGATAGACTCTTTGAAAACTAACTATAACTTTCAAACAATATAACATTTTTGAAATTTGAAATTTATACATCACATTCTATGCTTCACCTAATACAATAATAATAAAAAATTCTTTCAATTTTATGAAGTTTAGAGTAAGTTAAGGTGGTTAGATGTGAGAGTTTTTTATATTCAGGAAAATTTCTAGTAGAAAAATGATAATTAATTGTTTACTTAGAAAAAAAATACAAAAAAATATACATCACATCCAGACACAGGTCTACTTATTTATCTAGAATATTATAAAAAAATATTATCATATTATTTTGTTTAATGTGGTCAGACATACACCTACTTGTTATCTTTCTAATCCTGACTGATAAACTTATGAAAAATAGCTATAACTTTCAAATTGTATAAAATTTTTGAAAATCCAAAATATGTGTCACAGTCTATAATTTTTTTGCTAAAAAAAATTCAATTTGATAAAGTTTAGACTATGTTATCATGGTCACACACGAGATTTTTTGTATTCTGGGAAAGTTGTAGAAGAAAAAACATAATTAATTATTTACTTGGAAAAAAATTACAAAAAAATATGTGTCACATCCGGATAGGATTCTACTACTTATATCTAGAATCTTGTAAAAAAAATTATCATTTGATTGTGTTTAAGGTGGTCAAACATATGCCTACTTCTTATTTTTTTCCTGAAATGTTCGTACTAGTACATTGAAATTTGAAATTTTCAACATATAGAATAATTTGTTTTCAAAAAAGGCCTAGTATCTTAGAAACTAAATTCAATTTTCTAAAAATTCTCTTCTTACATATTTTTGATATAATATTTATAACTTGGTCAAATTTTTCTGTCAACTTGCCTAAACCCGATTTTCTGAATTTTCATTGCCACTTAAGGGCCTAGTTTGGCATACCATGATCCTACACATACCCACTTCTAATATACATTTTTATACTAAAGATAACTAGAATAAGATCATACAAAAATGAAGAGGAAAGATATGTCTTTAAACAAAGTCCAACTATTAAAGACTCTAGCCAAATCTATTTTCTCCTTTAAACCACTACATAAGACAAACATACAAAAATATTGGGGACGTAATTTAAAGGCCTACAATAGTCATAAACCCTTTTGGTTTTCCCATCTCTAATAACATCTAAAATAAATGTACTAATAAAAAAAGATAATATAAAAAAGATAAAATAAATAACACTTGATATTCCATATTAAAGACGAATAAACAAATAATAAGTGTGATGGAAGGAATTCCCTTCAATAGAAAGAAGTTTAAGCTTGCTCAACCAAAGATAATCTTGGATGCTTTAGATGAATGAAACTTTTATGGTGGTGATAATGAACCAAGTTAATAGAAATGTGATAGCTGAGACACATAAAAACTAGTAGTAAGAGTGAAAGAAGCATGAAGAGACAACAAACTACTAGAAGAGCTAGAAGTTTTAAGAATTGAAAAGAACACCAAGAATGAAGTGAACAAGGATGATAAAAGAATCCTACAAGAATCTTGACATTAGTGAATCATAGGATAAGGTTCTACACTACTAGAACCAGTATGATTAATGCTCCAACAACCATATCTAGACTAAATATTTACGAGACCAAAGTGTGTCATATGGAAATCTTTGTTATGTGAACATGTTAAAAAATAGAATAGTCAACACGGTTAGGATTTAGACCAAAAATGATGACAAGGCATGTGGAGGGGGGTGGGGGTTTAGGTGACTATTTTGATTTAGTTAAATCCAAGGAACCATCCAACTTGGAATTGCAAAGTGTACAATTTATGTTATTACAAAGATATATTACATTTAATTAGTGACTAAGCATTCTCCCTAGAAATTTATTGTATTAACAAGATAATCATTTTTTTAACAAAGGGGAACATAAATTTACATTAAAAGTAGATATTGACTAATCATATATAATCATGTTATTAGTTATCAATGTATAACAATATCTATAAATATTAAATTATGTAAGAAAATATGCTAGAGATAGAATTGGTAAATAACAATTTTGCCCCACATATAGGAAATGAATGATTTGTGGTCCTCAATAAAAATATATC
>BSBK01008890.1:25000-175583 GCA_027943335.1 Chamaecyparis obtusa | reverse complement strand
ATATATATATATATATATATATATATATATATATATATATATCATATGCCTCTTATCTATATATATATATATATTATATACATTAATATATGTAAAAGTTCAATTTTTTTCATTTGCTCCCGCCCTTTTTTTATCTGCCTGGCAATATCGGGTACCTGATATGAAATCAGATACCCAATTTTGGACAAGTAATATTGGACCAAAATATTCCCTGTCCCCATAGACTAGACAATCATGAGATTTTATACTTTTTTCACACGTTGCAGAAAAAAAAAATGATTTGGGGCCCATTATTTGATTTTTGTCGACTTGTGGTCTCACCATGGGAAGCAATAGTCATCAAAAGGCTAAACATAAGAGGAAGCTAACAGATGAAGAAATTCAAGCATATAGGGAAAAAGATAAGGAAAATCACCGAAGAAGGAGAGAAGGTATGTTACACATTAATCAATCTGACCCCATAAATGTAGTTGTAAGTGAAGAGGATGTTGAATTTGAAAATGTACAGATGGAGATTGAAAATGTAGACTTGGGGAATGAAAATGTTGCACAAGAACCACATGAATGTTACACATCTCCAAATTACATGCGAAATGAAGTCCCTTGCAATAAAGATAATCAAACTTCAAATTCGGGGCTTTCAGGAAGACCTAAATGGTTAATTGAAATTGAGGAGAACATTATGAATAATTGGCAAGGAAAGAGGTCACATAGAACCATTAGGTTGTGGGCTTCAAGACTTTATGATCAATTTTTTGGAAACAAGACATTGGTTGAGCAATGTCAAATTTTTGTCCAATTGTTAAAGATACAAAAGATGAGACCCGTGCTTGTGAAATTGAAGATTCGTGTGAACAAGAAAATGGAGAGAAATGCCATTTTTGTGAAGAATATTTTCAATGCTCTCAATAGCATTGGGAAGACTAGCAGAGAAAAAGACAAGAGAGTTGCTCGGAGGATTATTACAACCTCCTTAGTAAGTCATCAGTTGAGAAAGGCTCGTTTGATGAGGCAAACTTGTGTTGACTTCAATATAGATCGTAAAACTTTGGGTAGAGAACTTGCAAGAAAAGAAAGACTTGATGATCCGCTTCAAATTGATACATGGGCTTATGGTGGGAGACTTCCACGTTTAGATATGAAACTAACAGATGTTGTCAAGGATGAAATTCAACAATTTTTGGATGCTAACTCAAGAGTGTCACCAAATGTGAAGTATGTCTTGAAGTTGAGAGTTGGAAATCAAGACCGCACTCCACATCCTAAACATTATGTGGAGGTAAGTCAAACAATGTTGTATAAAAAATTTTGTGACACATCCAACATTGAAAATATCACAAAGGTCTTTTGAAGCCGTGAAGCCATTTTATTGTGTACCCCTTAAGATTAGGAATACATGTTGCAAATATCATGTTGAGTTTTCAATGCATCATGAATTATTACGGTCCATTCATTCTACTTTGTATACTAATGAAATGCTAGAGGATTGTGGTGCAAGTGGTCTTCCCAAATCATCAAGAGACTTTCTAGATCAATTTTTATGTCATAGAGATGATGGTTGTTTATTTTATAAAAAAGATTGCTTAAATGCCAAGTACTCAGAATGTGGTGGCTTGTCCAAGTTTAGAACATGTTTTCATGAGGGTTTGGAACACAATTTTGGAAAGACACTCATCCAAAAAAAGGTATATGAAATGGTGAAATATACATTGAAGAGTGGAGGTGAAGGCTCTATATGTGAGTTAGTTGCAAAAGAATACAATGTTGCTGATTTTATCTCAGATTTCAAGACAAATATTTTTTACAAGTATGCAAGGCATAGTCACAGGTCTCAATGGTTGGATCAAAAATTCAGGACATGTAAGCACACTTTCCCCATTGGAACTATTATATCCATTGTAAACTTTGTGGAGAACTATACATTGCAGCCCCAAAATGAAACTCAAGCTCAATATTACAATTCCATTTAGGTTGCTATTTTTGTACACATAACATATAGACATTCCCCTGATAGCACAAAAGATGAGTGAAAGATAATCAGAGAGTACCATTTTTATATGAGTGATGACAAGTCTCACTCTCATGAGTTTTTTCAACATTATTTCTAGAACTATTTTGACTTCTTGCAGGAAAATGGTATTGCTATGGATAGGCATCTCATTTGGTCAGATAATTGCACCGGTCAATTTAAGAATGCCAGAATGTGTTATTGGTTGTGTAGAATGCATGTGGAGAGAGGTGTACCTCATATTTGGAGTTTTTTTGAGTCAGGGCATGGGAAAGGGGAGCATGACAGAGAAGGCACATGTGTGAAGAGAGCTCTAGTTAAGGAGAAATTGAGGATTTTAGGTGCTATACTTCTTGATGCTCATTCTATTGTTGATTGGTGTACTTTAGCATTGTCATAGGGGGGACTCTTGATTCTACAGTGCATAGATTCTTTTGGTTGGTTGAGGAGGGAACTATAGGAGATAGATTGTATTTTCAAACAATGAAAGACTCTTCAAAAATGCATTCATTTTGAAGCTCCAATAGTAGTACATGGACCATTTGGACACGAGAGTTAGCTTGTTTTTGCCCCATGTGTTTTTAGTATGATTGGGATCATTGTGAGTCAAGTGAGTGGGCGGATACATGGGTTCCACAGTATCTAACTCCTTTATCTTTGACACTCTCTATAAGAAATGATGACATGGACACTTTAGTTGACTATGACCATCTTTCAGATCTTCTGAAGCTAGGAAATGTTTTTGCATTGGTTGCACCATAGGGGAATGATGATAGGTTAGATTATTGGTTATCACATTATGTACAAGGTAAACATAAGCTTGTACAACCAATGACAGATGGTGATGGGTTCACATATCCTACTAGATCAGTTGTTGTTGTGGGAACATTGCTACGAACATACATGATTAGAAAGAATGGAATTCCCACATTTGAAGACTATGAGAAGCACATAACTATTCTCATGTATTCACACCTTGTTATAGCAACAAATGTTCTCATGTATTCACACCTTGTTATAGCAACAAATGTCAAGTTGTCAAAGCATCAAGGAAGACCAAAGACAAAAGAACTTTGGAGTATTAGTACTATTGATCATGAAGCACTATTGGAGACCCTGAAGCAAATAGATGACCCTTCAGGAACACTTGACTAGGTAATAAGTTAACTTAGTGCATTGTTTTCTAAGTTTGTTAAGCTTAATTTCAATACAATAATTTCACCTTTCTTAGATTGTATTTTGAGTCAATAAACATGGTTTTGTATGTGGATTGTAACTTGTGCAGGACCACCTATGAAGACGCCTATGGTCACCATGGATCCAATCAGAGATAGAAGGACAAAAAGATGCTTAATGGTTAATTGAGATCTTTGGAAGCCTATAATGGAAATTTGTAACAATCAATTTGATTTAAAAGTTAAATGTCCTAAAACTCTTGATAAGGACTTATGACCAAAATCATGTATTGGTGGCCAATAGTGCCAATAAGGGATCTTACATGTCATTTGCATGGTTTCAATTCTTACATGTTTGATTGTTGTTTATAATTCTTTAAGGATATTATTTTTTATCATTTCAAACAATCTATAAAAGTTAAACCTCAAACATAATAAGCTTCATAGTTCAAATTTCACAAGCTTAATCATGATTAGTTTCATAGTTCAAATTTCAAACATACCACTAAACGTTAGTTGAAAGCATCTCAGTAGTGTATCTTTCAAACCATCTAACCTAGCATCAAACCATCTACTCCATTGGCTCCGGTTGGCTAGGTAAATGCTAGTGACAACCCCGTTCCACCCATGGAGTCATGGGAATGCTCACAACCACACTCGACCCAAGTGACCCCAAGGTGCACTAAGCAATATTGGGCAGCGATCTTCCGGGGCTTATATCTCGGAGCTCATGAGAGGTATTGAAAAACCATTAGGGGCTATGATATCATGTTTTTAAGGTCTACAATAACCTCTCTTAGTTTTGGGTGATTCGACTTCATTTGCATTTGGTAGGGCAATCTCAGTCGATGCCAAAACTTATAGTGAGGGCCAATTGAAAGCAGCTCAACATTGTATCTTTCAAACCATTTGACCTAGCATTGAACTATCTACTCCATCAGCTCCAATTGGCTAGGTAAATTCCAGTGACAACCCCATTCCACCTGCGGAGTCACAGGAATGCTCGCGACCATGCTCGACCCAAGTGACCCCAAGGTGCACTAAACATGATTGGGCAGCAATCTTTCATGGCTTGTATCTCAAAAATCATTAGAGGTATCAACAAACCATCAAGTTCTATAGGATCATTTTTCTGAGGTCTACAATAAATTCTCTTGATTTTGGGCTATTTGACTTCATTTGCATTTGGCAAGGCAATCTCAGTTGATGCCAAAACTTGCCATGAGGGTCAGTTGAAAGCGGCTCAGCAACATATTTTTCGAACTGTCTAACCTGGCATCAAACCATCTACTCCATTAGCTTTGATTGGCTAGGTAAACACCAATGACAACCTCGTTCCACCCATGGAGTCATGGGAACGCTCACGACCACGCTCGACCCAAGTGACCCCAAGGTGCACTAAGTAATATTGGGCAGTGATCTTCTAGGGCTCGTATCTCAGAGCTCATGAGAGGTATCAAAAAAATATTAGGGGATATGGGATCTTGTTTCTAAGGTTTAAAATAACCTCTCTTAGTTTTGGGTGATTCAACTTTATTTGCATTTGGCAGGGCAATCTCAGTCGATGCCAAAACTTGCAGTGAGGGTCAGTTGAAAGAAGCTTAGTAGAATATCTTTCAAACCATCTGACCTGGGATTGAACCATCTACTCCATTTTCTTTGGTTGGCTGGGTAAATGCTAGTTACAACCTCATTCCACCCATGGAGTCACCGGAATGCTCGCGACCACGCTCGACCCAAGTGACCCCAAGGTGAACTAAGCATGATTGGGCAGCAATCTTCTGGGGCTCGTATCTTGTAGCTCATGAGATGTATAGACAAACCATCAAGGGATATGAGATCTTGTTTTAGAGGTCTACAATAAAATCTCTTGGTTTTGGGTGATTCGACTTCATTTGCATTTCATAGGAAAATCTCAATCAATGCCAAAACTTGTAGTGAGGGTCAGTTGAAAGTGGCTCAACAATGTATGTTTCAAAACATCTAACTTGGAATCAAGCCACCTACTCCATTAACTCTGGTTGGCTGGGTAAATGCTAGTGACAACCCCATTTCACCCACAGAGTCATGGGAATGCTCATGACCATGCTTGACCCAAGTGACCCCAAGGTGCACTAAGCATGATTGGGCAGCGATCTTCTGGGGCTTGTATCTCAGAGCTCGTGAGAGGTATCAACAAACCATCAGGGGCTACAGGTGTACACACTAAGTAGTGCACTTCTCTAAATCATTGCTTCCAAGAGAATCCATGGATTGGAAACCTTTAGAAATCAATTTAGAGCTCCCTAGGCATGGAGTGCAAGGGTGTTAAGAATGCTCTCAGCTAGAGCTATTAAGCCAATAACCTTGCTAGTAAACCATGCAATGGGAGATTCAAATGAATACAAGGGAAAGAATGCCAATATCCTCAAAAAATCCAAATGGAATGTAATGCAACTACACTAAGAATGAAGATGCAAACTAAGCTATGGAAAGAAAGAACAAGTGTTACAAATCCTTACTATTTAGACTATGTGAGATCTAAGCTAGAGCTTGAAAGGAAACTAATATAAGAAAGCATAAACATGAAGCTAAGCTAAGAATGAAAGAATGAAAGCTAAATGTAGAAAGATCTCCAAAAGGCTCCAAAGTCTTCAAAAGCTCTAAAGTCTCCAAGAAATCCTGCAGCATAAAGTTAGCATAAAAAGTTGGGGTTCTAGAATGAAGAAGAGAGCTCTCCTTTTATAAGAAATGAGAAAGAATGGACCATGGATATTAAGAGGAAAAAGATTTAATCAATGGTGGAGCATCGAAGAGGAGCAATCCATGTGCACATGTATCCTCCAATGAGAAAATAAGAGTTGACTTTTGTGCCCATATGAGACAAAAAAGTGCTTTTTCCCTTTTTAAAAAAAGAATAATGCTTTATTTGTGCAACTTAGGATAAGAGGAAAAGTGGGGGCTTTTATTTAATAAAAGGAGAGGAAATTCCTTTTAAATAAATAAAGACTTTAGGATAAGATGGTTAGCCCATAGAAAATAATTGAATAAATGATAGAACTAGGATTTGATCAAGAATAAGCAATTGATGATTTTAGCAAAAGGGGCTAATAGTCTAGGTGACCATTTTTAGGTGATTACAATAGGATCATGTTTTTGAGGTCTACAATAACCTCTCTTAGTTTTGGGTGATTCAACTTCATTTTTATTTGGCAAGGCAATCTCAGTCGATGCCAAAACTTGCAGTGAGGGTCAGTTGAAAGCGGCTTAGTAGCATATCCTTCAAACCATCCAACCTGGCATTGAACCATCTACTCCATCAGCTCTAGTTGGCCAGGTAAAGGCTAGTGACAACCTCATTCTACCGATGGAGTCAACAAAATGCTCACAACCACACTCGACCCAAGTGACCTCAAGGTGCACTAAGCATGATTGGGCAGCGATCTTCCAGGGCTCGTATCTCAGAGCTCATGAGAGGTATCAAAAAAATATCAAGGTCTATGGGATCATGTTTTCAAGGTCTACAATAACCTCTCTTGGTTTTGGGTGATTCAACTTCATTTGCATTTGGCAAGGTGATTGTTGATGTCAGTTTTGTACCACTACATAACATATAGAAATTGAATACTTGATATAGAATACCAAACACTCAACCCTCTCTTGAAATGTAAATACTCATGAAGGACATGAGAAAACTCCAAGGTTCCTTACACCTGTGGATACTAACTCAGTTATATTAATGTGATTTGCTGGTTAATCACATAGGCGGGCTTACATTGTTCATTCAAAGATAACTTGGTGGTACTTTGCTTTAATAAATCATAATCATGGAGTAAAACATCACTTTAATAAATCATTTAGAGATTACCTGACCAAAGGAAATTTCCATCTAGAGACCATGCGACTAGAGTTCCTTTTCTTACAAAATTTGTTACAGAAGTTGCTAGATCTTGAGAAAACCTACAAAGACTTGGAGACTAAAGGGGTAATCGCTAAATTGTTTGATAGTAAAGAATATTCCAAAGTGCTTGTGAGATCGGGCGACAAAGGCTTTCAGGCACTTGCTAAATATAAAGGAATATTCTTATTTCTTTGGGAGACTAAGTGACTAAAGAGAAAGAATAAAGCACACATGCTTATCTCGAAGCTTAAGTGATCTGATAAAGTAACAGAGAAATAGAAGGCCGAAAGGTTAAACTAGGGTTTTTAAATTTTTTAAAGATACTTAGACCTAGGAAAACCTAAAGACCTAAAACTTCATCAAAAAACATCCTCGACTTTTAGGACAAAAGGCAAAAATAGATATTTTAACCAATAGGTCCAAGACAAACCTACCCTAACTATGTACAAGACTCTAAAGGGACAACACTAGCCGATCTAATATATACACTAGATCTAATATGGTTTCTTAGGATGTTCAAAAGTAACAAGGTTTGGGTGATAATTCTCAATCTCACAAACTCATCATTGTACTCTGAAAAAAAAATTTCTACCTCAAACTCAAACTTAAGAAAATTATCATGCAAGATCAATAATTGAGGCAACTCATAGGGTCCATGGTCAATCCAAATACAAGTTGTTTTTCCAAAATTTCCATAATCAAAATAAGAACTTTCATACCTTTCATCATTAAGAGAAAGGAAAGAAACAACCTGGTGTGCTTCATGTGGCAACTCTTGTTCAAACCTCAATTTATCATTCACATCTTTAGAAGGTCACAAATGGTGATGAATCTTCCCTCTAACATCTACATCAAACTCATTGGTAGTCAAGGCAGGATCAATCTTGGAATCAAGCTCATGAAATATCATCTTTGGGGGCTTGTCTTTGTGAAACATGAACCATGCATCCTTGTGAATCTCCTCAAGTGTATCCTCAAAAATCAAGGATTACTTGATATTCTCCCCATCAAACACCTCTCCAAGTTGCTCGAACACAATATCCAACTGTAGCATCAACCCAAACTAGTCTTTGTTTTCCTTTTCCATGAGAGCAACGTGATCACCGCTTAACAATCCTTGCATATCCTCACCACTAGGAGCTTCATCATCTAGCATGTAATTTCCATTTGAACTCTCTTTAGGAACATCTTCCAATTCTTTATATAGACTCTCACCAAACATAGCACCTTCAAGACTGATAGGAGAACCATCATACATCTTTGTGAGTTTCCCATCAACTTCCAT
Source organism: Chamaecyparis obtusa (assembly GCA_027943335.1). Taxonomy (NCBI): domain Eukaryota; kingdom Viridiplantae; phylum Streptophyta; class Pinopsida; order Cupressales; family Cupressaceae; genus Chamaecyparis; species Chamaecyparis obtusa. The sequence continues at coordinate 167,235 of BSBK01008890.1, read as the reverse complement.
TTCAAGTGGTAAGATTTTTGGAGGTTGAAGTTGATGGTGAACCATGCCACTTGCAACAAATTGTCTGTCTTGGGATGCCTTTGGTAATGAATCCATTCATATTTATTCCATAAGATCCTTAAGCATGCCCCCAAAGAATATGGTGGTAATGATGTCCTGGAATGCTTTATCAAACTTTTCCTCATATCTTGATTCACTTGTAGTAACTTGCAATTCCTTGTTCAACTTGTCTACTTGATTTCTTCTTTCATTAAGGGTGCTAGAGATTTCTTCCAACTCATCCTCAAGAATTTGACTTTGTAGCATGAGGGAAATTTCACCAAGGATCACCTCTTCAAACTTGTTATGATCTTCTAGCTCCTCAAAGTGTGAATCCTTGTTTGATATGCTTCCTCTTCTTTGGATGAATTCAACTACTTCCTTAATTTTCTTGTCAACTTCTTCCTCTTGAGGAGTAAAGTGTGAAGGCTCATCTTCCACATGAATGTCTTGGTTTTTAGGTTCAACCACGCTATCCTCTCACAAGTTGTTTTTTTCTTTGTTGGGTGAGGATACAATATGCTCATATTTTAGTTTACAACTTAAGTAATGAATGCAATATTTTTTTCCATCCTTTGATGCCAAGCTCATTTGTTTGAGGCATGCACTCCAAATTTCATCTTTATTTGGTTGCTCACAATCAAACCATCCCATCTCCTGCTTGGCCTGCTTTATGATATCCTGACATGGTTGACAAGTATATTCTGAATGTCTCACATTGTGTAGTCAACACCACCCTGAGAGAAACATATCTTTCACATATAGTTCCTCCTCACTTAGTCCCTTCTTGATCATTTCCTTGAAACTATTCAAAAACATGTTAACTCTATCATTTGATTTAGAAAATGGAACTAGTGTGAGGATATCCCAGAAGGACATCTTCCTTTGTAATACCAACTCCACTCTTGACAGAAATGTCAAACAATTAAGCTCATCATGTGTGGTTGTCCCATGAATCCTGCACTCACAAACTAATGCCAATTCAGACAAATTTTGTGGATACAATTGTGCATTCAAAGCCTCCCAAAATTGAGCAATGTCAACTAGATGAATGCCTTGACCATGAAACCACTGCCCATCCATTGAGAAGTCTTTTACTTCTTTTGATTTTCTAATTTTTTTTAAAAAAAATTTTAAATTTTTTTTGAACTTTTGAAGAGATCTCTCACATCACAAATATAACATGAAAGCTCATTGTTGTTGATAGTCCATGAATGAACATTGTTTAGCCCTCCTAGCACCAAATAATGTTGATGTTAGTTTTGTACCACTACATAACATATAGCAATTGAATACTTGATATAGAATACCAAACACTCAACCCTCTCTTGAAATGTAAATACTCATGAAGGACATGAGAAAAATCCAAGCTTCCTTACACTTATGGATACTAACTCAGTTATATTAATGTGATTTTTTGGTTAATCACATAGGTGGGATTATGTTGTTAATTCAAAGATAACTTGGTGGTACTTCACTTTCTTGACTTGTTCTTTCACTCCTTGATCACTTTCACTTTCAACTACTCCTACCACTAATTGCTTATTGGTCTACTACTACTCCTATGAATGAAGAAATTGGAAAATGGAAGGGGATCCAACCAAATGAAAGCTTTCCTGTGGCACTGCCTCCATAGGTGCAATGATTCAAGGGGAATTGGACTAGATTACCACACAAGTCTTCCTAACAAGCCGCTAGGATGCTAGTGGCCTAGTATATAGATCCCTATCAAACATTCACTAACATCACCATACAACTAGCCATCTACTTCTACTCTAACAACATGAAATGAAATCCTACTTTAATTTGAGAGATGAGAAGAAACATTCAATACACAAAAATGATAATGTTTATCCACCATGCAAACCACAACAATGAATAGAGAACAATTTTGATAGTATTTTGGCAACAATTCTCCAACATAACCCCTTTTTACAAATGAGAACAAATGGCCTTATATAGAGGCTCAAAATTACAATGAGTGGCCAAGATTAAGGGGCAAAATCAAGGGCCAAGATTAAACCTTACAAACCCTAATTAGGGTTACCATCTTTCAACCAATTACATGAGGGCACCAACTTTGTGGGCTAATGAGAAAATTACAATAATCTATCAACCAATGAGAACATAGGACACTTGGCATGATTTTATTGCATGCACATGAAATTGCCACCTCATCAACCTTATCTTATAAATTTATTTAATCCTTGAGATGAGGTGAAGCCTTGGATGCTTGAGCTCATCCTTAGAAACTTTCTCATCACCACTGGAACTTCCTTGTACCTGATTTCCTGACCTTGAAAGGGTGAGGTCTCTATGCACTTGGGGTAATCTTGCCTTGGCCCCGGTGGCTTGCCTAGATGTGAACCTTCTTGCAATTTGAGAGCCTTTCTCTTGGCCACCCCCTTGAAATCAAACTTGACCTCCTTCATTATCCTTGCCTTAACTGTCCTGGTCCTCTCTAAGCTTCTTACTCAAATTTGGTTTGCATGCACCCCCTCTGCTTCAATACTCTTGGGTTCTGGGGGCACCTGCCTTGGCCATTCCTCCTGCAAGGCCCACAATCCACCCATTACTTGATTTGAAATAATCATTAAGTCCATTAATTTCCTCCTAGCTAGTTAGTGAGTTGGTTCCTTCACCACCTAATTAAGCTATGTGGAGTTCATCTTACATTTGACATTATGTGAATTATTCATTAAGTCCATTTCTAATAGCTAATTACAACTTAGTTTGTGTGTTGAACAATCTTACCATCCAAGTTATGATTGTTTTGTTTGTATAAATTTGTAGTCCATTCTTATCTTTCCTCTTAATGTGATTAAATCTAATTACTAGTTGTCTTTTTTTGATTTGTAATGAAAGAAAACAACTAGCCAAGGAAAGAAGACACACAACTCCACTCCATGGAACTCACCACTGAGGGCAGACTCCTAAACATGGAGGGCCAACCACATAAAAAAAAGTCCAAGTCCCAGTTCCTATTACATTGGTGTAATGTTCCAACACCTACCTCTTGACCTTTAGAACTTGCCTACTTAGCCTATTACAACTTATCAAAAAAATGCATGACCCTCTTGGGTGTTAGAACCCTCTCAAATCTAACCAAGCTAGCTTGCATGAATAGCCAAGCCTTGCCTAGCCTCAAATATCTTCAAATCTCTTCCAACCTACAATGAAACCTGCTTCCTCAATTGTACCTACAATGAAAATATGGAATGGAGGGTGGGGGTGAAGTGGATGTAAGTGAAAGATGGAGATGGAGGATAGAGCTATGAAAATGTGGTGGCAGCTTGTCTCCTTATCCTTCTTGGCCAAGGGGGAGGAACTCTCCATCAACTTGTCTCTCAACTATATCATGTTCACTGTGCCAATGCCGATGTCCCTCACTTGCTTCAATTTTCAGAAGAAGGTGGTCTTGGCATCATGTCTTCCTTGTCTTACTTGGTATGCATTTCACTTTGGGTTCTTTCTTGCACTAGCATCTACCATCCTAAACACTTATTTCTACCCCTTCTTTCTATAGTGAGGTGGGACTACACTTATCTCTGCCCCTTCACCTAGGGATGATCAAACATATTTCTACCTCACCAATTCCTATCACACTACACTTATCTCTGCCTCTTTGGTTAGGGATAGACTACCACTTATTTCTGCCTCTTCATTACCTATGAGATGGACTACACTTATATCTCCCAACTTTGTTCCTAGGGGTGGGACTACCACTTATACCTCCTTTCTCCAAATCCTAAATGGAACCTACACTTATATCTCCCAACTTCAAGCCCTAGGTGAAATGATGAAGTCATGGATGGATGATGCAAGAAGAAAATAGGGAAAATGTACCAAGCAAGAACAAGAAGAAAATCTACCTTTTAGACTAGCCTTCACCCTCAAGCATGAAGATCATCCTCTACACCAACAAATTCTCCTCCAAAGAAGAAGACAACACCAAAAATGCACTCCTCCACCAAAAGAAGAAAGTCACCCCTTGCTAAATGCACTCCTCCTTGCAAAATTTTTATCTTTTGCTACTCCAAGAGCTCCTCCTTGGCTGCCAAGAGACAAGTGAAAAATGAATGAGAAAATGAGGAGACACGCCCTCCCTTTATACTAATTTTTTGCCTCTTCAAATAGGGCTGACCTGCATTGGAGGGAAAATAAAATTAATTAAATTGCCAAACATATAACCCAAATTAAATGCATTAAATCACATAGTCTTGGGTATTTAATTTTAATTTAAAACTGGGCCAGTGTATTACAAAAACAAATATCCATGCAATAGCATGTTAATTTTCTTTTTAAAATGAAATTGGGCCACTCCAAAAAATGATCCATATGGGGCCCTTAAACATTGAAATTAACCAAGCCATGGCCCCCAAAAATTAAATTAATTTAAGGAAAGGGAAGATTTAAATTAAGAGAGCCACTTGTATTGAATTGTGCAAAATTATGGGTTTAAATTAGCCAAATCCAAAATTATCATAGGCCCTAAAATTGAAATTTTGAAAAAAGGTCATTTAGGCTTCTAATATAGCTTTAAACCTTGCCCATTGTGGACCCAATTACTTACTTTGAATTTCACACCTCTTAGGTCTTAAAATACATTGAATTTAACACACAAAGGGGCCCAAATTAAATTTCTAAATTACAAATACTCAGCCCAAAAATATGATTTTATTTATTTTAAAATTGCCAAATTAATGCATAAAAATCACAAGTGGGGCTGGAATTGATGGCTGCCTTGGGTGATGAAAAATTTATGTTTTTTGTGCCCAATACCAAGCAAAAATAAAAAATGGGAAGGGCTGCCAGCTGTAGCTTTTTTTTATTTTATAAATTTAGAATTTTTCCCAAGAAAATTTGATTTTAGCCCATCTAAATCATAACAACACCATCCCAAAATCAAAATCTGCCAGCCAATTAAAATTTAAATAAATTTCAATTCCATTTCCAACTTTCATTTACTCTTTTTCCCCATTTAAATTTTCAAAAATCGCACTTGGGAATTTAAATTTTTATTATTTTTCAATTCAAAAATTATTTAGCAATTTAATTTCCATTCGGCAATTAATTTTCTTTTTCTACAATTTTCTTTGGGGCGATGGTGTGAATACCTCACAACAACGATTTCACTCGATGCCAAAACTTGCAGTGAGGGTCAGTTGAAAGCGGCTCAACAACATATCTTTCAAATCATCCAACCTGGCATTGAACCGTCTACTCCATTGACTCTGGTTGGCTGGGTAAATGCTAGTGACAACCCTATTCTGCCCAGGGAGTCATAGAAATGCTCACCACCATGCTTGACCCAAGTGACCCCAAGGTGCACTAAGCACGATTGAGTAGTGATCTTTCGTGGCTTGTATCTCAGAGTTCATGAGAGGTATTGACAAACTATCAAGTGTTACAGGATCATGTTTCTGAGGTCTACAATAACCCCTCCCAGTTTTTGGCAATTCCACTTCATTTGCATTTGGCAAGGTGATCTCAGTTGATGCCAAAACTTGCAGTGAGGGTCAGTTGAAAGAGGTTCAGCAGCGTATCTTTCAAACCATCTGACCTGACATCAAACTATCTACTCCATCAGCTTTGGTTGGTCAGGTAAACGCCAGTGACAACCTAGTTCCACCCAAGGAGTCAAGGGAATGCTCGTGACCACGCTACCCCCAAGTGACCCCAAGGTGCACTAAGCACGATTGGGAAGTGATCTTTTGTGGCTTGTATCTCAGAGCTCGTGAGAGGTATCAACAAATCATCAATTTCTATAGGATCATGTTTTTGAGGTCTACAATAACCTCTCTCAGTTTTGGGTGATTCGACTTCATTTTCATTTGGCAAGGCAATCTTAGTCGATGCCAAAACTTGCAATGCGGGTTAGTTGAAAGCAGCTCAGCAGCATATCTTTCAAACCATCTAACTTGGCATCAAACTGTCTACTCTATTAGCTCTAGTTGGCTAGGTAAATGCCAGTGACAACCTCATTCTGCCCACAGAGTCACAGGAAAGCTCGCGACCACGCTTGACCCAAGTGACCCCAAGGTGCACTAAGCATGATTAGGAAACCATCTTCTTGGGCTCATATCTCAGAGCTCGTGAGAGGTATTGACAAATCATTAGGTGTTACAAGATCATTTTTTTGAGGTCTACTATAACCTCTCTTAGTTTTGGGCAATTCAACTTCATTTGCATTTGGCAAGGTGATCTCAGTCGATGCCAAAACTTGCAGTGAGGGTCAGTTGAAAGCGGCTCAGCAGCATATATTTCATACCATCTAACCTGGCATCAAACCATCTACTCCATTAGCTCTAATTGGTAGGGTAAATGCCAGTGACAACCCCATTCTACCCATGGAGTCACTAGAACGCTTGCGACCACGCTCGACCCAAGTGACCCCAAGGTGCACTAAGCACGATTGGGCAGTGATCTTCTAGGGCTTGTATCTTAGAGCTCATGAGATGTATTGACAAATTGTTAGGGGATAAGGGATCATGTTTTTGAGGTCTATAATAACCTCTCTCAGTTTTGGGCAATTTGACTTTATTTGCACTTGGCAAGGTGATCTCAGTCGATACCAAAACTTGGAGTGAGGGTTAGTTGAAAGTGGCTCAAAAACATATCTTTCAAACCATTTGACTTGGCATTAAACTATCTACTCCATTGGCTCTAGTTGGCTAGGTAAACCCTAGTGTTAACCCCATTCTACCCACAAAGTCACGGGAACACTCGCGACCACGCTTGATGCAAGTGACCCTAAGGTGCACAAAGCATGATTAGGAAGCGATCTTCCGTGGCTCATATCTCAGAGATCGTGAGAGGTATCGAAAAATTGTCAAGTGCTACAAGATCATGTTTTTGAGGTCTATAATAAACTCTCTCAGTTTTGAGCGATTCGACTTCATTTTCATTTGGCAAGGCGATCTCAGTCGATGCCAAAACTTGTAGTGAGGAATAGTTTAAAGCGGTTCAGTAGCTTATCTTTCAAACCATCCAACATGGCATCGAACCATCTACTCCATCGGCTCTAGTTGGCTGGGTAAATGCTAGTGACAACCCCATTCCACCCAAGGAGTCAAGGGAATGCTCGTGACCATGCTTGACCCAAGTGACCCCAAGGTGCAATAAGCATGATTGGGAAGTGATCTTCTATGGCTCGTATCTCAGAGCTCATGAGAGGTATGGACAAACCATTAGGGGCTATGGGATCTTGTTTTTGAGGTCTATAATAACCTATCTCGATTTGGGGTGATTCAACTTCATTTGCATTTGGCATGATGATCTCAGTTGATGCCAAAACTTGGAGGGTCAGTTGAAAGTGGCTCAGTAGCATATCTTTCAAACTGTCCAACATTGCATCAAACCATCTACTCCATCAACTCTGGTTGCCTAGGTAAATGCTAGTGACAACCTCGTTTCACCCATGGAGTCACTAGAATGTTCGCGACCACGCTCGATCCAAGTGACCCCAAGGTGCACTAAGCACGATTAGGCAACAATCTTCCATGGCTCAACTGACCCCAATATGATGAGTTATATGCATAGTGAGTATATACATAGTATTAAAAAAATATAGTACTAAGTGGCTCAGGTGAGTATATATAATGTTATGAAACATAAGAACATAGGAAATCTATAGAAGTGAAACCTCAAACATAATAAGCTCCATGAACAGGGTATTCCCGAGTAGAGAAAAACAAATGTAACTTCAACAAGATATAATTTAAATCATAATGATAATTATAGTCAAGATATAACTTCACCATTCAATTCCATAAACATGAATAATAAATATGTATATACAAAAGATGATGCAAATATAACATATAAATGAACATGTTCTATATATACAAAGTATCAAATATATCAAAAGTATCTCCATATAGAAATATGGCACATGCCATTTCAAAATGTCTACAAAATCAATATTTTAAGGTGTACAATGTGGCATATATGCCATCTCAAAATATGCCAAGTGGCATCTCTAAATGACCCCAAAACTAAAACTACATCCTATGTCATAGGGGGATCATCAAAATGTAGCATCTTTGAAGAAGTGTTGGTCTCTGATTGATCCTGCATAAAAAATGAGTTCAAACCCAAGTTAGATTGCTTACTTTATATGATTTGTACATATATATATAGTTCATAATTCAAACACTAATTTAATTAAAATTATAACTAAATACAAATATATATACCTAGTCTCTCGGTCGCCTACCACGATCAAGTGTCCTAGCATAAGTCCTAGGTAGCGAAGGGACCATGCCAACAATACCAACTGTGACCTATAAATATATATTTGCAATAATGAGATTAGTAGAGTGGTGGAACATAGAGTAATAAATCTACAAAATAGGATGATAGCATAATAAAATTACAAATTGATTGAACTAAAATTAAAACTTACATCTGATGATCCCTCCTCTGGAATAGTGGGTTGGGTCAACAAAGATATAAAAGATTCTCGTGGGCCCTCCCTCATACTCGGAGTAACCTATGAGAGTAAAAATATTGTCAATTATATATAAATGTACTTCATCATAGCAACCCTGGTTACAAAATACAAATAACAATATGTAAAAGTCTACATACAATCAAGCTATCACTCCAAATTGAGATCCTTGTAACCCTATGCTACTGAACTGTTGTCGAGACATCATCAATAGCCACACCCTATAGAATAAAGTGCAAGTAAAATATTTATTACTAAACACAAGTGGCATACATGTGCATGCATAATTAATCTTAAACAATTAACTACCTTTCCTTTGTCGACACCTAATGAAGGAACCCCCTCGTGCCCCCCACTGACATCAGCTGTAGCCTGCAAGAACACAATCAGATGACAATATATAAGTAAATGTATGAATTTTATTACTCTAATTGATAGAGATTTAAGCATGTACACCAAATGATATAAAAAATAACTAATGGGTACATAATTTATAATATACCATATAGTCATCAAGGCCAAATGAAATGGACAAAAGTATGGACTCATCCACCTGTCTCACCTCCTCCCGTGTCATCGACTGAACATAAATAGAAAATATATATATACATAAGTGCATGAAATCATTAAAACTAATCTAAATAAATAAATTATTTTTAAATTAAATAAGTCATGTGACAAATTTATTTATAATGTTTACTCTTACCGTATCAACAAGAGTCAATGGCTCTCCGTACACCTCCTGAGCACTCTCATGAGATGTAGATGCTCCATGAAGTGTTGCAGCCTCTAGAGCTGTGTCTCCTATATCCTTCTCATCAATAACATGTAACTAATATATATCAGCCCCAGTAAGCAGTCCAAGGCACATATTCTTGCATATAATGCAAATATGGGGCTTGCATACATGTGAACTTCGATGAGATGTTGATGCGCCAGCATCATCCACACCAAGAGGCAACACTGACCTGGTCTGTGTGATCAAATGATCTCTCAATAAATGAATGACCCTAATAGTCTATGAGGAAGCCTCTGTAATGATATTAGGATGCTACACTCGAGGAGGGGGTGCGACATCAGTGGGGGGGACAAAGGTAGTGGCCTTTTTGCGCTGGGTAGATGGCCTAGTTTGAAGAGCTCCTCCACCTACGCCCATGTTGGACCTCATACTCTAATAATCAACATGGTGACCAAGCACAAACTTAGCATATAATTTTTTTATGAAATAAAATGGGACCTCCAAATTTCTATGGGGTGGTTTATCAAAAACCATCCACCAGCGATCCCAAAAGTTTGTGTGCATTACTTCATTTGTGCACCATTTTATTGATAATTTGGGCTTTTTGGGGTCAACAGGTATTCCAATTTTAGGATTGACAAAAAGGGTAGTTATATCTTCCTTAGTTATATTAAGGGCTGCAATCCCATCATGGTCAAGCCCATCATCAAATTGGGTGTGCATATCATCACACCAATGAAGAGCAGCATTATGTTGTTGTGTGAGTGTGTCAATATTTTCAGCAATTGTATGTAGTGTGGCAAGCATGAGACCTAATGTAGGTATATTTTGATATGTGTTTTGGAAACCTCGTATTGTGTTCAAATTATCTTGTATCAAATCTTCTAAAGATCAAGGGTTTTGACACAGGGGATTATTTTTGGGATTGTTATTTGGTGCGGGAGGGTTATTTTCTTCATTGTTGTCAGCCATACCTGATTAAATAAAAAACAAATCTAAATTTCAATCTAATTTCATACAGTATTAAAAATATAAATAGAAAACCCTATTTCAACAAAAAAAATGACATTTGGCATGAAAATTAAATAGAATAATCAAAATAAACAAAACATTTACTTACCAAATATTTTGGGAGTCAAATTTGTTGTTGCCCAAATTAGATACCCAAAAATATATCAGGTATATGATATATCAAGCCATTTTAGCAAGAAAAAATGTGGAAAGAAATGAAGAAAAAGGCTCATGGGTTTTGGATTTATGCCATAGTTATTGGGTACCCGATAATATCGAGTACCTGATTAGGCCTGTGCTTTGGTGTCAAGTTTTCCCAGGTGTACTGACACCGAGGCCTACTCAAAAGTCAACAAGCATTTTCATGCGCTTTTGGATGAGTGAAAAGCGAATAGTTTTCACATCACCACTTTTTGGCCCCTCATGATCTTGCACATACCCTATAGTCTTTAGTAAGCCAAGAATAAAATCCATATTGATGTCAATCCAAGGTTTCTTAGGTACAACAATCGATACATACAATCTAGTATTCTGACTTACTCTTTTTGCAACTTGACAAATTTCAAAACTTTTCACAAATTTCTGAACAACTTTATACAACTGTAGCCAATAGTATTTCTCCTTAACCAAATTCCATGTTTTATCAATACCAAAATGTCTAGCCAAACCACTACTATGCTTCTCCTTTATCAAATTAGTTCTCATTACTCCTCTCGGTATACACCACTAAATACCTTTAAACAACATACCTTCCTGAATAAAATATTCATTCCATTTATTGTCTTGTTGATCTTGAATAAGTGCTCCTCACTTTCTCCATGGCTCAGAAAAATCAAGGTCAAACTCATAAGAATCTCTCATCTCATCAAAACCAAGAACTTCAATTTGTATCTCGGTCATCAAAGATCTTCTTCTACTCAATGCATCAATAGCTCAGTTAGTGACTCCACTCTTATGCTTTATCACAAATTTGTAACTCTACAAATACTCAACCCATTTCATATGTCTCCGATTCAACTTATTCTGACTACCCAAATACTGTAAAGCCTTCTGATTGGTATACAACACAAATTCACTTCATATCAAATAATGTCTCCATTTCTTCAGTGCTTGACCAACAACATAGAATTCTTGATCATACACAACAATCCACATGCATGATATCACATAACACCTTATCATAGTACTTTCCAATCTTCAAATTCACATAATATTGTTCACTTACCAAGAGTGTATGCTCATCTTTGATCCATGAAATCCAATAGGGCTTCGGATGTTCCAACCTTTTGAACTACAATTTTGTGACCATTTCCTCAGATGCCAGATTCTCTGAGCTACCACTATCAAGGATTACCTTCCAAAATTTATCATAAACTCTACATTTGGTCTTGAACAAACTTTTCCTTACCGGATCTTCCTTTTTTCTTTCATTCCATAGTGCTTTCCTTACCATCAAGTTATTTTCTTTCTCTGATTCATTTAGTGACTCTTCTTGCACCAAAGTATTTCTACTGCTACCAACCTTCTTACTAGCATGTGTACATTCAAAAGATCTATTTCCTTCTTCACTACATTTGTAACAAGTTCCTCAAAAACTTTCTCCACTATAACCACCTCGGTAGTTCTCACCTCTGCCTCTAGATGAACTTTCACCTTTCCACTCGGTCTTGCCTTTGTCAAGACTTATCTTTTTTGGTTCAGATCTACCATTTTCACCATTAGATCTACCTCTTCCTCTTGGAATCTATCACCTCAACCTCTTTGTCTTTGCTCATGTATTTTGTTCAATTTCTCCTCAGCTTGCAATGGAAATTGATAAGCCTCTTCAATGTTCTCCAACTTGACCAAACTAATTTCCTCTTGGATGGAAACTCTCAAACCATTCAAGTATCTAGCAATTCTTTCCACATCATCTTCATCATGTCTAGATCCGATATCTAATCTATAGAATTCCTTAGTATATTCCTTTACCAAGCTATCTTTCTACTTCAAACTTTACATTCACCTAACCAGGTTAATCTGATAATCACAAGGTAAGAACTTTCCTTTGAATTTATTCACCATTTTATTCCATACCTTGATTTTGTCTTTGTCTTTCCTCTTTCTATCCAGCTACAGATGTTCCCACCATAAGGATGCATGGCTTTTCAACTTTGTACTTGCAATCTTCACTTTCTTGTCTTCAAGAATGTTTTCATACTCCAAATACTTTTCCATCTCGGTGATCCAGTCCATCAATTCATCAAAATCCAATTTTCCACCATACTCTGGAGGATTGAAATGTGGTGTAGACTTCAGACTTATTAAAGCCTTAAAAAATCTTTCTTCACCTTGATCCATAACAGGTGCAGGTTTTTCATTTGCCTGTTCTTCCTCAATTTCATCATCACTAACATCTTCAAGATGGCTGCCTCTTCTCTAGGTTTTTTCAACAACTTCCAATCTAGCAGCAATTTGTCTCAACATGTTTGCCAATCCTGGATCTGCATATCACCTCCCACAAACCATCTTGACAACCCTCTACAATTGCAGGTCAAATTGTAATCTGCCACCCCACAATAATTCAACTAGGGCTTCTCAAGAGGAACCTACAAACCTAGATCCACAGACCTAGATCAAGATCTAACCTCACTCTGATACCACCTGATACAAGGCAGGGTTCAAGAGGGACCAAACAATGGCACACCCTAATGATCCAACCTACTCAACAACATGCAAAAGAAAATAACAACATAGTGAGAGAGAGAATGCATGATCTTTCATTAATTTTCATCAAATTGAATCATACATGTCAGGCGGTAAGGCCTTCCTGGTTAGGGCCGGATATTACAATGAATTACAAAAGTCCTAAAACATGCGAGGATCTACCAACAATCTCCAATCTATTATCTTCTTACTTCTATCTAAAACTACCTCCTAAACTACAACCAAACAACTACATTTATACAAGATTCTACCGAACTAAGTCAGCCTTCAGATCCACAATCAATGAAAGAAATAGTTAGATCTAGGACCATATGCTTCCCAATAATAGATTCTAGCATTAAATCTATGACCCATAATAAATGCACAACTCGACAAAACATAAACTCAAAAGAAACTACTCAGTAAGCAAGGATGACTGAGCAATAGAAAAGCATCACCGAGTGCCAGTGAAACAACCGATCGCCCAGGAGATAACTGACCACAATCGGTAACCAAAGAAAATCGACCAACTACCGACCAACTTGGTCAAAGAAGGAACTGAGAAACATAGACAAACTCCAAAATGTTTTTGGTGACACAAGATTTCCAAGGACCCGAGATGCTCCTACATCAATAATTCTCTAGCTTCATGAGATCCAATAGTAAATAAAAATGCTAGGATCCATCAATAATTCCCTAGTGTTAAACATGGGTCCTCAAAGATCCAAACAAGTAAAATACAATAGTGAGAATTATAATGTTGTGTCAATAAACAAATCAAATCAAGCAATGATATATATAGAAGGAAGAAATAGTCAGAGGCTTGTGGCCTTGAGCAATCAAGTACAATAAATAATCATCAATGGAAGCAAATAATGATTCCCTACCCTGATAGTCAATCATGCAATGAATTGAAATCAAGTAATAGTTAATCATTGATGCCCTAGAACATCACAACAAGAAGATAATAAAAATGCATGTTTGATTATGATTTCACCACCTTGTATTGGAACACCATGACCTTATGACATGTTCTGAGTTATTGTTATGGATGCCTCATTTGGAAATGATGCCATAGAAATATCAAATGAAACACAAACATTTGATGTTGATGTTGCATTTTTTGGATGATGCATCCATAGTATGGTTTGATTATGCACATGCATGATTGTAGATGAGGATATGTAATAGGATATCATGCATTTCTTAGATCCCTCAGATCTAACCCTATTTCTTTCCTTCTTATAGGTTCTGGATCAAGTAGGAGCACACTGGATTTACACCCTGGTCATCCTTCCATTATCTCTTCAGGAAATGTCTGGTACCCTATTGTTTATGCTCCTTTACTTATGTATACATGTATTCAACCTTATCTTTCTAGGAGTTGGCAATGCTCATGGCCTGTGTGAGCCCAAAAGTTTGATTTTTCACTCCTTTCTTTGTTCAAATGTAGGTGTTTATTTGGCTCTTTGATCATTCCATTTTCTTTATGTGAGCTCAAAGCATCATAATCATTACCTCCACCTAGGGCATTAATGATTAACTATTACTTGTTTTCAATTCATCCCATGATTCACTATTGGTTAGGGCATCATTATTTGCTTCCATTGATGATTATATAGTGTACTTGATTTCTCAAGGCTTCGAGCCTGTGACTATTTCTTCTTTCTCTATATATCATTTCATGATTTGATTTGGTTATTCAAACAACATTATAATACTCACTATTGTATTTTACTAATTTTCATAAATCTGAGTTGTGCGTGCGAAGAGGGTGAAGTCGATCTAGGCAAGGAGAGGTAGGTGTTTATTTGGATCTTTGATCATTCTATTTTCTTCATGTGAGCTCGAAGCATCATGCTTTACTTCCATTGATGATTATTTACTTGCTCAAGGTTGTGGGCCTGTGACTGTTTCTTCCTTCTATATATATCATTTCTTGATTTGATTTGGTTATTGACATAACATTATAATGCTCACTGCTTTATTTTACTTATTTGGATCTTTGAGGACCTGTGTTTAACACTAGGGCATTATTGTTGGATCCTTGCATTTTTATTTACTATTGGATCTCATGAAGCTAGGGCATTATGGATTTACTAATTGCATGGTCATTTGATGGCATGCTTACTATTTGGGGGATAGTTAGACAGTTAGTTAAAGGTTGGATTTTGTCTTTAGTTTGTTAGAAGTCATTATTAGTCTTTATTAGAAGTCTATACTTATGGCTTCAAGGATGTATCTAATCAAATAGTAAAGCATTGGATAAATTATGAAAATAATGTTGGTATCAACATTAGGGACCCTAGAGGGATGTACAATCTTAACCTAATTTTAAAATATGATATACCTATTTAAGTAAAGTTTGAAAAAGAAAATTAGTCAGGATATTAACCTTAGCCTTCTGGGTTCCTTGGCGGGGTGTTAAATTTGGTATCAGAACCCTAGGTTTCCACATTGGGAACTTTGGGACTCATAGATGGCCCATGTATAATCCATATTTTGTTTTGTTGAACCTTTGATATTTCCTAAATGATTAGTAAAATTTGACTCCTAGGAAAGAAAGCTATAATCTTCCAATCTCATGTTTTCTTGGAAAGTGCATGTATTCTTTTGTGTCAAATACTTATGTTTTTTATTTTGAATCAAAATGACTCGATTTGAGATCTTCTTAGTAATTTTTCTTCATTTTATATTATTAAAGAAACTCAAAGGATGCTAAACCCTATCTTATATTCTTGTCATATTTTCTTGAATAGGGCTAAGTTAAATTTGAAATTTTGGACACTCTACTTTCCTAAGTTAATTGTATGATTTTTGTTTCTTTGATTATTAATGCTAATGTGATCCTGCAAAGATAAGTGTTTTTACCTCTAATAGGAGGCAAGTTATGACTATGGCAATGCACACTTTATAGGGCTGAAGAGATAATGACCTTAATCATGCTTCATGGTTGTATGCATTCTTATTCTTAGAAAAACTCTAGGATTAGGATACCTTATCTTAGAATACATGATATTCAGGATCAAATAAAGATTTTATAAAAAGATTGTAGAAAAAAGAGTTGATGCTTAATGGGAAATGTAACTATCACTTGAGTTGTATAGAACTAACTATATCTTGTAGATGGTTTACTATAATAGTGTGTAAGATAATAAACCTTACTAATAGTGAAGAAAATGTATGCAATTTCTTTAAACAATATTAAGAACATGTATTAAAAAATAAATTCTGATTTTCTAGTGTGTCACAAAGAGATAATGCGGTAAGTTAAGGTGTTTCCATTTGATCTACTTGAGACAACTAGAAGAAATAATTACATTCGGATTTCCATGAAAGGATTAGATGGAATAAGTAGGAGACTCTTTTTGGGTGGCTACAAGAAGTTGAGTCCCACTTTTGGGCAAAAAGTGGAAGTGTTTTCCCTTTTTTTGAAATTTCCTATCAATTGATGTCTGAATTTGAGGCACTTAGAGATTGAATCTCAAAAATCTTTAGTAATATAAAATCTATTTCTTAGAGTCTACTTTTCAAATATGTAATTTATTTAAATACCCACATGGTATAAATTTCATTTTAGTAGGAATGTTTAAAAACCACATTTTCAAAATGCTTGTTTCAGGACCATACCATAGATGTGTATGACCACCATATTTTGACCTAAATAAATATTTTTTTGCAAATCCTTTAGAGAAAATATACCTAAGCCACCAAATATTGATGAACATATTTTTTCTTATTTTTTTATTGAATATATTTTTTTAAATTCATTTTTAATTGACTATAACACATTTTTCAAAACCTTTGGTGTACGACCACCATAATTTGATGAAAATTTTCATATTTTTTCAATTTTTTTTTTTTATCTTCAAGATAATTGTATGTAGATTGATGTCATATAATTTAATTTCCAAAAAACCTAAAAAAAATAAATTTATTAAAGTTTTAGTGAACCTCACTATTTTACATTTAGGTACCACTTTTAACTAATAAATAATGTAGAAATAGTAAAAATAATCATATCACTATGAAATTCACATTTTTGAAATCAAGATAGTGAGAAATCTAATGGGTTTTTGTTTCAATAAAAATATGATCAAGAAGGCCCTCAAAAAATTACAAGTAGAAATCTAGGATTCAAATGCCTTTACCAAATTTTTGGAGGTCAAGGCATAGGCTTGGTTCCACCAAGCCTAAACCAAAGCTAGTTTAAAATGAAATATGAGGTGGATGTGTGTTTCTCGCTCATGTCTTAAGAATCAGGTGCCTGTTATTTAAATTCAAAAAATGGGCACCCATTTATTAAAAAAAAATTGAAGTGTTAATATGCATTTCTAGTCATAAAAAAAAATTAAAAATGGGCACCCATTTTGAAAAAAAATAGGCACCCATTTTTTGAATTTTGGATCAGGCTCCCAAACCTAAGTCGGGTGCCCGTTTGTTTAAACATGAGTGCCTATTTTGAGAGGCATCTTCCAATTCTAAAAGACTTTCACGGAATTGGTACCCAACTTCTTTCACTTACGCTTTTCCTAACAAATTTATTTTGGTAAACAAGTTTGAATGAACTCTTCTTATTCAGTTTGAAACCTTGAGTAAAATAAGAAATGTGTTGGGGGGAAATCTTGGGATGGTATCTTGATATTAGAAGTAATAGTATAATTTTTCTCTCTTAGTAGGAATATTATACGAACAAATCTTACAAAAGATGTCTTAGGTTACTCTTCTTGTAAAAGAGTGTATATGTAATTTATGAAAGACAAATGACCAAGTTTGCATAAAGTAATTGTCTATAGCAAGTTGGATTTTATTTTTAAAAAGATTGTTTTCAAAAGTACCTGTCTATTATGTTTTAGTTTCTTAGTGCAAAAGGTTTACTAATGTTCTACATAATTTTTTTTTTAGCTTCTAATAACCATGAATCATAAATATTTACATAAGTACTATGCATCTTATCTTGTTTAAAAGATAGCTAGAAGTTAATTTGTGATAATAATACTTGTATAAAAATCTTAATTTATCTCAAGGATATATAGTCTTGTTGGTCATTTAGGGATATGAACTTAAATTTTATCCTCAGACATTAATCAATTTCTTAATTAGACCATGAATGTTAAGGAAAAGAAGGATTTATTAGATCATGTTTTAGAGAAATGAATATGGAGTAAAAGAAACCATGTTAGATTATTAAATGTCTTGGTGATTAACACATTATGAGAATTGCTTCACATATGATAATATCTTTTGTAAAATTACGATGCTCAATCCATAAGAGAAACTATGTCCTATTGTGATAGGGAAATTGCTTGAGTTAGTAATGAATAAAATGGTGACTTCTAGGAGTAAGTCAAGTTCTAGGGGGGAGGAAGTAATGCCTCTCTAACACTGACAAGTATTTTGAAGAAATAGGAGATGGAATCTAAAATCTAGGATTAATTAGCTAATGAATATGCAGTTTGTTTGATTTTCTTGGTTCTATTTGTTATGTTATGTGATCTATCTTGACAAAGGTATATACTATTTATTATATTTTGGCTATCATGAATATCAACAAGATATATATTTAGATAGTACCTTGTTACAAGTAGTAGTTGTCATCAAACCAAAAGATCGACCTGTTAATGATCGATACAACCGCTACACTTATAGAAGACATAGGAGGCAGTTAATCCATGTCACGAATCCTGAGGGGAGTGCTGATCATTTTTCCAACAATATCCCCCTCGGCGCTACCATAGGGGATTAAAACTTGTGACCAAGCTCTAATACCACTTGTTACAAGTAGTGGTTTTCATTGAACCAAAATATTGACCTGTTAATGCTTGATACAACCACTACACTTAGAGAAGACATAAGAGGCAGTTAAGCCATGTCACAAATGCTGAGGGGACCACTGACCATTTTGACAACATACATTTATGTTGTTTAAAAGAAATTTTTTTTATCATTTAATGTACATGTTTACTTTCCTATCATTAAAGATCAATCTATTTGATTATGATTATGATTTGGGATAACCATGCTAACCCTACTAACCCATCATGTTTTGGTGTATACCCTTCTTGGTATATACCCTAATTCCATTGATGATTATTTACTTGCTCAAGGTTGCGGGCCTATGACGGTTTCTTCCTTCTGTATATATCATTGCTTGATTTGATTTGGTTATTGACACAACATTATAATGCTCTTTGTTATATTTTACTTGTTTGGATCATTGAGGACCCGTGTTTAACAATAGGGAATTATTGTTGGATCCTTGCATTCTTATTTACTCTTGGATCTCATGAAGCTAGGGAATTATGGATTTACTAATTGCATGATTATTTGATGGCATGCTTACTATTTGGGGGATAGTTATATAGGTAGTTAATAGTTGCAGTTAGACTTTAGTTGGTTATAAGTCTTTATTAGTGTTGATCCACGTGAGTGGAGGGAGGATGTGGAGTTAGTGTGTGTATAGAACCATTTTCAAATGGTATTCATTCAATAAATAAAAATATTCTCTTCAAATTGTGAATCTTCCCATAGGGTACAGTCAACCCATTTAGTGCCTTCAAACATGTTTTGTGGTGTATTAGTGATTGGATCATGATGTAAGATCATTGGCTTGGGTTTTATTTATATGTCTAAACATTTATTTCAGTGTTTAACACTAGGGAATTATTGTTTGATCCTTGCATTTTTATTATCTGTTTGCGCACTGTGATGACCTAGGACATCAATAATTAACTATTACTTGTTTTCAATTTATCACATGATTGACTATCGGGCTAGGGCATTATTATTTTCTTTCATTGATGATTATATATTGTACTTGACTGCTCAAGGCCATGGGCCTATGATAGTTTCTTCTTTCTATATATATCATTTCTTGATTTGATTTGGTTATTGACACAACATTATAATGCTCACTGCTATATTTTACTTGTTTAGATCTTTGGGGACCCATGTTTACACTAGGGCATTATCAATGGATCCTTGCATTTTTATTATCTTGTTGTTGTGATGACCTAGGGCATCAATGATTAACTATTACTTGTTTTCAATTCATCACATGATTGACTATCAAGCTAGGGCATCATTATTTACTTCCATTGATGATTATTTACTGTACTTAATTGCTCAAGGCCATGAGCTTGTGACTATTTCTTCCTTTTGTATATATAATTGCTTGATTTGATTTAGTTATTGACAAAAAATTATAATGCTCACTATTGTATTTTACTTGTTTTGATCTTTGAGGACCCATGTTTAACACCAGGGCATTATTGCTGGATACTTGAATTTTTATTTGTTGTTGGATCTCATGAAGCTAGGGCATTATGGATTTACTAATTGCATGATCATTTGATGGCATGCTTACTATTTGGGGGATAGTTAGACAGTTAGTTAATGGTTGCAATTGGTCTTTAGTTCGTTAGAAGTATTTATTAGTTTTGATCCATGTGAGTAGAGGGGGGATGTGGAGTTGGTGTGTATATAGAACCATTTTCAAATGGTATTCATTAAATAAACAAAAAACATTCTCTATAAATTATGAATCTTCTCGTAGGGTATAGTCAGCCCATGTAGAGCCTTCAAACATGTTTTGTGGTGTATTAGTGATTGGATCATGATGTAAGATCATTGGCTTGGGTGTTATTTACATGTCCAAACATTTATTTTAGTGTTGAACACTAGGGAATTATTGTTGGATCCTTGTATTTTTATTATCTTCTTGCATGTTGTGATGACCTAGGGCATCAATGATTAACTATTACTTGTTTTCAATTTATCTCATGATTGACTATTGGGCTAGGGCATCATTATTTGCTTACATTGATGATTATATGTACTGTACTTGATTTATCAAGGCTGTAGG
This sequence comes from Chamaecyparis obtusa, assembly GCA_027943335.1. Lineage (NCBI taxonomy): Eukaryota > Viridiplantae > Streptophyta > Pinopsida > Cupressales > Cupressaceae > Chamaecyparis > Chamaecyparis obtusa. The sequence goes on along the minus strand of BSBK01008890.1, from coordinate 146,445 downwards.
CCTCTGATTGTTACAAGGAAAATGTTTTTTCTTTTATTGATTCAATCTTATTTCATTGAATCTTTACACACAAAAATGTCCATGCCCCCTTCACTCATGTGGATCAACCTTGAAATAGACTTCTAAAACTCCTAAAAACTAACTATACCCATAACCAAAAATCTAAACTATTACATGTTTTCAATTTATCGCATGATTGACTATTAGGCTAGGCCATTATTATTTTCTTCCATTGATGATTATATATTGTACTTGATTGCTCAAGGTTGCGAGCCTTTGACTATTTCTTCCTTTTGTATATATCATTTCTTAATTTGATTTGGTTAATCATAGTTAATCATTTATGGCCTAGGTCAATCATGTGATGAATGGAAAACAAGTAATAGTTAATCATTGATGTCCTAGGTCATCACAACAAGTAGATAATAAAAATGCATGTTTGATTATGACTGCATCACCTTGTATTGGAACACCATGACCTTATGACATGTTCTGAGTTATTTTTGTGGATGCCTCATTTGAAAATGATGCCATAGAAATATCAAATGAAACACCAAAATTTGATGTGTATGTTGCATTTTTTGGATGGTGCATCCATAGTATGGCTTGATTATGTACATGCATGATTATAGATGAGGATATGTAATATGATATATCTATTGCTTAGATCCCTTGGATATAACCCCATTTCTTTCCTTCTTGTAGGTTTTGGATCAAGTAGGAGCACACTAGATTCACACTGGTCATCCTTCCATCATCTTTGCATTCTTCTTTCCTACAGTTGATGTTTTCTGTTGGTTGATATCTAAGGTTGCCACTTCTCAAATCTCACGGTATAATTAAACTCAAAACAAAAGATATTATGTCCTATATTTTGGCATGACAAAGATAGTGTGACATTGCAAGAATGCTCTACATTCCTCCACCATCATGTAATCCAACATTATGGGTCATTGATATAGATATTATTATGTTAGGTGATGCTATGTTATGATTCCAAAAAGATCTTACATATTCATGCCACTTTTTTTGTTTGTTTGGCCAACATGTATATACTACTTCATCCTTTGTGTTCAACTCAAGTGTTTTTGGTCCTTGTAATGGTGTAAAATGATCATGGTTGTATTTGGTTTGTCATTTTGTTTTGAGTTGATTTAAACCAAATAGTTCAACTTAGCCAAAAAATGTTCAATTCTACATTAGTATGTTGCTTTTTATTGCAATTATAATTAGTATGAATGAACAAAATAATGACAATGCAATATTTGTTGATATAGCGTCGATGACTTTGGTCAATGTGCCTATGTGTCAATGTGGTGTTGGCCCATGCATGTTGAATATATCATGCACAATAAGTAATCATGGGTGCCAATTTTGGGGTTTCCCAAATAGGAAAAAGGTCTGCATATGTAATTATATTTTATGTTTAAAAATAATGTGACAACTAATCATTTTAGGAAGAACTGATGTAGATTGTGTATTGCAGGGAAATAGTGGATGTCAATACTTTCAGTGGGTCAATGAAACCACATTTACATCTACCCCATCTACATCTATACCTAATAGAGGAAATGAGTGCAACTTGTGCAAGGCTAGAGAGGTAGTTAGTGCCGACAAGATTGCTTCAATGACAAAAGAAAAAATCATGTTTATGTGATGCCATCTTTGTGTAGTTTGTGCACTAATTTGTTGGGACCATATGTGTAAATGTGGTTAACAAAGGGCTATTGTAGATACTAAAACTTTTTTATAATTTCAAGTAGATACGTTGGTAATATTTTGATAAACTCATTAACTTTTTTTTTGTTTATGACTTCGTTATGATTTCAAATATAAAATTAAACAAAATTAAAAATTAACCTTATTAAAAAAATGAGGAAATAGAGAATGGGGAAATTTTACCTTCGTAGAAATCTTGACACCATTGCCATAATTAGTGTTTTTTGATTAACTAATGTAATTGATTCGATGGTAGTTTTTATTTAGGATCATAATTAGTTCTCTATGTCCTTTTTTCTTGTTCTATCATTTGTTGTCTGTTTCCAATGATTATATAAATATGGTTGTATGTTGGTTGATGCCCAATGGAGTGGAAAATTTCTTATTCAAGGATTATATCGCCAAAACTAAAATTTTGGCATCCTTTGGCATTTGGGAGACACTTCGCTTCATTGACTTACATTCTAACCAAACATATTCATTATGCCATTAATTAATTATACTTGAATGGAATACACCAAGAAGTACCAATTGATGAATGCTTAATTATTGTAATGACAAAGCATCATAACCATCCATTTCTAGAGCTTGATTATTTGATTGATTATCTAACCTTTCCTTTGTAAATTCCATTGTCCCAATCAAGTTTTGATAAATTAGGCCTTGAATTTGAATTTTTGCTCACTGTTTTATTTCAGCTTGATAATTCATTCATTTTTCATATACATAGAGAGTACACATGTTGATAAAAAATGAGCTATTTAATTTAGGTTTATGGTTCATGATTGTAAAAGGTTAGTATTTCTGATGGTACTCCTTGGTCTATTCCATTTAAAAATAATCATATTTCTATGGCTATGATAAATGTCCCTTTGTGTTGACAAAACTAGAGTTGACAAAATGGTTGTTCAGTGTCTGTATTTGCAGGTTGCAAACAAATCATCCTTCTTCCACCAACATTATCATCAATGTACAAATACCCTACGATTCATTACATTCAAGAAAGACCATGTCTGATAATATCAACCCAGAACAAAATAAGGAGTATGCAGAATTCAGTGTATGTATAATTAGTTTTGCAAAATTAGCCATGTTGATGATGAGTATGAAGAAGATTTGAAAATGTTTCCATACAAGAAGATTTATATTTTTGTGTGTATGGTTTCTATGCCATGGTTTTATTCAGATATAGATGTTTGTGTGTATATATATGTTTATGTTTGGTATCTTTAAGATTGTACTTGATCAGTCTTATGATGGAACATAATGGTAAAGGTCTTTGATGTACTGATGAACATTTAGATTTTCCTAAGCAGTACTATGAGATTTCCTATCACACATGTACTAATATGAAAATCATCACAAGTCCATTTGTTGCAGGGTCTAGCTCCCAGTAATACTTGGCCAAATCTACATATTTTTTACATGTTCCTTAGAAGACTTTTAATCTCACAATAGCTGAGAAAAATAAATGCAGGCATCATGGTCAAAATTCTTTGGAGATACAACATAATTGAGTGGTACACCCAGATGATGCAACACAAACAATACCACTCCTCTGGTTCTAAGTTGACAATGTTGTTGGAAACTACAATTAAAATAATTGTTATATTGTCATTGATGTCAAACCTTAACTAGTAAGATAGTTTATATCTAGGAGAGTACCATATCTATTGATTGATGAAGAGGATTTAGCAAAGGAGATAACAAGAGAACCTAAGGAAAGGTTGAGTTATTTGATACTTCAATGGGTACTTGATTAGTTGGCACATTGGTAAGATAATGTATTATTTATCTAAGTAAGAAGAAAGACTAGAAAGGTAGGCTTAACTAAGAGAAATTGAATAAATCTAGTTTCAGCCGAGTGATGTTAGTGTCGATCGAGTGCTAGTATATGCTGAGTAATTCTAGTGTTGACCAAATATTAGTAATTGTCAAGCGACAAGAAATTACTGAGAAAAGATAGTGTTTGTCAAGGAAGATAGTTTGTAGTGCTGACTGAGATACACAGTGATGACCAAGGAGATGAACACATTATTGACAGAGTGTTAGTAAATTACATTACAGAAACAATTAAGATTCCCATCTGACATAGTTGAATTCTTGGGATATGTAAAATGTGTTGACATTATTAATGAGTTGTATGGAGCATTTAATGCATGGTAAATTTTTTTCTTATGGATTCAAAGAGAAGTTTGGAGATGTATCAAGAAGGAAGGATGAAGAACATAACAATGGAAGGATTCAATGTATCTGACCTAAACCTAAGATCTACAGAGGAGATTAAGTGGAAAAAGATGGATCTACCTAATCGAAGAGGTATAAAGGAAAACTTAATTGTGAGGTTATGAAGTATGAAGAAGAGGTTGATGTTATTGATTGATAAGTTTACACATAAGGCTGAAGGTGAAATTGTGAAGGAGCTAAGGGTATATGTACAAAGATGGGGGACCAAAAAGGTGCCACTTTTATTTTTGGTCCCCCATCAAGCATAGTGTGTATGCACTAAAGGGCATGCATCCTATAGGGCACATGCCCTATGGCTTGGGCAATCCAAAGCATACTGCATGCACCCTATAGGGTGCACATAGTTTCAAAAACACTTTTTAGTATTTTTCAAAGCGCGTGCACCCTATAGCATGCACACATTTTGAAAAAAGCTTACTTAAAGTTTTCTGCGGGTTGGAAAGCTTATTTTGCTTTCTTCAAACCTGGATTTGCAGCTAAGAAGGGCATCACAAGCGCACATGCAGTCTTGTTTGGGCTTGTGAATCCATTGTTTTCATTCATTCATCCATCAAATGGCTCCATGACATCATCAAGTTCAATCTGGAAGAAGAGGTAAGTGTTTTTATAGCCCATGCCTCTTATTTGTTTTAAAATTTTTGTTTTGTAGCAATTTGTTTTGATAAAATTTGTTTTTGTTTAAATTTGTGTCTGATGAAGATTTTAAAATCTACTTTTTTAAATTTATAGGAAGAAATAATATCCCTCAACCAAACCCTCCCCAAACCATCCCCTAAACCCTCCACCAAACCCTCTGTCTCCTCATGAAGAAATGAATGAAGAAACAAATGAATAAAATGAATCTCAATTGCCTCCACCAATCAAGAAACCTCCTCCTAGAACACAAGAAAATTTGATGAACCAAATTGAAAGAGGGTAAAAATAATTAGAATCTTTAATTACGAGGTTGAAAGATATTATTGGTACAAATCCTGGAAGGGAAAGACTTGCAAAATCATTGGAAGCAATCTTGACCCACATAAGCTCAGTTAGTGGGCAAATTAATTTATGGTAGGATAAAAGAGAAGAAAAAAATAATATTATGCAAATAAATTATCTTATGCAGACATAAAAAAAGAAAAAAATCACAAAAGATGACATTTGCAAGCTATTTAAAAAATCAGGGGACATATATACTCTTATAACTACAACAAGGAGGTTCCCAATTCATTGGTGCTTAAATGAAGACATTAAAAACAATTTTTGGGAGAGATGGTGGATGGTCTTTGATTTGCCTCCTTGTAACAATCATGAGGTTCCTATATATTCTTGAGAAAACTCTATTGTTAGTTTGTACTCAAGGAGGTGCCAAATTATTTTGACTATTTAGATTCTTAGGTTAGAGGAGGTGGGTCATTATTTGATCGAGTGGGGGCACATCATGATGCTAATGCACCTAGGGTTCCTATTTTCAAGCCACGGGTGGATCATGTTACTATTCCTTCTGTTGTGAAGGAACATGTAGAGGCAAACACACTAGGCATGATTAGTGCTCTGACACAGACTCTCATTTTAGTGTGCCACTCCTTTAGTTGAGGGGTGACCATGGTCAATCCTTGAGGGGGCATATTTGTCAGTCATGTGGATGCTTGTGCACATTTGGTACTGGTGAGAGAGAGGAAAAGGATACTGCATGATGACTGATAGTTTTCTAATATGATATTTGGCATTGACACAGGTAAATATTTCCAAGTTCATTAAATTTCTTTGATCATATTTCATTTATAAAATAATAACTAATTAATTTAGTATCTATTGATTAAGATGAAAATTCAGGGCAACAGTGTCAGTGGCAGTGGCAGTGGCAGTGGAAATGATCCTCATGTCCCCTTCTACACATCATTGTCCAATTCTACAAGTATGTATTGAATAAAACATTTTAATTAATATATTTGATTATTACGTAATTATATGAATAATTGTACCATAACTTATTGTGCATGTGCATTTGACATTCACCAATGGACTATCGACATTCATAATAGACAGCGAAGGGCATCGTGCCCACTTTCCTTGAGGTATCTATTATTTGCATATTAATTTAATTTACTTGATTATATTTAATTAATAAATGAATGAATAACTAAATTACTAGACAAATTATGATCAAAATCCAAAGGCACAATGATCACATTATTCACCTGGCTTTGTGATGTCACCATTGAGTCCACAGGTATGCATTTATAATTAACATGTCAGTAGTACATTCTTATATGAATGGTTATCTTATAATTTTCCATGTACATGTGCACTAGTTGAATGTTGGAGCTTCGACATTGACACCGCACACCGAAGGGATGTGGTGGAATCTTCACGGAGGTATCACTTACTTATTAGTAGGGTTGTAAAATATATATATGTAAACTTGATAAATACATAATACTTTTTTTTGTTTCAATTTTCAATTATTGACATCAGAGACTCCTCCTTCTGTTAGTGATACTTTAGATCATGGAGTAGTTACAACAGTAGCTATTTCTAAAGCACTGACTGAGGTATGAAAGAGATTAGTTAATTTTAATTTTAATTTTAATAGTTTGTATTGAATTTTATAATGATATTCATGTATGTATTTTAATTATTATTTTGATCATTGTTGTAGGGACTTATTACTCCAGATCACCAGCATGCGCCTTCGGTGGATGAACATAGTGACTATTTGCTAGCGATAAGTGAATATTCAATTTTATGTCATTGTATAATTCAATTTTGATGTATATTAGTTATTGATGCTTAAAATTTTTTTTATTAGCTCAAGCTACAGAAGAGTCTAGACAGGAGGATGACTGAGTGCACTCAAAATACTACAACATCCACTGCATCTCCATCAACGTGACGATCAAAGACAGCTCAGGATTTGTTTTCTTCCTCTGGCGAGAAAGGACTAGATTAGGGATATGGATTGTATGCCTATATAGCATTAGTGGACATATTTTTTTATATTGTATAACTAATACGATGTACATTCATTTGGCTTTGAGGAAGCTAGTTTAACTATATTGAATATATTCAATGTATGACATTATTGGACATATATATTTCACTTCATGCCCTATGAATATTTTTTTTTTTTATGTTTCATGTATGCAATTCATGTGTTTGGTGTATTGATGTATACTAATTTATGTTTATGTGGATCTCTTATGCTTTGTAAATTTCTCATGCCTTATAGTTAGGCTTATATGTTTATCGATGTATGTTTAACTTGTTGACTATGCTACAAATGCCAGTCACTATGCTCAATAACAGTCAATTTCTTGACTATAATATGTCATGCCCAAAACTAGGGAAAAACACACACAATTTTTTTTTTTAAGTCACTCACAACAAGGTCAAATACTATAGCAATCATCCTAAAAGAATAAGGATAAGGTTATAATTCGGTAATAAATCCTTAGAATGGTTATCGCCTAATGTATGATGATTAGAACGTTAGGTAAAATTCCATATGTGTATATAATATCATGTATATATATATATATATATACATATATATATATATATACATATACATATATATATATATATACATATACATATATATATATATATATATATGTATATGTATATATATGTATATATATATATATATATATGTATATGTATATATATGTATATATATATATGTATATATATATATATATATATATATATATATGTATATATATATATATATGTATATATGTATATATATATATATATGTATATATGTATATATATATGTATATATGTATATATATATATGTATATATGTATATATATATGTATATATGTATGTATATATGTATATATGTATGTATATATGTATATATATATGTATATATATATATGTATATATATATATATATATATATATATATATATATATATATGTATATATATATATATATCTATATATATATATATATGATAATATATTACATATGCAGTTTAAGACAAGGTCTGCAATTAATTTCATTTCAATAGGGTACTGATCCAACATCAATTACTATAGTTTGAAATGTTAAAGAAGGTGCACAAGGTATTAAAATGTATTAACAATGAACCACCTAGGGATTAAAATTAAATTTATCCCCTTAATGAAATCAAAGATCTCAAGGAAAATAAAAGTCCATTAATAATAACTAGGGTCAATTAAATTAATTTTAATATTTACAAATGTACGTGCCATAATTAATTAGCACAACTAAACAATAAAGTTCTAGTAAATAAAAGAGGACTGAATAAACATACTAAAAGAACTATTATCGAATAAATAATCTATACACCTTTTAACCCAAAAACATCTTAAATCTCGAACTCATAGGGAAGGCACAAGAAAGAAACAAAAAGGCTAATATTAGTAAGGTAACTACATCATTTAAGGAAATAAAATAGGAAATACCAAAATGTTAATAATTTAAAATTTCCAGTGACTCAATAAGGATTTTAATTCAAAAACAAATAAAAGAAGAGTCTTTAGATGGCCTCATGACTAACCCTAACCCTAATCCAAAAATGAGGCTTTAGGCCCATTACATCTTGACTTGGAACCCAATTTTCTTGAAGGTTTTAAATAGGCTACAGTAGAGGCCAAAACAAGACTCTGTAACTCAAGTGAGTATTCACCCAAGCATGCACAGATGTGTATGTACATAGATGTGCCTACATTCTTGTGCAGGCTTGAGTAAATACCAGGGATTACAATAAGAAGAATCCAATCTAGTTAAAATTTCTAGACCAAGAACATTATTGTTCTTTCTATTCTGGCTTAAATGCATACATTTCTTTGTTACTGTTTACAGGAAGAACGAAAACTCTAGTATTCTGAGAGTTCTTATTTAGCTATGGATTTTTTGATATATGATTAAATAGTGGGTGATGATCAAAATTTATAGCAAGCTGTTAGTAAGAATGTAAAATCAAAAGTACAGGTCTTACTGTTCTATGTATGAATGGAACATGCTATACAAGTTTTAATACAAATTTTGATAATCAAACAAAGCACTGTATTTTACTTTTATTAGCTTCTTTCTTTATTTTATTTTATACAGTTGTCTTATAAAAGAAGTTTTCTTATGTTTTAACATTTAACCCCAAAGAGGGGGTGAAAGTGAATATAGCATAACTCACGCGTTAACAAATAAATGAAATCATAGTATAATATTAACGCCAATGCAAAAATAAAATAAAATAAAATAAAAAGTGAAGAACAGAGTGTCGTAGCACACAGGTCTCAATCCATCCATGGGCATCGGCAGTAGTGGCCTTGCCACTGCTCCGGAGCCCATCATCGCTGGCGCCAGTGACAAGGTCACTGCGACTGCGGTGACTGCAGGTGGCAGTGACTACACCACTCTCCACCTCGGCCCTTGCCACTGTGGCCGTGCTCTAGCAGCCTGGATTAGGGTTTGCGATAAACAAAATAACACTGTATTTCTTTTTTTTTTAATTTAAAAGGATACCATAATACAAAGTCTCCTTTTATGCGATAGTGTTGTTAATAAATTATCGCTAAGGATGTCGGTTAAAAGAAATTTGAATTATTACACACACACACACACACATATATATATATAGCTGAATATATATATATATATATATATATATTAAATATAAAACTCAATATTATTTATATATATATATATCTATATATATATCTATATATATATATATCTATATATATATATAGATATATATATATATATATATAGATATATATATATATATTATATATATATATATATCTATATCTATATATATATATATATATATATATATTTATATATATATAATTATATATATATATATATATATATGAATATATATATATATATATCTATACTATATCTATATATATATCTATATATATATATATATATATATATATATCTATATATATAGATATATATATATATAATATATATATATATATATATATATATATATATATATCTATATATATATATATATATTATATCTATATATATCTATATATATATATCTATATATATATATATATAGATATATATATATATATATATATATCTATAAATATATATATGTTAAATAGACAAATATTACACATGCATTAATTTGGCTACCAAGTTTATTAACCAAAAGTAATAATAGAATTAGTAAGCCTTAAATATACAAATTATTTTGTGTTAATATATTCTGAAATATATTCACATATAGATAATTATATTTTATCATAGATATTTAATTATTTAGCCCAAACCATCTAAATTAGTCCAATTTCTTTTCTCTCTCTTTTTTTTAAAAATATACAATATATTTATAAGAGATTAAACTTAGATACATTTTGATGCTATAAAAAAAATAATGAGCAAATCCTTTCAAGTCAACAACAAATAACTGAAATATTTGTTTAGTCTAAAAACATTTCATAAAATGAAAATAAATCTTTTATTTATGGGAGAACTTCAATGAAACAACAACCAAGCATTTACATAGGTTTCACATAACTTTAAACATCTACACTATCTTTTCTCATCAACATAAGGGAGAGTAATGCATCTCTTTCATAATCATATTAGTACAAAGTATTAAGGAATTAAATATCCATCTAAATATTACAAGCATTACAAATGCGGGGCTTTCTAGCATAGCCTTGTTTAAAAACAATATTCACAAAGGCTTAAGGCCTACAACAAAATAACATGAAGTAGAAGCAACTTTCCATTTTCTCTTTATCTCTTTGAAAACTAGCAAGCTTTGACATTGAGAAAATCTGCAAAACAACAAATAGGACCATGGAGGCTCACCTCCCAACCGAGGCCATTTCATGGCCACCCCTCGAGCTAGGGAAATAAAGATGGATATGATAGCAACATGCATACATCTAGCACACACAAGAGAAACCAGAAAACACTTCATAAACACAAAATTCCCTTTCCCAAGGCTTAGCACAACCTGAGTCACTTTGAACCCATGGTAGGGGTGAAGGTGGAAGCTACTCAACTAGGAGAATGCCAAGTACAAAAGAATACCAGCCTTCAAAAGGCACCAAAATCTGCACATTATGCCTTCACAAGGCCATAGAAACAACCATCCACCCTTCTCATACTCTTCACCATATCCACACTCTTATGACTCCCAAAAGTATACACAAGAACAAAAGGCACATGGATGCCCATACATCCATGCTTTATCCCCTTCCTCCCAGAGGAAGGACTCTACACTAGAAAAGTAGTCCCAACTTATGCCCTTCACCCATCAAGTCTCTCTTCCCTCCCAAGGGTGAGCTTGGCCTTGCACAAACCCCAAGAAACAATGCACAAAATAAAATACACATACAAGCAAGTAAGAAGACATAACTTTCTTTTTCTACAAGATTAACTATCATTCACACAACATAGGAAAAGTATAAGAATTGTACATAATAATGAGGACATAGATTTCAAGATCCAACCTTGATCCAAGCTTAAGGCAAGAAGGTTGAGTTGAGCTTTCCAACTAGTATCCTCCTTTGCAATGCATCACCAAAAATCTTCCCAACCACAACAACACCAAGAATTCTCACAACTCTCTAGTCTCCAAAAATTGGAGAGTGGGCATTAGCCAACAATTTTCCCTCCATCTCCTTAAGAAGACAAACCCTCACCCTTCAAAACAAAAGAGGAAAAATTCAAAATTCAAAATTGAATGAAGAGTGGCTCTTCCAATTTCGTCACTTTTCAAAAGGGCATCTTTTGGAGGGGCAAAAATAGTCAAAAACAATCACAATAGTCAAAATTTGACCCCAACATATGGCACCACTATGGGGTAGCCTATTTTTAACCTCCACTAACATAAATGGTCATTAAAAGCCACTCAAAGAATGAATCCAAAAATGAAAAGGAATCCCATTCATGGCCTCTAAAAATAGAGACCACTTACACACATTAAACACTTGAGCATGCCAACTCACAAGACATGTGTCCAATTGACACCACAAATAAATCACATGACATATAATACACATGGCATGCCAAGTAGACTAAATAATAAAATAAAATGAACATAATACAAGAATTGCATTCATGCACCACTTTACAAAATTTACACTTTACAACAAGGTTAATTTCTCCCCTGGGAGATAACCTTGGCTTAAACATGATTTTACAAATATCCATCTTTGATTTCCCTTGAAATTTCCATTGTCCTTCTTGCACACTTGACAAAGCATCAGTAGCTCATGAAGAGTCAAATATCATATACATATATGTAAATGAAATAAATCTAAAATCACATTCTTAACATAAAAGTCTCTAACTGCATTCATAATAATTTCTATCATTTCAGCATTGCATTTCTAAAGCACATAAAGTCAAGATCAAAATGATACATGATATTCCATCTAACATAATAGCCATGATTATTTCCCATAAATTCTCCTAACATTAGTGTAACATCTAGATATCATATATAAATCAAAGATGTATTAATTACTATGCTCGTAACCTACTAAATAGCATCAAAGTGAAAGTCCTATATCATCATCACATAGAATCATAATCAAATGTCTATGTCTAAATAGTCCAACATAATAAAATAAGGTGTCATCATGAGTCTAAAGATGGAAAATAATTTGCTATGCACTGATGTCATGGGGTGAGGCCTCACATCCTCCCCCCTAGGCATGAGCCTCCTCCTAGAGTTCATCAAAAAGGTGGGGATACTATGCTCTCATCTATGCCGCATCCTCCCATGAAGCCGTAACCTCATCATAGCAATCCCACTGGACCTTAACCTAGTCCAGCTCTCAACCTCGAAGGGGCAGCATCCTGCGAGCTAAAATATGTATGGGCTCTAGTGCTAGCTGTCCGTCTGACTCCACCTATAAAGCATCCCAGTCAATAATGTGAGTCTCATCATAGATATACTTCCTTAAAGTAGAAACATGAAATACATCATGGATACGCAACAGGCTAGGTGGCAGAGCTAGTCAATATGCAACTGGGCCTATCCTCTCTATGATCTCGAAGGGACCAAAAAAATGAGGTGCAAGTTTAGAACCCTTTCCAAAATGGATTGGGCTCTTATGCGGGTGCACTCTCAAGAAGATTCTATCTCTGACCATGTAAACATGATCAGTCCTCTTCATATCCACATACTTCTTCTATCTGTCCTGAGCCTCTCTAAGGTGTTGCCTAATCAAGTCCACCTACTACTCCATCTCCCTAACCAAATACGGTCCCACTACCACTCTATCCTTGATCCTATCCCAACTCAATGGAGTCCTACAAGGCCTTCCATACAAAGCATGGTAAGGTGGCATACCCAAGGATGAATGATGTCCATTATTATATGCAAACTCCACCAAGTGAAAGTACTCCTCCCACCTAGACTGGTGATCCATCACGTACATATGAAGCATATCCTCCAACACCTAATTAACCCTCTCTATCTAACCATCTGTCTCAGGGTGGTAAGTTGTGCTAAAGTTGAGCCTGGTGCCCAAAGATGATTGTAACTCCCTCCAAAAGGATGATGTGAAAAGAGAATCTCTATCAAATATAATGTTATGAGGAATGCCATGAAGCCTGATGATATCCTGCAAGAATACCTGTGCCACTGTAGGTGTTGTGAAAGTAGTACGAATAGGTGAAAAGTGAGCTACCTTAGTCAATCTATCCACTATCACCATAATAGCATCATGGCATCAAGAAGACATGGGAAGACCAACAACAAAGTCGATGTATATAATATCCCACTTCCACTCAGGTACCTCATGTGGTTGAAGAAGCCCACCTAGATGGCGGTGCTCTACCTTAACTCTCTGGCACTCCAAACACCTAGCCACTATCTCTACAATGTTCAATCTCATACCTGGCCAATGGTATAGCTGCCTCAAATCTACATGTAACTTCCTAACTCTGGGGTGTGCTACATAAGGAGCTCTATGAGCCTCAAGCATAATGAAGTCATGCAATCCACTGGAAGAAGGTACATAAATATATCCTATATTATGGAGAAGGCCATCTGACTCTAGGGAGTAATCTAAGAACTTCCCCTCAAGGGGTCTCTGTGACTGAACCATTTGACACACCTCAAAATAGAATCTATCCTTAAGCAAGTGCTGCAAAATGTGTCCTCTCAAATCTATGCTAGAAGACATAGAAGAAATCTTGTGATGTCTCCTACTCATTGCATCTGCAACTACATTCTCCTCACCCTTGATTTAGTGAACATCAAAATCATACTCACAAAGAAACTCCATCCATCTCCTTTGTTTAGCATTGAGATTCGGCTGAGTGAATATATACTGCAAGCTCTGATGATCTGAGTGAAGCTCAAATCTATGTCCTAAAATAAAATGCCACCATCTCACCAATGTGTGCACTACTACTATGAGCTTGAGGTCTTGGGTAGGATAGTTGAGCTTGTGAGTCTTGAGTTTCCTAGACTCATATGCAATAGCTCGACCTCCTTGCATAAGAACTACTCCTATACCATCCAAAGATGCATCTGTGCAAACCACAAACTCTGCTAAAGGATCTGGCACTGCAAGAACATGTGCACTAGTGAGTGCCCTCTTGAGCTCTTGAAAAGCTCTCTCACACTTCTCAGTCCACTCAAACTTCTTCCCCTTTCTTTGGAGTGAAGTGATAGGGTGAGCCACTCTAGAGAATCCCTCAACAAATCATCTATAGTAACCTACCAACCCCATGAAAATCCTAACCTCAGTCACACTGGTAGGTGCTAGACAATCCATAATTTCTCTAATCTTAGATGGGTCAACAACAATCCCATCTCTTGATATCACATGAACCAGATAGTGAACCTTTGATTTGAAGAAGGCACACTTCGACAAACTATCAAACAACTGATTGTCTCTCAAACATTGCAAGACCTACCTCAAATGCTCCTCATGCTCCTGCTCATCCCGAGAGTAGATCAAAATATCATCCAAGAATACTACTACAAACTTATCCAAGAAGGTGTAGAACACTCCATTCATGAGACTCATAAACATGGCTAGGGCATTCATGAGTCCAAAAGGAACCACTGTGAACTCATAATGGCCATAGCGAGTGTGAAATGCAGTCTTGTAGATATCACTCTCCACAATCCTTAACTAATGGTACCCCGACTTCAAGTCAATCTTGGAAAACACATGGACACCCTGAAGCTAATCAAATAGGTCATTGATCCTAGGAAGTGGATACCAATTCTTTATGGTCACCTTACTCAGCTATCGGTAATCCATACAAAACCTAAGAGATTCATCCTTCTTCTTAACAAAGATAACTGGTGCACTCCAAGGTGATACAGTAGGATGAATGTGTCCTTTCTCCAAGAGCTCTTCCAACTGAATCTTGAGCTCATTAAGATCAATGGTAGTCAACTAGTATGGTGCTTAAGATACTGGCTCTTCTCGTGGCATAAGATCAATATGAAAATCCATCGCTCTAGGTGGTGGCATACTAGGTAGCTCTGAAGGGAATACATCTACAAACTCCTACAAAATAGGATGGTCATCAAGGGAAGTCTCCTTCTCCACCTCCTCCTCTCGATCACTAATGGTGATGGAAAATAACTGGCAACCTTTCTGCATGCACCGCTTAAGCTACATAGTGAAAACCATACAAAGAGAGATAGGTCTCTAAACTCCTAAGATGATCGAAGGCATACCAAAATCATCTACACACTCAACCCTCTTTTATCTACAATCCATCTTGGCACTATGGGCATAAAGCCAATCCATGCCAAGGACAACATCATAAGACCCAAAAGGTGTAATACGTAGATTAGATATGGTGGTCATGTCGCCAATCTAAAACTGACATCCTCTCACCAAGGAATTTACTGACACCCTAGCTCCCGAGGCTAATTCAACCTCCCAACTCATATCCTACCTAGCTGCCACTAGCCCACAATGCTCCACTACATAAGGAGTAATGAAAGAATTGGTCACTCCTGAGTCAAAGAAAATAGAAATACCAATACCTCCAATCATACCTACGGCCTCAATAACCATGGCCTAATGGTCAGCCTGGTAGTTATCAACCGTTGCAAACACTTGATGAGATCTTCCCATGTCTCCCACCATAGGCTCTGAAGTTGCTGCTCTTTGACTACCTATTGGACACCCTGATGGACAATCCCTAGCAATGTGCCCCATAGCACCACAAGTGTAACATGGGCCTCTAGCCTATATCTAGATCCCTTGAGATCTGGACTGCTGATGTCCACCTATCATGCTAGACCCACTGAATCCACCTCTAGAAGACTGATGAGTCTTAGTTGGTGGTGCATACTATGACTGAGATCTCTGATCTCATCGAGAACCCTATGAATTCCACTAATTGGGCTTTGAGCCCTACTGTCCCTGTGAAGGCTTCTATTTCTGACTCTACTGAGACTACTGCTACTGTTGCTACTACTGAGGTGCTCTGTATGATCCTGATGAGTGTTTCTTATTCCCTTTCTAGTAGGATTTCTGGAAACCAAAAGTCTATGGTGTAGAATTATAGTTCTGTGACCAATTATGGATCTCTTCTGCCACCATGGCTCTCTCAATAGTATAACACAAATCTCTTGGGGGTACCAATTGTACTCTATCTGATATAGCATGATTCAACCCTTTGATGAAATGGTTGACCTGTAGTTTCTTGTCCTTCATATAATCCATGTAGGGAAGGAGCTCAAGAAACTTGCTCTCATATTGTGCCACAGTCATATTCCTCTGTTGGAGGTCATGGAACTCATCTATGCAACACTGTTTGAAATGCTCTAACATGTATCGGGCCTTGAATATCTCAAGAAAAACCTCCCATGTGAGGGTATCTAAAGTCAAGTGATGTTTATATTTTTCCTATCTCCACCAAGAAGAGGCATTACTCCTAAGAATATGTACTACCAAATGTACCTTTAGGTTTCTCTCGTAGGGACGTAACCCAAAGCAGTGCTCAAGGCTCAAAAGCCATGCCTTTGCCTTTGTACCATCTATAGATCCCAAAAAGGGTTGTGGTTGAAGGTGTAGGAGCTCTCTGATCTGATCCCCTGTATCACGGGGTGCTCTATGCACTATCTTAGGTGGTGGTGGTGGTGGTGGCTTTGGTATATGTATTGACTCATCCTCTAAATCTGCCTATCCCTTAACCTGCCTGGAACGAGGGCTCCTACTCCTCTCTTGGGCATCATTCTACTGACCTCCTAATGGTAATCTATCCATAATGATACTAGAAAGATTCTCAAGGGCATTCAAAAATATCCTGATTAGGGTTTAGTGGCAGCCCAAGAGATGGTTCTGGCTCGTCACCTACATCCTCTACTGACTGCTCAACATCCACTGAAGCCTCACTAGCAGTTCTAGCATCTTGACCATGGTGATGACCTCTACATGTAACTGGAGGCATCCTACACAAGTGAAACACAAGACATAAGTAAAAAATGCAATGGGTTTAGGCTCCTAGAGTTGAAACTGGGCTCTGATACCAAAATGTCATGCCCAAAACTAGGGCAAAACACACACATTTTTTTTCTAAGTCACTCACAACAAGGTTGAATACTATAACAATCATCCTAAAAGAATAAGGACAAGGTTATAATTTGGTAATAAATCCTTAGAATGGTTATCACCTAATGTACAATGATTAGAACATTAGGTAAAATGCCATATGTGTCTATATGTGTGTGTGTGTGTGTGTGTGTGTGTGTGTGTGTGTACGATAATTTATTACATATGCAGTTTAAGACAAGGTCTGCAATTAATTTCATTTCAATAGGGTACTGATCCAACATCAATTACTATAGTTTGAAATGTTAAAGAAGGTGCACAAGGTATTAAAATGTATTAACTACGAATCACCTAGGGATTAAAATTAAATTTATCCCCTTAATGAAATGAAAGATTTCAAGGACAATAAAAGTCCATTAATAATAACTAGGGTCAATTAAATTAATTTTAATATTTACAAATGTACATGCCATAATTAATTAGCACAACTAAACAATAAAGTTCTAGTAAATAAAAGAGGACTGAATAAACATACTAAAAGAACTATTATGGAATAAATAATCTATACACCTTTTAACCCAAAAATAGCTTAAATCTTGAACTAATAGGGAAGACACAAGAAAGAAACAAAAGGCTACTATTAGTAAGGTAACTACACCATTTAAGGAAATAAAATAGCAAATACCAAAATGTTAATAATTTAAAATTTCCAGTGACTCAATAAGGATTTTAATTCGAAATGAAATAAAAGAAGAGTCTTTAGATGGCCTCATGACTAACCCTAACCCTAATCCAAAAATGAGGGTTTAGGCCCATTACATCTTGACTTGGAACCCAATTTTTTTGAAGGTTTTAAACAGGTTGCAACAAAGGCCAAAACAAGACTCTATAACTCAACAGAGTATTCACCCAAGCATGCACAGATGTGTATATACATGGATGTGCCTACATTCTTGTGCAGGCTTGAGTAAATACTAGGGATTACAATAGGAAGAATCCAATCAGGTTAAAATTTCTAGACCAAGAACATTATTGCTCTTTCTATTCTGGCTTAAATGCATACATTTCTTTGTTACTATTTACAAGAAGAATGAAAACTCTAGTAGTCTGAGAGTTCTTATTTAGCTACGGATTTTTGGATATACAAATAAATAGTGGGTGATGATCAAACTTTATATGAAGCTGTTAGTAAGAGTGTAAAATCAAAAGTATAGGTCTTACTGTTCTATGTTAGAATGGAACATGCTGTACAGGTTTTAATACAAATTTCGATAATCAAACAGAGCACTGTATTTTACTTTTATTATCTTCTTTCTTTATTTTATTTTATACAGTTGTCTTATAAAAGAAGTTTTCTTATGTTTTAACATTTAACCCCAAAGAGGGGGCGAAAGTGAATATAGTGTAACTCACACGTTAATGAATAAATGAAATCATAGTATAATATTAACCCCAATGCAAAAATAAAATAAAATAAAATAAAATGCGAAGAATAGAGTACCATAGCACAAAGGTCTCGATCCATCCACCGGCGGCAGTGGCCTTGCCACAGCTCCAGCGGTGGCAGTGACAAGGTCACTGTGACTGCGGTGACCGCAGGCGGCAGCGACTAAACCACTCTCCGCCTCAGCCCTTGCCACTGCGGCCGTGCCCTAGCAGCCCGGATTAGGGTCTGTGATAAACAAAATAACACTGCAATTTTATTTTTTAAATTTAAAAGAATACCATAATACAAAGTCTCTTTTATGTGATAGTGTTGTTAATAAATTATCGCTAAGGATGTCGGTTAAAAGAAATTTGAATTATTACACACATATATATATAGCCGAATATATATATATATATATATATATATATATATATATATATATATATATATATATATATATATATATATATATATATATAGCTTATTATATATATATATATATATATTAATATAAAACTCAATATTATTTAAATAAAAAAATTATTAATACATATATATATATATATATATATATATATATATATATATATATATAATGTCAAATAGACAAATATACACATGCATTAATTTGGCTACCAATTTTATTAACCAAAAGTAATAACAGAATTAGTAAGCCTTAAATATATAAATTATTTTATGTGTTAATATATTCTGAAATATATTCACATATAGATAATTATATTTTTATCATAGATATTTAATTATTTAGCCAAACCATCTAAATTAGTCCAATTTCTTTTCTCTCTCTTTTTTTTTTGTAAATATACAATATATTTATAAGAGATTAAACTTAGATACATTTTGATGCTATAAAAAAAACAATGAACAAATCCTTTCAAGTCAACAACAAATAACTGAAATATTTATTTAGTCTCACAACATTTCATAAAATAAAAATATATCTTTTATTTATGGGAGAACTTCAATGAAATTTGTAAACCGACCTTTGGGAAACATAAACATAAAAATATCATTTCTTTCTTGTGAAATCTATAATGAAATAGCAACCAAGAATTTACATAGGTTTCATCTAGCTTTAAACATCTACACTATCTTTTCTCATCAACATAAGGAAGAGTAATGCATCTCTTTCATAATCATATTAGTACAAAGTATTGAGGAATTAAGTATCCATCTAACTATTACAAGCATTACAAATGTGGGGCTTTCTAGCATAGCCTTGTTTAAAAACAATATTCACAAAGGCTCAAGGCCTAAAAAAAAATAACATGAAGTAGAAGCAACTTTCCATTTTCTCTGTATCTCTTTGAAAACCAGCAAGCTTTGACATTGAGAAAATCTGCAAAACAACAAATAGACCATGGAGGCTTACCTCCCAACCTGGGCCATTTCATGGCCACCCCCGAGCTAGGGGAAATAAAGATGGATAGGATAGCAACATGCATACATCCAATACACACAAGAGAAACCAGCAAACACTTCATAAACATAAAATTCCCTTTCCCAAGGCTTAGCACAACCTGAGTCACTTTGAACCCATGGTAGGGGTGAAGGTGGAAGCTACTCAACTAGGAGAATGCCAAGTACAAAAGAATACCAGCCTTCAACAAGGCACCAAAATCTGCACATTAGGCCTTCACAAGGCCATAGAAACAACCATCCACCCTTCTCATACTCTTCACCATATCCACACTCTTATGACTCCCAAAAGTATACACAAGAACAAAAGGCACATGGATGCCCATACATCCATGCTTTATCCCCTTCCTCCTAGAGGAAGGACTCTACACTAGAAAATTAGTCCCAACTTATGCCCTTCACCCATCAAGGCTCTCTTCCCTCCCAAGGGTGAGCTTGGCCTTGCACAAACCCCAAGAAACAATGCACAAAATAAAATACACATACAAGCAAGTAAGAAGACATAACTTTCTTTTTCTACAAGATTAACTATCATTCACACAACATAGGAAAAGTATAAGAATTGTACATAATAATGAGGACATAGATTTCAAGATCCAACCTTGATCCAAGCTTAAGGCAAGAAGGTTGAGTTGAGCTTTCCAACTAGTATCCTCCTTTGCAATGCAACACCAAAATCTTCCAAGCACAACAACACCAAGAATTCTCACAACTCTCTAGTCTCCAAAAATTGGAGAGTGGGCATTAGCCAACAATTTTTCTTCCATCTTCTTAAGAAGACAAACCCTCACCCTTCAAAACAAATGAGGGAAAATTCAAAATTCAAAATTCGAATGAAGACTGGCTCTTCCAATTTCGTCACTTTTCAAAAGGGCATCTTTTAGAAAGGCAAAAATAGTCAAAAACCATCACAATAGTCAAAATTTGACCCCCAACATATGGCACCACTATGCGGTAGCCTATTTTTAACCTCCACTAACATAAATAGTCATTAAAAGCCACTCAAAAGGCCACTCAAAGAATGAATCCGAAAATGAAAAGGAATCCCATTCATTGCCCCTAAAAATAGAGACCACTTACAGACATTAAACACTTGAGCATGCCAACTCACAAGACATGTGTCAATTGACACCACAGATAAATCACATTACATATAATACACATGGCATGCCAAGTAGACTAAATAATAAAATAAAATAAACATAATACAACAATTACATTCATGCACAACTTTACAAAATTTACACTTTACAATGAGGTTAATTTCTCCCCTTGGAGATAACCTTGGCTTAAACATGATTTTACAAATATCCATCTTTGATTTCCCCCAAAATTTCCATGGTCCTTCCTGCACACTTGACAAAGCATCAGTAGCTAATGAAGAGTCAAATATCATATACATATGTGTAAATGAAATATATCTAAAATCACATTCTTAACATCAAAGTCTCTAACTGCATTCATAATAATTTCTATCATTTTAGCATTGCATTTCTAAAGCACATAAAGTCAAGATCAAAATGATATATGATACTCCATCTAACATAATAGCCATGATAATTTCCCATAAATTCTCCTAACATGAGTGTAACATCTAGATATCATATATAGATCAAAGATGTATCAATTACTGTGCTCGTAACCTACTAAATAGCATCAAAGTGAAAGTCCTATATCATCATTAGATAAACATAAATCATCACATAGAATCATAATCAAATGTCTCTGTCTCAATAATCCTACATAATAAAATAAATTGTCATCATGAGTCTAAAGATGAAAAATAATCTGCTATGCACTGATGTCACGGGGTGAGGCCTCACATAATAATAACAAAAGTAATGAAATAAATGCAAAAATGTTTAAATATAATATAAGACAATATTTCTATGTCACAACCTATCCAAGATCACATGGAATCAAACATTTATATTCATTGGTGTGTTCCCTATTCCACGGGACAATCACAATATAAAGACATGTCCTCAAACAGGTGAGGTAACATATTGCAAGGTTGTTTTCTATTGACCCCAATACTAGGCCTATTTTGATCTATGGGTAGCCTAATGTTGGCAAGAGTTCTTGTATTAATAATATTACTAGGGAAAATGTGGATGTGCAACCTTATGCTTTTACAAACTAACTTCTAATTGTCCCTTAACTAACTGATTGTTAATGACAAACACTAGAATTAGTTGTTAAGTTGACAAAAAAAGTTGTCAACTCATCAACCCAACACCCTTTGCCCACTCTAACTACTTGTAAAATGTTTAGAGACAACCTTTACAAACCAAACTAACTTATACTTCCTACTAACCCCTACTAACTCCAATTAAGCCATATTTGGCTTATATTGCCAATATAGGCAATTTACAAGATTGTTCACATTTAGTGCTTTTAACACTATGTAAAGGCTCTAATGGCCTTAGTACATATTTATAGACCCTTAGAGGTTATTTCCATCAACCCCTAACCTAGGATCAATACATAACTATTCGTAGTGAACCGTAGGTACCTTTTAGGCTTCTCAGTGCCAATAAGGCTTACATTTAAGATTGGGTTACAATATGATCAATACATGATCTAAATAACATTCCATGATCCAAATACATGATCAAATTTCAAAGTGGACACAAGCTCTTTTGCATCTAAATACATATTTGCACTCATCCTACTGCTCACCCCGGAGTGGTCGGTGGCGTTCGAATGACTATGTGTGCCAAAAAAGGTTGTCAGTAACATTTATCTGGCCATTCAAAGTTGTTGGAACAAATGGTTCGATGCTACAATAGACAGTTTGAAAGATACGCAATGTTGGCCATTTGAACTAAGGAACATTGTGAGTTCTGACATCGACCGAGAATGTGTTGCCAAATATAAATGAATTTGAAGCTCTGAAAACTGAGACAAGCTATTGTAGGCCTCGGAAACATAGTCCTATAGTACCTAACATATCGATGCTACCTCACATGAGCTTTGAGATATGACCCCACAAAGATCATTGATTTCATGCTTAAGGGACCTTGAGGGACACTTTGGCTTGGAGTCGTTGACGGGGTTCAAATGACTATGTGTGCTAAATGAGGTTTCCCCTAGCATTTACTCGACCATTTAGAGCTATTGGAATAGATGGTTTGATGCTACGACCAACGGTTGGAAAGATATGCAATGTTGGCCATTTGAACAGAGGAACATTGTGAGTTCTGACATCGACCAAGAATGTGTTGCCAAACATAAATGAACTTGAATCTCTAAAAATTGAGACATGCTATTGTAGGCCTCAGCAACATGGTCCCATAGCACTTGATGGATCGATGCTACCTTGCATGAGCTCCAAGATATGACCCCACAAAGATCGTTGATTTCATGTTTTTGGGACCTTGAGGGACACTTCAGCCCAGAGTTGTCGATGGGGTTTGAATGACTATGTGTATTGAATGAGGTTCCCCTAGTGTTTACTCAACTTGTCGGAGTTGTTGGAACATATGGTTAGATGCTATGACTGATGGTTGGAAAGATACACAACGTTGGCCGTTTGAATTGAGGAACACTTTCAGTTCTAACATCAACCGAGAATGTGTTGCCAATGTTAAATGAACTTGAATCTCTGAAAACCAAGACATGTTATTGTAGACATTGGCAACATGGTCTCATAGCACCTAACAGATCCATGCTACCTCAAATGAGCTCCAAGATATGAACCTTGAAAGATTGTTGATTTCATGCTTAAGGGACCTTGAGGGACACTTCGGCCTGGAGTCGTTGGCAGGGATCAAATGACCATGTGTGGCAAATGAGCATGCCACTAGAATTTACCCAGCCATTTAGAGATGTTTGAATAGAGGGTTTGATGCTACGACTGACAGTTGGAGAGATACACAACATCAGCCATTTGAACTGAGGAACACTTTGAGTTCTGACATTAACCAAGAATGTGTTGCTGATTTTAAATGAGCTTGAATCTTTGAAAACTAAGATAGGCTATTGTAGGCCTTGGCAACATGGTCCCATACCATGTAACAAATCCATGCTACCTCACATGAGCTTTGAGATATGACCTTGAAAATATCACTAATTTCATGTTTAAGGGACCTTGAGGGACACTTCGGTCCGGAGTCATCGGTGGGGATTGAACGATCATGTGTGGCAAATGAGGTGGCCACTAGTGTTTACCCAGCCATTCAAAGCTATTGGAATAGATGGTTCGATGCTACGACCAACAGTTAGAAAGATACACAATTTTGGCCATTTGAACTAAGGAACACTTTGAGTTCTAACATCAACCGAGAATGTGTTGACAATTTTAAATGAACTTGAATCTTTGAAAACTAAGATAGGTTATTGTAGGCCTCAAAAACATGGTCTTGTACCACCTAATAGATCCATGCTACCTCACATGAGCTCTGAGATATGACCCTGCAAAGATCATTAATTTCATGCTAAAGGGACCTTGAGGGACACTTCTGCCTGGAGTCGTCGGTGGGGATTGAACGACCATGTGTGGAAAATGAGGTTTCCACTAGCATTTACCTGACCATTTAGAGTTGTTGGAATAGATGGTTTGATGCTATGACTGACGATTGGAAAGATACGTAATGTTGGCCATTTGAACTGGGGAACACTTTGAGTTCTCACATCGACCGAGAATGTGTTGCCAATTTTAAATGAACTTGAATATCTAAAAAATGATATATGCTATTGTAGGTATTGGCAACATGGTCTTGTCTCACCTAATGGATCCATGCTACCTCACCTGAGCTCCGAGATATGACCCCACAAAGATTGATGATTTCATGCTTAAGGGAACTTGAGGGACACTTCGGCCTAGATTCATTGGCGAGGATCAAACAACTGTGTGTGGTGAGCAAGGTGGCCACTAGCATTTAATTGGCCATTGAAAACTATTAGAACAGATGGTTCAATGCTACGACCAACAGTTGGAAAGATACAGAACGTTGGAAGTTTTAATTGAGGAACATTGTGAGTTCTAACATCGACCGATAATGTGTTGCTGATCTTAAATGAATATGAATCTCTAAAAATTGAGATAGGCTATTGTAGGCCTCACCAACATGGTCCCATAGCACTTGAGGGATCAATGCTACCTCTCATGAGCTCTGAGATATGATCCCTTAAAGATCTCTAATTTCATGTTGAAGGGACCTTGAGGGACACTTCAGCCCGGAGTCATCAGTAAGGATCGAATGGCCGTGTGTACCGAATGAGGTTGCCACTAGCATTTACCTGGCCATTTAGAGCTATTGGAATAGACGGTTCCATACTATGACCGATGGTTGGAAAGATACACAATGTTGGCCATTTGAACTGAGGAACACTTTGAGTTTTGACATCGACCGAGAATGTGTTGCCGATTTTAAACAAACTTGAATCTCTAAAAAATAAGATAGGATAATGGAAGCCTCGGCAACATAGTCCCATAGAATATGATGGATCGATGCTACCTTTCTTGAGCTCTGAGAAATGACCCCGCAAAGATCGCTAATTTCATGCTTAAGGGACCTTAAGGGACAATTTGGCCCGGAGTCATCGACAGGGACTGAATGACCATGTGTGGCAAATAAGGTTTCCACTAGCACTTACCTAGCCATTCAGAGCTATTGAAATAGATGGTTCCATGCTACGACCATTGGTTGGAAAGATACCCAATGTTGGCCATTTGAACTCAGGAACATTATGAGTTCTAATATCGACCAAGAATGTGTTGCCAAATTTAAACAATCTTTAATCTTTGAAAATTGAGATAGGCTATTGGAGGCCCCAGTAAGATAGTCTTGTAGCACCTGATGGATCAATCCTACCTTGCATGAGCTCTGAGATATGACCACATAAAGATTGCTGATTTCATGCTGAAGGGACCTTAAGGAACACTTCGGCCCGGAGTCATCAGTAGTGTTCAAATGATTGTGTGTGCCAAATAAGGTTGCCACTAGTGTTTACTTAGATATTTAGAGCTATTGGAATAGATGGTTCCATGCTATGACCGATGGTTGGAAACATACGCAACATTGGCCATTTGAATTGAGGAACACTTTGAGTTCTAACATCGACCGAGAATGTGTTGCCGATTTTAAATGAACTTGAATCTCTAAAAATTGAGATAGGCTATTGTAGGCCTTAGCAGCATGGTCATATAGCACCTAAAGGATCGATGCTACCTCACACGAGCTCCAAGATATGACCCTAAAAAGATTGATGATTTCATACTGAAGGGACCTTGAGGGACACTTCGACCCAAAGTCGTAGGAGGGGATCAAATGACCGTGTGTGCCAAACTAGGTTGCCACTAGCGTTTACTTGGAAATTCAGAGCTATTGGAACATACGGTTCCATGCTATGATTGATGGTTGGAAAGATATGCAACGTTGGTTGTTTGAATTGAGGAACACTGTGAGTTTTGACATCAACCGAGAATGTGTTATCAAATTTAATTGAACTTAAATCTCTAAAAATTGAGATAGGTTATTATAGGCCCCAACAAGATAGTCCTGTACCACTTGATGGATCCATGCTACCTCACACGAGCTCTGAGATATGACCCCGTAAAGATAACTGATTTCATGCTTAAGGGACCTTGAGGGACACTTCAGCCTGAAGTCATCGGCAGGGATCAAATGACCATGTGTGGTGAATGAGGTTGCCAATATCATTTACCTGGCCATTCAAAGCTCTTGGAACAAACGGTTCCATGCTACAAGTTTGTCTCACTATTGGACCTTGAAGGACACTTTGGCTCAAAGTGTAGTCTAAGACCAGTGAATTAAAATATTTGCATAAAAAGTGATTTGGATTAGTCTATGATGTAAGGAATTTGCCTTGGTTGTTATTTATCTTTCCAGAGGAAATTACTAGTGTTCTTGACAGTGATTGGATTTGGGTTACATAGGAAATGTCGTGATCCTTCCACAAGTGCTATTTTGTCTAGTTTTGATCACTTGAGGGACATAAAACTATTTGTTGAGTTGAAAAGAAAATCAACAAAATCCACTAAAAATGAAGTAAAAATTATCTCTATTATATTACAGTCTCCTATACTCTACAAGTCTATTTGATAGGGATTCAAGAAGCCAATCTATTATTGTCTAAAGGATATTTTGGGTTTCTATGTTTTGTTACGTATTTTTTAATAATAGTATTTAGATGGTTCTTAAGGTAATGTTGCTTATTTTATGTGAAAATTTGTTCTGCAAACAACACCAAACACATTTGTAGATAAATAGAAATGACCAAGAGAAAGAACAATGGTGAGTCTTATGGATCCTAATAGAAGTGAATGGCCTATATGATTCATCTAAGATCTCCTTGAAGCTTCCTTGATTCATGGATGGAGATATTTTTCAATTTCCAATAATCTTGACGACTTGCATTTTTGAGCGGGTAGATGATAGTCCATATTTTCCCCGTTGTCAAAGAATGCAGTCCTTACAATTATTTTAAAGGTGGAAAAGTGCATAATAGCCTTCCATCACATATGAATAAGAAAATATAAGTCTTGTGCTAGCAAGGGAAGAAGGTAAAACAAAACTATCTACCCAAAAATTCTCTTGCATTAAATGCCATCCCTCCCAATGCAACAACATAGGACCAAAATCCATAAAAGGTACACAACATTCAATTCCACACAAGCCCACAATCTCTTCAAAAGATATTGAGAGCCGATGAAAAATCCTTATGCGTATGCTCTTAATTACCCACAAACAATGCTTTAAATCAAGCCTTGTATACAATCCAATCCCATACCTGTGCATTTGAGAATTCTAAGAAACTTAACCTACAAAAAATTCTAGTCAATTGCTCATACAAGCATAAACTCCATGGCTCCAAAAGCTTCTAGGGCTTCCACAACTATTAAAGTAGATGGTATGAAAGGAGAGAATGAAGTGAAGGCTTCTCCAAAGCTGAGAAAAGAAAAGAAATTGATGTTCAAGCCCACAAAGGATTTAGTAGTCAAAGCCATGAAATCTGACAATAAGAAGAAGAAGAGGAAGAGAAGTGTAGAAAGTTACAAGAGGTTTATAGACAAGGTGTTGAAACAAGTGCATCCCTCCAAGGGAATATCCAGTGTTGCCATGGATATCATGGAGAGCTTCATGATTGATATTTTTTATAAGATTACTCCTAAGGCTGCTTCTCTGTTGAAATATAAGAAGATCATGACACTTTCCTCTAGAGAAATTGAGACTGCTTTCAAGTTTTTTCTGCCCTGATAGCTGGCTAGGTATGCTTCTTCTGAAGGAAGTAAGGGTGTTACCAGGTTTTCTACTACTCTGGGTTAGGTTTTGTTTGAAGATTTTAGGTTTTTTGTATGTGGTGTTTATGAAAGGCTTGTTTAGAAGTTGGTTTTGGCTTGGTTTTATGTTAAAATGGGCTTGTTGGAAAGGAAATGAGATAGTGCATCCTTGAATTGAGTTGGTGAGTTAAGGTTCTTCCATGGCCTTCCAAGTATTATGTGTCTGCAAGTCATTCGCATAGCATCATAAAGTTTTTTTTATTAATAATGATAAATATTTTTACAACTTAGCTCAATAGGAGAACCAGAGGAAAGAGCTGAACAAAGAAAACCTTCGGTATCACCCCAAAAAATAGAAGAGAAAGGTTGTCATTAAATCTTACAAACTTCCTGTTATAGATACGAGGTAATTCATGAACAATTTATAGTGCACCCAATTTATAGTGCTATAGAAATTTGACATGTTACAATATTTTTTTATCTCCATTTAGTCCAATGAACTAATTAGATCTTCCCTACCCTTGATTGTCTCAAGTATTGCCTCGTGGTTTGACTGACGAACCTTCCAAAGAGTTTTATTATGCGGTCTTCCCCCATTTCTGATCAAGTGGACATTTGATGCAATGATGAGGTTTTAATAATGAAGAATCTTTATGTGTGTCTCCCAATCCTCAAACAACCACAACCTAGGGTTCTTCATTGCATACCATCTAAGCCATGTACCAGTTACAACCACTGCTCCTATAGGGTATTCTAATTCTTCACCATTGATAATTGAGTGATCCAATTTCTTTTTTGCCTCAACACAATGACACAAATAATAATATGTCTCTTCTTCATTGTTTTCAGGTGCAATAATAGCAAAAACATGGCCTATAATGATATAAACATAATGAGGACATTAGTTTACTAAATATTTATGATAAACTATTAAATTTGAGATTATTTGTATGTGGAAAATTTTACCTGGTTGTACTAGATCAGATAAGCGATCAAAGTCAATGGATGATTTCATTTCTCTTAGTTGTAGTGATTCATGGGGATGATAGGAGGCAAGTGGACTCAAAATATGTGTATACCATTTGTCAACCCATTCTGTTGACTCATACCCATCCCAATCTTCATCTACACATGATGAACAAAAGCACACCATATGTCGTGTGTGGATACTCCATGAAACTACATTACAACTTCTAAAAGAGTGTAGCTCACTCGATTGAGTCAATGTACAACAATCATCATATGGTGCAATGTTAGTTTCATCCATCAACCAAAAAAATATATGAACCATAGACTCACCTTCATTACCTGGACCCATTGTAGCATTACACCACTGGACAATACATCTCGCATCTGACAATGTTGCTTTCTCATTGTACTTTAATTCTTCACATGCTAAGGCTCTTTTAATACATGCACCTGCACCATCGTGCTCTCCCTTTCCATGACCGGACTCTATGAAATTCTACATATATTGAATTCTAGTAATCTTATGCATCCTACACAACCAATAAAACATCTGAGAATTCTTGAATTGTGATGCACAATTATCTGACCGTATGATATGTCAATGATATTTTATGCCCCTGTTTGCCAAATGACCATAAAATAGTTGAAATCAACTATGTAAAAACTCTATAGAATGTGAGCGATCATCGTTGATATAAAAATGATACTCCCTCAATATCTTCATGTTCTCCTTTGTACTATCCAGTGCATGCATGAATGCTATATGGACAAATATAGCAACCTATTGAGAGCTGTAATACTTTTCTTGTAACTCATTATGTGGTTGTAGTGTGTAGTTCTCTACAAAGTCCACAACTGAAACAATGGTATCAAGTGGGAATGTTTCCTTGCACAACTTGAATTGCATATCCAACCATCCCATTCTATGTGTATGCCTTGCATACTCATAAATAATTTTTTTACAAAAAATGTCCATGAATTGATACACTGGAATTTTTTCAATTACTAAATCACATCTTTTGGCCTCTTTTCCATCTTTTAGATTATATGTCACAGTCTTATATTTTCCAAATTCAACTATTTCATTAGCGATTGCATGCGTACTCTCCATATGTTGACAAATTGGCAAATGTCACAAACCTCCGCAATCTATGCATGTACCATTCAAGCATGAATGCTTGTAAAATTGTTGACCATCCACTCTTTCACATAAAATGGTAGATATTAATTCCCTTGAAGATCTAGGTGGGATATTTATGTTACAATCTTGCAAAACATTGTTAGAGTGTAATTCTACACATATATTCCTATAAACTTCAAAATGGTTAGAAAATTCAATATGTACCCTGCAAAAACAAGTTGTGCGTGTGTGATTTATCTTCACATAAAAAGGTTTACACATTTTAATATATCTCTGACTAATTTTAATTTGAGGATACATATGCATAAATTTTGCAAAGAATTGTGTCTGAGTTGAATCCAAAAAATGTTTTGGATATGGAACATGAATTCGACTACCAATAATCCTTACAACATCTCTTTGATTAGGAGATACTCGTGTATTATTCTTCCAAAATTCTTCAATCAAGGATTTGAAAGATTCAACAATTGCTTTATGTTTTTATGGTAGTCTACCAGAAAATGCCCATAACTCATTTCTATTTGGATCTTCCACTCTTTGACACCTTCTCAGGGCTTCATTAGAAACTTTCTACTTATTTTCAATATTTTTCTTGTCTTTCTAATGAGTCGAGATTTCTTCATTTGAGTGCTTACTATCGTTGATGTAAGTACATGTCATGTGACATTACTATATTTTGTGTGTGATGTAGAACCACACTCTCATATGCAGTCATTAGATTCTTTACACTAGATTTTTCACTTGACTCATCCATGGTTCTTAGCCCAAGAATCTTCATGATGGACCTAAATTTCAGATTTCTCATCATTTCAAAAAATAGTTGACATCTTCCTATCATGTTTAAATTCTCAAAAAATGATGTCCAAATACGATTAGAATTTCTTTGACAAGTATGCTTGGGAATCTTGTCAGGCATTGCTTTCAAAATGTTAGTATCAATATCAATCAAATATTTTGGCTTTCTATAAATAATTCTAGGAGCATCAAAAACATTATGTGTGAATTTCGTACCCTCTTGAGTGCCTTCAACATGAGATGATGTTGTGCCTACACCTTGGGATGTAGATAATGGTGTGCCTTCAACATGAGACCATGTTGTGCCTTCAACATGATATAATTGTGTACTTCCACTTTGGGATGTAGATAATGGTGTGCCTTCAACATGATACAAGGGTGTGCCCACACCTTTGGAAGTAGAAAATGATGTGCCTTCACCTACGGAAGTAGACAATGGTGTGCCTTCAACATGATACATTGGTGTGCCTCCAACATTGGATGATGATGTCTCTTCAACTTGGGAACTCATAGATCTGATGTCCCCGCATCTTCATAATTCAATTTTCTTGTTGCACGCAAGTTTATTATTCATTGTCTTTATGTTTCCAATTCTAATTCTCTCTTACTTTGTATTGATGTTTCATGTTCCTCATCCAAAGAAAAATCTTCTTGTATGGTATCTAATTTTTTTTGTTCATGAAGTTATCTCATTCTTTCCCTTTTCTTCTCTTTGTCTCTTTCACGCTCTTCCGGTGTTAAATTTTTTTCTCGTTTCCTTGGCACGATGATGATTTCTACATATGAATTGATTACAATTTTAAAATATAATATAAATGTAAAACAATAAGTCAAATTATAATATAAACCTCTTACAATATGACAAATTATAATATAAATTTATTACAATTATATCAAATTATGTATTGAACAAATCTATATCATACCAATTATAAACCAAAACACTCTTTATTCACATTTGACATGTAAAAGAATAAAAAAACTTATCTCAATCCATAAATTTTGGTGATAATAATTGACTTTCACAATTAGATGTTGATTTTTAAACAAAAAGATGGTGCAAATTGATAGAATATGCTTCTTTGTCACTATCAACACCATGAAAAGAGAATACTTGTCAGATAACATGCAGAACTCAGATAGCATACCAAAAAATTGGGCCTCTTACATGAGATCCTTGGCAAAGAAGACTGTTTATTTTAGTTTTTGATAGCGCGAGCATGCTATAGCACATGCGCCCTATGCAAAACTAAAAAGTGTTATGCATACTCTTGAATAGGGCATGCACCCTATGAAAAACAAGAAAGAGGGAGAGAGAGAGAGAGAGAGAGAGAGAGAGAGAGAGAGAGAGAGAGAGAGAGAGAGAGAGAGAGAGAGAGAGAGAGAGAGGTGAAAGAAGGTAATAAGGGAAAATATAGAGGGTAGGAAGGTGGGAGAGAGAAAATGTGTGTGAGAGAGAGAGGGGGTGAAAGAGGGTAATAAGGGAAAATATAGAGGGTACAAAGGTGGTGAGAGAGAGAGAGAGAGTTCTCTCTCTCTCTTCCTCTCACTCTGACTATTTGTCATCAGTATTTAAATCTATGACTTAAATAGGGGGCACACCCTATAGGGCGAGCACACTATTGAAATCTATGACTTTCATAGGGCACATGCCCTATGGAAGTCATAGATTTCAGTAGGGCACTTGCCCTATAGGGCACACGTGCTTTGTAAGGCATTGGAATTTACCAATCCTAAGGCTTGGATTTGCCTCAGAGATCCAACCCAAAGGCTTGGACAATTCAAATAGGCCTGGGACATGTTTTCCAATAGACATAAAAAAAATGACATCTTTTTTTTTTGTGCTCCTCCTCAGGTTTACTCGTGGCTCAAGAATGTAAAAATCAGACGATGTGATATTGCAGATCTCTCTATTAGCTATCTAAGCATATAATTTATTTTGATTTCTAATTATGTTAATTTTTTCAACTCTAATTTCTTTTGTGTGTATATCCATTTTTTGTAAAAAACCAATGTGTAGTATTTTCAGCATAGATTTTCGCTCATTCATCAAATTTTGCAACAAGTTACATTTTTAGAAACTAGACTCCATTCTACATGCTTTAAAAAAAAGAAAATTTAATTTTTGATTAGTTTTAAATGATTTATAGGGGGAGCACATAGAAATTTCATTCTTTCAAGATGTGTGTGCTTTGTAAATTCATCAAAAATTATACATTCATCCAAAAATTATCAAAAAATTATGGGATAAACTATATGGTGTTAGCTAACTTCTCACTAGAGCAATTAAAAATTTTTTTTAAAAAAGTTAATGTTTTAGGGGGAGCACACCAGACGCTATGCTATGTTTTTTCATTAAAAAGAGGACCACTTTTTGTGCTCCCCCTTTTTGAGAGCCTTAATCTACATCATTTTCAAAATAAGTTAGTAGTTTAGGAACTCGATTTAGAGTATTACATTTCTTGTTTTTGTCGCATCTTAAAATTTTGAGTCTAACTATCTTCAATTTCTTGTTGAAGTTCAGAGTTTTCTGATTTCAGGAAAAAAAAGTGGCATCTTATACCCCCTTTTTAGTCCCCCATCTTTGTGCACTTACCCCTAAATAAAGTTGTGATTCCTTGAAGAAAATTATGAGCAGATCAAAGATGGAGATGGAAATGGAGTTTAGTCAGTAAATCAACACATATGTGTGAAGTAGATCTATATTTGCAAAGTGAGTTGTATGTTTTTCAGATCATAAACTATTGTTACTTTCTAACCATTGTATCAGTCTAAATCCTTTAATCAAGGTTGACCTAACAGTCATTGTATAAATCCTTTAATCAAGGTGACATTCTAATGGAATGTTCTTAAATCCTCTAACGAAGTCACTTTTGATAGAGTGTTTTAAATTCTTAACAGGGTCACACCTAATAGTGTGTTTGTAAACCTTTAACAGAGTTGGCTTTCAATAGATCTCACTTCAGAAGAGTCAATATCAGTAGCATATTACAAAGTGGTTTTTCCCAAGTTAGGGTTCCACTATAAATCTTGATTTTATACTTTTGTGAATGTTTTGATGTGAATGTTTTTTATATTCTTCAAGTTAATTACTTTTGGACAATGGATTGGATGCTATATGTTTTTGATATATGATATAGAGACCAAGTTGAATAGTTGATTAGATCTAAGATTGTTGAAGTGCTAGAAAGTTTAATTGGTATATCTAGACTTGAGGATAACTGACTCACCCCCCCTCTCAGTTATTCTAAAACATTCTAACAAATTTATGATTCAAAAACCATAGATAACGATGGCTTTTGGACCCTATCTTGATTTTTTTTGGACCTTACACTGTCAACTTAGAACTACATGAGTAGTGATTGTGTTGCATTGTCTGGGTATACACTCAATTATATTATACGTCCAAAGAATTGTGACCATGTGTGATGCCTACATTTATGTTTCTCAGTTGTTGTGTCCAGGACCCCTTATTATTGGATTTAGGAGAGATAGGGTACTAAGAGGGGAGGGGTGAATCAGTGCCCACTAAAACTTTAACACATTAACCTTTCAGATCTAAAACAACAAATAGTAATAACCTTGCAAAATAACTTATATCTAATGCATGTAAGGAAACTCAAGTGCGGAAACAGCTTCCTACACTAATCTCTATAGGAGAGTATTGTGCAAATTCTTATAAATCCTTACAATTTCAGATTCGCTAACTACTTTAACAAAGATATTGCAACCACATACCATGTATACAAAAAAATAGAGAATGACATAATGATATACCCTGGGGAAACCTTTCGGTAAAAACCCCAGCACTCCAAAACCTGCACAATGTATTGATCAAAACTATTACAGCTTACAATACACTTGCAATGCAAGTTCTTTCAGAAGATTTCCAAAACCTTGAAGACAAATCATGATAGCATAAAAATGTTCCAACCATACACTCGCATCACATCGCTTCACAACCCTAAAAAAGCTTATATCATGCACTTCACTTTTTAGGGCTACTCCCAAAGATAACCGTATTAGGGTTTTACCATTCTCCAAGAAAATATAGTACTCAAATTTATCAGTTGCCACATGTCTTCACTTGTCATTGAATCTTCCTAACATAGCTCTTACGTGTCATTAGAATCCATCATAACTGTTTTAGCCATGATCTCCTTACACATAATTCAAGATGTCGACACATCAACATTATTTGCAAGAAATACATTTTACAAAACAAATAATAAGAATAGGAATTATCCAAGGTTTAGACACCTTATTCCTAACATTCTCCCACTTGTCAAACACCTTGTAAGAGCAATAGAAACATAACAAGGACTAACCGCTATAGGCCAAAAGGCCCATAGACTCTGAACACCATCTAAACTTCTCAATGACCACTAGTTTCATTAATGCATCCGCAACATTCTTCACAGTATCTACCTTCTCCAAATTTACCTTTCCATCTTCCACCATATCTCTCACAAAGTGAAACTACACATCAATGTGCTTCGTTCTAGCATGGAAAGTTGGATTCTTTGCAAGGAAAATAGCGCTCTGACTATCACACCAAATAGTAATCTATTCTGCATCAACACCAACATCAAAACATAATCTTCTAAGCCAAATGGCTTCCTTACAAGCATGAGTAGCAGCCATGTACTCAGCTTCTATAGTGGACAAAGCAACCACAGGTTGTTGCTTACTCATCCAACTAATGGCACCACCAAACATAGTGAACACATAAGCATTGGTGGATCTCCTGCTGTCAATATCACCTGCCCAATCTGAATCCACAAACCCATGAATACAAACTAAATGCAGAGATCCAGAAGAGTTACCATGATAACATATGGAGTAATTTGATGTACCCCTCAAATATCTAAATACTCACTTAATTGCATCCCAATGTACCCGTCTAGGGTTAGCCATAAACTGACTCAGGACTCCCACTACTTGGGCAATGTCTGGTCTAGTACAGACCATAGCATCCATAAGACTGCCAATTGCACTAGCATAAGGTACTCTACTCATGTCCTCCACCTCACTAGGAGATTTTGGACAATCATCTATAGATAACTTTGTTCCCATAGAAATAGGAACACATAGTGGTCTACATTCTACCATGCTGAACCTGTCCAACATAGACTTCACATACTTACTCTGACTCAACCAAAGCTTTTTGTTAGATCTGTCTCTACTGATTTCCATACCCAAGATGTACCTAGATACCCCAAGATCTTTCATCTCAAACTGTGCTGACAACTGAGATTTAAAATCAGAAATCATACCCTTACCCTTCCCAAACAGCAACATATCATCAACATATAATGCAACAATAAGAAGGCAATCATTCTCAACTCTGAAATAAACACAATGATCTGATTTTGATCTTACAAATCCAATTGACAACACAAAGGAATCAAAATTAAGGTACCACATCCTAGGAGATTACTTCAAACCATATAGAGATTTCTTTAATCTGTAAACTAAGGATTCTTTACCTTTAACAATGTAGTGCTCAGGCTGTGACATATAAATCTCTTCCTCCAAATCACCATGAAGGAAAGTTGTCTTCACATCCATCTATTCTATCTCTAAATCATATGATGCAACAAGAGATAACAAAAATCTAATTGATGTCAACTTTGCAATAGGAGAGAATATTTCACCATAGTCTATTCCCTCTACCTGTGAATACCCCTTTGCAACAAATCTAGCTTTGTACCTTTCAACACTGCCATCTGCACAGAATTTCTTCTTGAACACCCATTTACATCCAATAGATTTTCTCCCTTTAGGCAAAGGTACAAGGTCCCAAGTATTTTTTTTCTCCAATGAAGCCATCTCATCATCCATAGCCTCAATGCAAGAACCTGTATCTTCCATGCCCAAAGCCTCTTTCACAGATCTAGGCTCATCAGTGTTAGTAATCAAAGCAAAGGCACAACTGGAATCTAACATAGAATAACCAAACCTTTCTAGTTGCTTTCTTTCTTTGGTGGATCTCCTCAAGGGCTGTGGTTGAGGTTGTTCTTCCTCTTCTTCTAAACTATCAGAGCTACTAGAGCTCTCCTCATCATTAGGCCCAACATGGTCTCTTTGTTCAGTCTTCTCAGGGGTAGGAGGCAACTGAATAGCATCTTTTTCCTTTTCTTTTTCATATAGTTGTAGCACAATAGGAGAAGATGTTATCTCTCTAAAAATAACATTTCTACTATACAACACCTTACTAGTCACAGGATCCCAAAGCTTGTATCCTTTCACACCAGCACTGTATCCGATGAAAATACATTTAACAACTTTGTTTTCCAAATTAGATCTTTTCTCCTTTGGAACATGTGCATAAGCTTCACAACCAAAAACATGAAGATGTCTAATTGAAGGCTTCTTACCAAACCACACCTCCATGGGTGTCTTACCAACAAGGGCTGATGTAGGAGATCTGTTAACCAGATAGCAAGCAGTGGCCATAGCTTCAGCCCAAAACCTTTGTTCTAAACTAGCTCCACTAAGCATACTCCTAGCCTTCTCCATCAATGTCCTGTTCATTCTCTCTGCAACTCCATTTTGCTATGGGGTATAAGGAGTTGTCTTATGCCTCTCGATACCTTGTTCTTTATAGAACTGTTCAAACTCTGCTGAGCAAAACTCACCACCATTGTCAGTTCTCACACACTTAATCTTCTTACTAGTCTAATTCTCTATGAGAGCTTTAAATTCATTGAACTGACTAAAGACTTGTGTCTTACTTTTAAGGAAATAAATCCACATCCTTCTACTATAATCATTTATGAAAGATACAAAAAATAAAGACTTGGAGATTGAAGGAACTTTTACAGGACCAAATACATCAGAATGAATAAGATCCAAAACATCAGAAGATTTGTGAGAACTAGAGTAAAAATGAACATGATTTTGTTTACCATAGACACAGTGTTCACAGAAGTCAAACTCAAGATTGCAATCATTTAACCCCTCAATGAGATTTTTTATTTTTCAGGGTTCTGAGACCCTTTTCACCAATGTGGCCAAATCTCATATGCCACAACATTATCTTTTCTGCAGGAAGCTTACCTTCCAAAGTGTTTGCACTACCATCGGAACCAATATCCATAGACTTCTTCACTACTTGTTCAGATGGTGAGGATGAAGAACTATTACATAGAGGAATACATGCATCTAGCTGAAATAAGGTACCTCTCCTAGTACCCCTTGCAAGCACTATCGATCCTCTCATCATCTTGCATCCTTCTTTTGAAAAAACAACTTGCACACCTACATCATTCAACATACTTATAGATAATAGGTTTCATGTCAAACTTGGAATGTGCATAACTCCATTGATTCCCTTTACTTGTCCATCAGGAAATTTGATAGTGACCCTTCCGCGTCCAACTATCTTTAGGTGAGAATCATCACCCAAGTACACCTTTCCACCATCGAACTCTTCATATTTTGAGAACTAGTTTCGATGAGAGGTCATGTGAAAAGATGCACCCAAGTCAACCAACCACACATCATTAGATGCATGGGCTGCCAAAGTTGCGATGAATGCATCACCATCTTCTTGAGATCTTTCTGAAGCTGAATCTAAACCTTTCTTCTTCTTCTTTGGCTCTTTGTAGTCTTTACGGAAGTGCCCAGATTTATCACAGTTCCAACATTTTTCCTTGGACTTATTGGAAGTCTTTGACTTCCCACAAGATTTGGATCTACCCTTATTGTCAGACTTATTGTCATTTTTCTTCCCTCTTTCAGTGGATCTCCCACGAACAACAAGGGCTTCTTTTTTCGAAATGGAAGCCTTTCTCTACATCTCCTCTAATAGCAGTGAAGACACCACATCATCCATTTTGAAGGTGACTAATGTGCTTCCAAGAGCCATCACAAGATGGTCCCATGAATCTGGTAAAGAACACAAAAGTGTGTAGCAACGATCCTCCTCCTCTAACTTGACACCAGCTGATGTCAATTGTGCAACTAGTAGATTAAATGCATTTAAATGATCCATTAAGGATCCACCTTCCTCCATTCACAAAGAGTACAACTTCTTCCTCAGGAACAACTTGTTCACTAGAGATTTGGCCTGATACATGGCCACAAGTCTTTCCCACAAGCTATTTGCAATTTTCTCATCTAGAACATTCAGAAGAACTACATCGGTTAAACAGAGTCTTATGAGACCCTTAGCTTTATGATCTTTGATATCCCAATCTACTTGATCTATAGTTGCTGGTCTTGTAGCACTTGAAGTCACTTCCCATAGGTCATGATCTTCCAATATGTCTTCCATCTTGAGTTTCCACAATTCAAAATTAGTGCCATTAAATTTCTCCACCTCCATTCTTCCATATGATGAACTTGCCATCTCAATCTGCAAATAAGATTCAGAATGCTCTACAAAAAACTCCCACTCAAACTTGTGATCAGCTCAAAAAACCCTACCCAACAACTAGGATCAAAAGTTGATCAAGCTCTGATACCACTTGTAAGGAAACTCAGGTGCGGAAATAGCTTCCTACGCTAATCTCTATAGGAGAGTATTGTGCAAATTCTTATAAATCCTTACAATTTTAGATTCATTAACTACTTTAACAAAGATATTGCAACCACATACCATGCATACAGAAAAATAGAGATTGACACAATGATATACCCTGGGGAAACCTTCCGGTAAAAACCCTGACACTCCAAAACCTGTACAATGTATTGATCAAAACTATTATAGCTTACAATACACTTGCAATGCAAGTTCTTTCAGAAGATTTCCAAAACCTTGAAGACAAATCATGGAAAAATAAAAACATTCCAACCATACACTCGCATCACATCTCTTCGCAACCCTAAAAAAGCTTATATCATGCGCTTCACTTTTTAGGGCTACTCCCAAAGATAACCGTATTAGGGTTTTACAATTCTCTAAGAAAATACAGTACTCAAATTTATCAGTTTCCACATGTCTTCATCTATCATTGAATCTTCCTGACATAGCTCTTATGTGTCATAGGAATCTATCATAACCATTTTAGCCATGATCTCCTTACACACAATTCAAGATGTCGACACATCAACATGATTTGCAAGAAATACATTTTACAAAAGAAATAATAAGAATAGGAATTATCCAAGGTTGAGACACCTTATTCCTAACAATGCATGTATCATTCATCCATTCAAATTGTGAAATTAAATAGCATGAAATCAACAATATAACAGTCCCATAACACAAGTATTTTGGTAATGCATAAACCTTTGTAAGAAGGTAAAAACTGTGGTGGGGATGACACCCACAAATTCTTCACTACTATAGATAGAAAAGGTTTTTCTATTAGAGCTACAAGTTTTGATCACTTGTGGTGATCTTACCCTATTAGGAGTAACATATTAGATTAGCTAGATCTATCTAGTTATAGGATTT
The DNA here is from genome assembly GCA_027943335.1 of Chamaecyparis obtusa. NCBI lineage: Eukaryota > Viridiplantae > Streptophyta > Pinopsida > Cupressales > Cupressaceae > Chamaecyparis > Chamaecyparis obtusa. The sequence continues at coordinate 105,565 of BSBK01008890.1, read as the reverse complement.
TAACAACACTACTTGAGTGTGTACTCAGTTAAGAGATTTACAAAAATACTGTCAAGTCTACTCTATTCAGAGATTTTACCAAAACTCTATTACAATGATTAGAAAGAAATAGGTAACTATCTACTAATGACAACTTATATTGTCTGATATAGATCAATAAATTATTGAATGTATATCACCTTATACTATATGAATCTCTACTCTCAACTACTCGGTTAGCCTACTCTGATTCTACTTAATCTGATTTCGTTTGAAAATTGTTCTACTTTGTCAACTGATAATCTTGAAGGTTGGCTAGTGCTTCAAGTGCTTCTTCCCTCATACATCAGTTCACATCAAAATGGTGTAAACATACAATTATATAGCATACTACTTTATGCCACTTATACAAAATTAGGTTTCAACAACTTAGAGAAAAACCCTAAGATCTATGATGTACAAAAATAGCCTAGATCTGGCATTCACAAAAGATCTTCATCGTATCTCAATAATAAAAGATCCTCAATCTTGGTAAAATGTTTCCTTATTCCATTGTAACTATTTGCATAGAAGAATGTGCCATTCCTTATTACTATGTCATTTTCTATGATCTTTGGTAAACACTGTAAATACTACTTGTTAATTACTCTGATGCTCAGTGTTTACTGTCTCTCGGTGTCAGTATCTGATACTCGGTAAAAGTGTTTGGTGATCGTTATGAAAACTTAACCAACTGGCTTGTATTGAATACAGTTATCGACTGGGTTCATAAAAGTAACCGACTGATGTCTTTGACTACCTTTGATACTAATGACAATCATTAATGCTCAATAGAGATAGCAATCTCCCCCTTTGGCATTAGTATCAAAACTTGAGTGTATATATACCTTATGTCTCAAAACTTATATCTCTGCCAAATACATATACATATCAAAAAATTTCTAAATGCTCCCCCTCAATACATGCTCTGGTAACGTGTAGTATACTTAGCAAAAAAATTACATATTTGGCATAAACATGTTATCCCCCTTTATCTTCACCTTCTATATCAATGTTTTCCTCCTTTTTGATATCAATGCCAAATAGAAAAAGTGTATACTTAAAAATTTTCAAAAATGTGCTGATGGGTTTTCTTCAATGACTCCAAGAGGTTTTCCCATTCCTCTTTCAAGTTGGTGAGAGCAATGTGCTCAAGACCGACTTGTGCATGCATATCAAATATGTTGTCCAACATAGAAATCTCTGGTTTTGCAACAATTTTTTGTTCCCTAACAATATGTTTCTCAAAAAATTTTAGGTATGGAAGGAGTTCTATCTACAAATTAGTAACCTAATCAGTTATCCGCTCTTCTTGCTTCTTGAGATCTACTATCAACCACCTGAGTTCGTGCACTCTGCATATATGATTTGAAAAGCTTGTGGCTCAGTTGTAGCTGCATTTGCACTCACTAAGATTTCATTTTCAAATTGTCTAATCTTTTCACTAATCTCTACAGTGAATGTTTTGATAGTGCATAGCTTAAACAAGATTTGTCAAATAGAATTAGTAATACACTGAATCTTAGTTATTACCTCTAAAAGTTTAACCTTGTTAATAGCCACTTCTTGGTTGATTCTCTCAACAATTTTATCTTGAATCTTTGACTTTTCCCTTTCCTCTATTCTTTTATCAGCTTCAATATCTAGTTCATTTATCTTCTCGATAAGTGTAGCATGTTGATCCATAATCAGAGTATCTTCATCTATGTTCATCTCAGGTACTACATGTTGTAAGATATCATGAATATTCTCTAATACTTCCTTGTTCTTATTATCTTGCTTCAAATTCTCTTGTGCTACTTTTCTTGTACATAATTCTCCATATTTTCTCAATTCCTCAGGGCTAAGGGTCCTCGGGTCATAGTCAGGTATCACAATGACTTTTTCTAGAGTGACAGGCCCTTTTCCTTTCTTCTTCTTCTTCTTCTTCTTCTTCTTCTTCTTCTTCTCCAGTGCAAGTGGTGACTTGGCAACAGTGACAATAGCTTTGTCTTCTGCATACAAAGTTGTACACACAAAATAGCTTTGTCTCTATGGATCATTACAATCAAGAACACTCATGAATGAGGTTTCAAAAATTGATCCATAGCTCTCTATGTATGGATTTACAAGATTGTAAAATTACTCTCAGCTAGAGCTAATAAACTTATGACCTAGCTAGTCAACCACACGATGAGAGATTCCAAAATTGAAGACAAGGGCAAGAGTGCCAATATCCAAGAATCAAATGGAAATGCAATGCAAGTAAGCTAAGAATGAGGATGCAAGCTATTCTATGAAAATGAAAGTGCAAACTAGGCTATGAAAGGAAAGTACAAGTCTTACAATCCATCCTAATTAAACTATGTGAGATTAATCTATAGCATAAAGAAAGTCTATACTAAGAATGCCATGATTATGCAACTATGAAAGAAAGAAAGCAAGCTAAATGAAATGCAACAACAATTTATTCAAAGCTTGAATGCAAAAATTTCTTCAAAGAGCTCCAAATAACCTAGAAAATCTGCAACATAACATTAGCATAAAAAAGATGGATATCCAAATGAGGAAGAGAGCTCTTCTTTTATAGGAAATGAAAAGGAATGGACCATGGAGATTAAGAGGAAAAAGATTTAATCAATGGTGGAGCATCAAAGAGGAGAAATCCATGTGCAAAAATATCCTCCAATGGGAAAATAAGAGTTGACTTTTGTGTCCATATGAGACAAAAAGTTCTTTTTCTTCTTTTTATAAAATAGGAATAGTACTTTATTTGTGCAACTTAGGATAAGAGGAAAAGTGGGGGCTTTTTATTTATTAAAAGGGGAGGAAATATTCCTTTTAAATAAATAAAGACTTAGGATAAAATGGTTAGCCCAAGGAATAATCGAATAAATGATAGAACTAGGATTTGATCAAGAAAATTGATATAATTGATAAAATGTTGATTTTTGAAAATATTGATTTGGGGATTTGATAAATTGCTGAATGGGGGCCCAAAGTCTAGGTGACCATTTTAGGGTGCATACATTTGCCCCTCTTTGACTAATGTGTGATCATTCTAGGAACACATGTAGTCAAAAAATGGAATTGAAATGTGAGATTGATTTGGGATCACAAAACAATCCAGACGTGTGATCATTTGGGGAACACGCTAGGATAAAAATAAACTGGCTGAAAGACAAGACCAACACCATTGTTGTTAAGTGATAATCAAGTCTGAAAATGAGAGATAAGAATCAAAAGACAAGATCAACACCATTGCTGTTAAGTGATAATCAAGTCTCAAAATAAGAATCTCAAGTTGAACTGAATGATAAAGTTGAATCAAAGATTAAATTTGATAGGTATTGCCCCCTCCAAATTGAAATCAAAATCAGGTAGAGGAGAAGCAGCAAATAGATAAACTTGATCAAAGCACTAGAAATCATAATCGAAGATGAAACATCATAAGATAACCATCAAGCTGTGAAGATATGCCCTAGTTTGACTAAAAAGATGAAGTCAAACCTCAGCGAGATGAAGCAAGTGAAAATGAATGATAGACTAGGAGTTTGAAAGAGATGGGGGTGAAGAAATGAAGATGCCCCAATGAAGATTGAAGGATCAGGCCTCAAAAAGGTCAGCCAACTGCATAGAAAAAGGTGAAAGTTTTGAAATAAAATTTGACTATCAAGATTAACTTGGATTTCAATTTTGAGTTTGAAAATAGATCCAGGATGTCGAAATTAGCTAGGGGTGCAATTTTCATGAAATTCCAAGGTATTTTGAAATTTGGGTCAAAATGTCAAAATGCTAGGAAGAGAAAAGGATGTGATTTGAAAGACAAGAGGTGAAAGACATGATCGAGAAGAAAAGGAAAGGTGAGCACAGTTGACTGACTAGTCCGTGAAAGATAAAAGGAGAGCTCTCTCCACGTGCAAAATGCAAAACTAATCTAACATGAACCTAGAAATGCAAGGTACTATGAAAGTGGTTGACTTGCAAGGTCACAACACTAATAGACATCTAATAATCATCATCGAGCTTTATTGGTAGCATCATAAGATCATACAAAACTCACTAGTATGACTATGGGTATATGAATATGATCTATATCAGATAGGAATGTGGGAATCCCACCTAGGCACCAAAGACATGTAGGTCAAGATGACTAGTGCAGTGAGATTACCTAAGTTTGTTATGGTGAGATTATGCTTGTATCAAGACACATGAAAGTCAGGGTAGCTATAAGCATGCACTTGCATAAAAAAATAATCAAGGATAATATCTTGTCAATCCCTAGTGTCAAGTAAGACCAGCATAAATGCTCATGACAGTCAGGATCAATGAAATATACCCACAAGCAGATAAAGAAATAAAACATGTTCTCATACTCTCAGTCTTCTAGCTATGCATCATCAAAAACTTCTTAGGGAGAGACCACTCATCAAAGAAATCCTCATAGACAACACACAAAGAAAAATAAAGCCAACATATCTCAATTGAGTTGATTGTTTAAGTGTGTGTGTGTTGGTCATAAAGTCAAAATTTGAGTATCAAATTTTCTAATGAGTGATATCACTTCATACTTAGACTGGTGGGTAAGACATCTGATAAGTGTTGAGAAACACTCGACGCTAGGCTAGTCTTAAAAAACACAGTTTGGGGTGGTGTTGAAAAACACCTATTTGTGAAATTCCCTAAGAGACAAATGCATCTAAAGGACCTAAGCTAATAGGTATGCCCCCTAGACAAAAATAAAGACCAATTGCAGACCTAGTCAAATAAGGTCAAGGCATGATGGAGAATGGCTAAGTGTCAGGGATGCATGCTAAGAAACAAGGGTGCAAAGGCCTCAAGTAGCGCTTGTTTTCAGGTTTTCACCACTTGGAGATTTGTTTTTGATTTTTTTTGATTTTTTTTTATTTTTGCTACCAAGGCACCTATTTCCAAGTTTTCACCAAGGCACTTTTTCTATTTTTTGAAATTTTTTGAAATTTTTTTTTTTAAAGAGACATCAAAGTGCCTATTGCTAGATTTTCACTAGGATGCTCTTTTTTTAGGACTTTATATGTTTTTAAGGATTTTTTCATCATCATAGATGAATTTTTTTGAAATTTTTTCAGGATCATAAAATATGTACAAAGGATGCCCCCAGACAGAATGGGAATCAAACTCCCAAGCAAGATCACATCGTGTAGTCTCAATGTCTAGCAAGGTGGAGGACAAGAAGGATTAGAAAGTTGGTGGAAGAGATGAAAGATAAGAGAATGAAGGAGATTGAAGGGAAGAAATCCTCAATGGTAAACTCCTCAAGAGTACCCAAGCTAGGGAAAAATTGTCATGTAAAGCACATTTGGACAAGCAATGAAAGGCTAGGATAGGATAAGTCACAAAAGTATAATGCAAAAGAAGGAAAGGATGCAGTCCAAAGGAGTAGACATGTCAAGAGGCTTCAAAGCATCATATTTTACTTTTTTTTATTAGATCAAGACCAAGGGGAAAAGGATAGCAAAAGGCTATAATGAATGGAGGAAAATAAATATGAAGGCTAAACATGAATGGAATGAAAGAAAGATCATCATAAGATAGCTCATGAGATAGCCAAATGTTCGTGTATAGGTCAACATTGCCAAGATCAAAGAGAGAAGATGAAATGGATGAAATATGTAGAAGAACTATGCATGATGCCTGATTGCTAGGTTTTCATCATGGTACTTATCCAAGGTGCCATAAGGGAGTGGTTTTCACCATAGGAAAAATTTATTTCTCTTTACTTTTTCTACCAAGGAACCTATTTTTAGGTTTCCACCAAGGCACATTTTCAATTTTTTCATTTTTTTTGTTTTCTTTTTTCTTTTTTCTATTTTTTGAATTTATTTTTTTTGGAAGAAGGCAAGCTTTTTAGATAATGCTCCTTGAAAGGATAAACCATGATATGCCAAGGATTCGAAATGATATACTCAAAGATGCTAATAGGGAAAGGAATATGGAAGAGAAAAATAGAGGATAAGGTGTTATGTAAAGTGAGTGAGGTTGGAAGATAGGAGGAATAGGCAAATGAGGAAAAATGATAGAAGGTAGAAGGATAATGAATGGAAGGATTGTGAAAGGGTAGATGGAAAGAAAGGTAAGATCAACATCAAAACACACCTTGAAGGGTGGCAAGAGGGTGGAGGAAATGTGAATGAAGGAATACAAGAAGGAATATAGAAAATGTTTAGCAGAGGTTGCAGTTTAGGTGCATGGAATGGAAGAATATTTTTGGAAGAAGATGAAGTGGAAGCTTTTGGAAGCTTGAATGTCAACTTCACTTGTTGCTCAATAGTAGACTCTTTCAAGAGAGACTTTGGAATCCATATAGCCTTAGGCTTTTCATTTCTTTTTGATGATTTAGAGAGAATATCTTCAATGATGAATTTTAGAACCCATACTTGTCTTGTAGTTTTCTTCTTAGATATCTCTTTTGACTTTATGCCTCCATGTTGATTAAAGGAGACATGGTGATCTTCTTTTTTTGATGGATTCTTGTATTGCTTCTTTTTCTTGTATTGAACATTCAAGTTACTTCCAAAAGACTTGGCACTTGTGGGAAAAGGAGGATATGATTGGTTTAGATGGGTGGGTGGATGAAAAGGATTCAAGGGTGTGCATCTATGTTGATCTTGAGGAAAGATAAGAGATGGAGGGATGTAAAGACCCAAGATGGATGAAAAATCAAGAGAGCTAGGAGGGGAAAGTGAAGGGACATAAGGGCCCAAGATGGAAGGAAGACATGAAGGCCTTAGTATTAGTGGAGGAGGTCCAAGGATGGAAGTGGAAGATACAAAAGGATAATCAATAAGCTCATCATCATCTATATAACAACCAAGGACATCAACATCTTTAGAGTGAGCATTAGGATTTGCAATAGGATCATGAACATCTTGAATAGGAGCAACTTCTTTGATAGGATTATTCAGAGCTTGCAAAGACTTAGGAAGAGTAGAAAGTGGAAGTGAACATGGAGTGGTAGAACAAGAAGATGGAATACTTTCATCTTGACAAGGAGCTTTGGATAACATAAGCGTATCATTTTTTTCTTGATTTTCAATAGGCTTAACATTGGAAGTAACAACACCATTTTTAATAACCTTAATGGAAGTATCATCTTTGGAAGGCACAAGTGAAGTAAGATTATTTTGATTGTCAATAAGCTCAACGATGTAACTAGTAGCTTGATCTTGCTTAGGAGAAGATTTAAGACATGATGGAATGAATGCAGAAGAGCATAGAGGATTGAAAGAACCATGAAGTGGATCAGAGATGTCATGAAAAAGATTGGATGACATGGAGGGTTCTTGATCTTGATATTTTTTTATATTTTTTTCTTTATCATTTTTAAAGTCCTCTTGACATGGAGCCACTTCTAAGGACAAGGAAGCATGTTCGAATTGCATGGAAGACTTTGGAAGAGATAGTGAAGGACTAGCTGAAGTAGGCATTGTAGCACATAAAGGCTTAGGCTCTTTAGGTTTAACATTATTGAAAGTATTTTTAGCCAAGTTAAGGTTAGCTTGAGTTTCTTTAAGAGGTAGCCCTTGAGGATAACTATAGGGAACTGCATGAAAAGTATTAGGACTTTCATTAGATGAAGGATTTGTGATAGATTTGGAAGACTCGGAAGCTTTAGAAAATGTATGGGTATTGGAGGAAGTAGGGGATGGAAGGGAACCATCACAAGACAAAGGTTCATCATTAACATGATCTTGCTTGAGAGTGTAATCTTTATTTTCAGCTTGAGAGTTCTTAGAGGAGAGATGCTCATAGTATCTATGTTTATAATCAGCACGAAAAAAATTCTCTTCCTCAATAGTAGCAGATGTATCATATTGGTCACAACAAATATCATAATCCCTTTCAAAATCAGAATCATATGGATCACCATCACAATCTATCTAATAGGATGACCCTTTAGTAAGCTTGAGCACATGACGAGGACTCTTAGGAATAGAGGTTTCATAGGTATGACTGTATGGTTCATCATCATAGCCATCATAATAGTCATCATAGTCATCAAAGGTGGGTGTGTCACTCTTTGTGGGAGAGGTATCACAAGGATTACTATATTTCTCATATTGAGGAGCAAGACTCTTGGGAGAAGTAGAAGAGGAATGAGATTGTGAAGAAGAGGAAAGTGAAGACCTAGTGGAGGAAGAAAACTTGGATAATGAAGAATGTGAATAATATCTAGAAGAGTCATGACGAGACTTGGAAGATGAAGAATTTGAATGATGTTTAGAAGGTTCATGATGAGACTTGGGAGGTGAAGAATTCAAATGAGAAGACTTAGATGATGAAGAATGTTTGGAAGAAGAAGATCATGAGAGGATCATGAGCATGATTATACCAAAGGTGGGTGATTTACTTGCTTTCTTTCATATTTTTGTCATAAATTTATCATGAATGAAATTGTTGGAAGAATGATATTTTTCAAATTGAGCAAGGAGATCAAGATCATCCATTTTCAAGAGAGGTTATATAGAAAGATAGTTGAAACTCATGATTCTAGAAGAGGAGGAATCAAGCATGAAAGAAATGAATAGAAGAGATGAAATAGAAGAAAGTAGACTAGATAATAAGAGGAAAAGAATCAAGAAGACATGAAGAATTTGGGAAGAATCACGAAGAAAGAAGAGAAAGGATGAAAATGAGAGACTAGAAAGACATGAGAGAAGCAGAAGAAAGAAGACTAAGAGTCATCTTGTTCAATTGATACCAGCATGACAACACCTAGGATCTGACTTGGACCAAGGAAGGCTTGAAAATGACTGAAAATAGTGGACAACAGAAAAATTCCAGGTGATACTTTCCAGGCTAACTAGGCGATACTTCTTACTGAGGTGATACTTTGCCTTTCACCAGGTGATAGACCTCACAATAGCTAGGTGATAGAATCTAGGTAGGTCAGGTGATAGTCCAGCAGGAATGAACTATCGTGCAATATTTTTGCTCAAAGAAGGTGATACTGTTGCTAGTTTGTATGACACTTGACCAGAATTGTGTGAAATGTGTGTTTTCAGGTTTGTTTGATCAAAATCTTCAGTCTGAGGGTTGATGTTTTCGATCTCAATCACAATATCACTAGAAATTTGACAGGTTTGCAAATGGTAAGGGATCAAACATGTCTTAAAACACTTGAAACAAGGGCAAAAGAAACCTTGCCAAGACAAACACTTGTGATATCAAAATAGAAAAACACCCTATGAATAATACCGATTGTTTGAATGTTCAAGAACGTTAACACTGGTATTACACAATTGAAGACACTTCAAGCAATATCTATCCTAGAAAGTCAAGGCTCATTAACCACAATAAAGTGGTTACCCACAATAGATGTTGGCTTTGTCATGGAAGTGTCAATGACACAAGCAAAGGAACACATATGGTGACTAATCTTGGGGTGATCTGGGTTATTCCACTTGGATCAATCCTTGCACCAAGAAGCTAAGTGGCTAAAATAAGGTAGCTTCTAACTATGGCTCTTAATAAGGGCTTCCATTTGTAGTACTCCTCTTTCTCCCCAAAGGGACTCCTTACCTTGTAGCAAGTAATGGACCTCGCGGCCTCAAGAGTACCTTAAGCATTCTTGCTCAATATTTTCCTCATGGTCACAATCCCACAAGTACTCACATCAAGAGAAGACAAGAACTACATCTACCAAGGTTTTGTGTCCTTGATAGCCTTGAGTTTATAGTGGGTCGGAATAGCCATCAATAAGCTTATCACCACTTGGGTCGTTCCTCTTGATTGCTCAAGAGCAGGCCCGCTAAAGGATTCTAAAAATCTAAACAAAGAGTGGATCAACTTATGAGATTCAAGAATTTTCTTTCACCACAAGGGTAAAGAGCATACTCCCTTATCCCAAAGCTTTCTCCCAAACACACCAAGAAAATGTTCAATTACCCTCTAGCTTTCAAAATCCAAAGATGGGTCAAGAATTTTTTGGTTCACCACAAGGGTGAAGAGCATACTTCTCCTACCACCTTAGAATTCCTTCCACAAGATATTATGTTCCTATGAAATGAGACAACTAGTAATTACCACACTTGAAAATGAAATAAACAACAAGCACTTGATTGGGTTTTTATGCTTTGGGCAGCCCTACAAAAACTGTTAGTATCCCTTATGCATTTGAAGCTTTGACTTGCATTCTTTTGAGAAAATAATCAAGAAATAAGAGCACCTACAAGCACAACTTGTTAGCCCCACAATGGTTAGCACATAAAAAATTAGATAATCTGCAAGTGAAATAGCTGATCAAATGGAAAAATTTGAAAATGAAACCAACATGGTTAGATCAAGCTCAGAAAGAGCTTTCCAATGATATATCACACTTAAATTTTTGATACCATATGTGAAAATTTCAAAAAAATGGGTGCCAGTTTTCCAGAGGCACAGATTCTGAAAACACCAAAATTTTCAAAAAATTATGAAAACTAGCAAAATTAAACAAAAAATACTAGGTGACATTTAACATCTATTATGCATCATTAAAAAGGTTTCAGGCATGACCAAAATGTGCACAAGTGACAATAGAATGTGCATAGGCAACAATGGAATGTGCACAAGTGACAACAGAATGTGCACAGGTGACAATAGAATGTGCACAGATGACAACAAAATTTCCAAAAGCGACAACAGAATGCTCACAGGCATGAACATAATGCTCACAAACATGAATAGAATGCTCACAAGTGTGGACAAAATGCTCACAGGCATGAACAGAATGCTCACAGGTGTGAACAAAATGCTCATAGGTGTGAACAGAATGTTCACAGGCAGCGTCAGATTTCTTGTAAGTGGCATTTCTCCTATTTGCACAAAATTGATGAAAAAGTGACACTAGAAATATACAAAACTTGATAAAAATGCAAAGAATGAGGCTCAAAGCCCCACGATGGGTGCCAGAAAAGTACACACAAAATAGTGCACTTCTATAGATCATTACAATCAAGAACACTCATGAATGAGGTCTCAAAAATTGATCCATAGCTCTCTATGTATGGAGTTGCAAGATTGTAAAATTGCTCTCAGCTAGAGCTAATAAACTTATGACCTTGCTAGTCAACCACACGATGAGAGATTCCAAAATTGAAGACAAGGGAAAGAGTGCCAATCTCCCCAAAGAATCAAATGGAAATGCAATGCAAGTAAGCTAAGAATGAGGATGCAAGCTATTCTATGAAAATGAAAGTGCAAACTAGGCTATGAAAGGAAAGTACAAGTCTTACAATCCATCCTAATTAAACTATGTGAGATTAATCTATAGCATAAAGAAAGTCTATACTAAGAATGCCATGATTATGCAACTATGAAAGAAAGAAAGAAAGCTAAATGAAATGCAACAACAATATCTTCAAAGAGCTCCAAATAACCTAGAAAACCTACAACATAACATTAGCATAAAAGAGATGGATATCCAAATGAGGAAGAGAGCTCTTCTTTTATAGGAAATGAAAAGGAATGGACCATGGAAATTAAGAGGCAAAATATTTAATCAATGGTGCAGCATCAAAGAGGAGAAATCCATGTGCACAAATATCCTCCAATGGAAAAATAAGAGTTGACTTTTGTGTCCATATGAGACAAAAAGTGTTTTTTCTTCTTTTTATAAAATAGGAATAGTACTTTATTTGTGCAACTTAGGATAAGAGGAAATGTTGGGGCTTTTTATTTATTAAAAGGGGAGGAAATATTTATTTTAAATAAATAAAGACTTAGGATAAAATGGTTAGCCCAAGGAATAATCGAATAAATGACAGAACTAGGATTTGATCAAGAAAATTGATATAATTGATAAAATGTTGATTTTTGAAAATATTGATTCAAGAATTTGATAAATTGTTGAATGGGGGCCCAAAGTCTAGGTGACCATTTTAGGGTGCATAGAGAAGTGTTCTACTCAGTTGAGACACTATCTTCCTTCTTCTAATCCTCGCTAACTCGTGTGTCAATTGAATGAGGTGGAGCCTCGGATGTGGTGTCAGGTGGGGTATCTTAGTTTCCTTAGGCTCTTCTTGTGCCTTCATTTCTATTTTAGTGGCCTCTTTTCCTTTAGGCTCATTTGTCTCTATAGGTATCTCAATTCCTTGTTCCCCTATTGTATCTTTAGGTTGCTCAGGGTCTGAGCCATTGGGTTATTCCTGAGATAGAATCTCTATGACTTCATCAAGTACAAGAAGCTCACTTGGTAGTGATGGAAATGCACACTCGGTAACTTGTGCTTCATCCTGTGTGTTTTCTTGTGCATTGTACACATCCTCATCTTCATCCCTATCATGAGGATCACCATTTGTGATGTCCTTAATGAGTACATCCTTGTCATTTGTTTCCTCAATCTGAATCACTTCTGGATTCGGTGCATCCTATGAACTGTTCTTAATTTCTTGACCAATTGTTGTGTCAATTACCTCAGTAAGTGATACCTTTGACTCTTTAATCTTCTTTGTTGCATTATCCTCAATGAATATTCCTTTACCTTTTAAATTCTATCCCTTTTTAGACAAAATTTGAAATGCAACTTTCTCATTATGCTCTCTGACGGCTAAAAGTGAACTCCAAATAAGTTGACTAGACTCATCAAGATCTGCTAGATTCTCATCTATTATTTTCATAGCTCAGTACTTGACTTTGAATCTCTACACATAAGTATCCATAAGCTCTTTAATCTCATCAAGAGATAAGTCTGGTGCAATCGATACAAGGGTGTGTTCCCTCATCCTCTTCTCAGTGTCCAAGGCATATGAACACTTTTGATTTATTTAGTACTCTAATGTCTTGGGTAGTTATAATTCAAACTCTTGTGGAACTTGTTTGAAGTGTATCATCATTTGGATGATTGCTTCCTCAATTTTGTTTTGGTCTTCATTTGAAATACTATCAAAATTACTAAGTTCTAGATCTGCAAGATTTCCATTCTTGATTATGTCTTCAATAAGCTCATCGATTGTCTTGTTCTTATTACTGACAACCTTGAATTGATTGTTTTCATCTTCATCATCTCAAGGTCTTCTCCATTTCTTATCAATTTTCTCCTTTTCTTCGGTGCCTCTACTATAGTCTTGGGTCTTTTTTTTACATAAGTCTTTGTTGATGTAGCAGCCTTTCATTTTTCTACCTTCATAGCTACCTTCTTCTATGGTGGTGAAGCTACAGTTGATGACCTTGTGTGTGCATCTGTTTGCACTAACAACTACCTCTTCTTTGGAGCTTGAGTGGGAGAAACCATTATTGGTTCTTGTTCTTCTTTGGACTCAATTTCTTCATTGTCATATGATTTGTCAACCAAAATTAACTAACCTTTGGTTGCAATCTCAACTAGTGACTCCTTAGATGAGTCAGATTCATTCCCAAGCTTCTCAAATAAAACTTCTTCATTTTCTAGTCTTAGCTTCTTCAAAGGTTCCAAACCTTTTGGCCTTTGTGTCCTATAATTATAGCAGTGCCTTAATAGATTTCAAACCAAAATCATGATTCATTTCATAGCCCATAGGTGCTAGCCATTTTATTATTGGCTCAACTACTTTAATTATAGTGTGGTCGGTGTTCACTAAGAAACAAATATCCATCGCATATTTTTCAACCAGTGAACTCATAATTCTACTTCTTAAATTCATCTTTACTTTAAAATCTTTAAAATAACTATCTATAATATTCTCAACTTTATCTCCCAAACCTTTCATAATCTCAAAAATTTGTGAAGTGATCGGTGTGTCATCTATCTAGTTAGTGTGACCGATAGAGGGAAAGAATTTCTAGAGATAGAAAAATAAACATACAAGTAATCATCCAAACTTATAGGTATTGGAATTTTGTGTCCTAATTTTTTTCATGTTTTCTTCAACCTATCTTAGTAGCAGTTCAGCAAGGTCTATCTAATGACACTTCTTTCTCAATTTGTGAGCCATGTCGACTGCACTACAAGGTATGATGTTTAACCTGCTCGATTGAAATATTTTTTACCCAATTACATGTGTTGTGAACTTAACTTCGGGATCCACAATAGATAAAATTTTCAATGCTCTATCATCCCATGTTGCGCCAGTGTTCTTTTCAACATCAGCTTGGGATGAGCTTTGAAATGCTTTGGCATTATCGGTAGCATGGTAACTAGTAACCCTACTAATCACTCTTTTTGTAACCTTGATTGGTCTATCTAGCCAGAATGTGCCCTCATGATAGGAGCTCAACACAACCCCAATCCATTCATTCTTAAAATTCTTTGGGAAATCTAGGGCATTGGTAAGACCAAGTGATTCAACAAATGAGTGTTGCAAATCTGACAAATGGCCGTCAAAATTTGGCCCCAAATGTAGTAGTGTGAATATCTCCTTGAGAGCTCTTGATCATGAAAACTTGATTGCCAAAACTTTATTGAGAGATATAGATGTCAATTGCTTGATTGTGGATGTCAAAATGAGAGAAGAAGGCTTCATTTTATAGTGATCTAGGGCACAATCCTCTAGAGAAGGCCGACATTAGGGAATTAAATCTCAATTAACCTTAACCCACTAGAAATGGACCCATATTAAATATAATTTAAGGATTTACCATTCCAAAACCCAAAATGGCTAACCCAAAAGTGGGAAAACAAATATTTCTGAAACTCGACATCCGAAAATCATGGGATCCTAAAATTTGAACCCTAGGTCAAAGATGAGGTAGATCCCACCCTAGTTTAGGGTCAAGGTCATCCCTAGCCTAGGTTAGGGTCTAGGTCATCATTGACCTTCAATGTCACCTTTGATCTTGAGGTAAAAAACCTAGGACCTCAATCTAGAATACTAGGAAATTTAGAAATATACTAAAAAAAGGGATAGAGAGAAGCAGAACGGGGGGAGAAAGCTAGATCCAATCAAAAACCTGATCAAGGTGCTTGACATGGCCCCATACTACTTACTCAAAGGGCTAAATACTCTTAACATGGAAGTGCTTCCATTTTAAGATGATACATTTAGCCCCCACTTTAGCAAGAGTATGGACTCAATGCAAAATCTTGATAAAGGAGAAAACAAGAAGAGATGCAAGTGGATTCAGAATGAGATAAAATAACACTTAGCCAAGGACACAAGTCCCTAGACTAAGGATTCTAACTCAACATATGTGCATGAGGGTGCCAACAGAACAAGGGTTAGTAGAAAGAACCCAAATTAGTTAGCATAAGAAACCTTGCTAAGAAATATTTCTCATGCTAATATCATATTTGGAAAGCTATCATAAGAGCAGAAATGATTACATAAGAAGGACAAGAGAAACACTAAAAATAACATAGCTTCATGATCTTCTCCTAATAGCATGAAAGAAAAAAGAGAGAAAGGAAAAGAGTGATTACCTCACCTAGTAAGATGCCCACCTTACCATGAATCACCCTGGAGGGAGAGCTCTAACAGGTTCACCCATAAATTGTGCTTGCAATTGTAATGCATCTTCTGACAAATTCTAGAATACCCATAGATCCACCTTCTTGTATCACTATTAATATGAAATGCATGTCTCCTCAAGATTTAGCTACTTATGTGTGTTACGTTCAGAATATTTAGCATATAAATGGGTGTCTTTTCAAGATTTAGCAACTTATGTGCGTTACCTTCCAAGATTTAGCATGTTGAAAAACTTGAAAAATGTGTGTCTCTTGAGGATTTGGCAACTTATGTGCATTACCTTCAGAAGATTTATCATATAAATGCGTGTCTTTTCAAGATTTAGCAACTTATGTGTGTTACCTTCCAAGATTTAGCATGTAAAAATAAATAAAAATTATAGTACAAGGGAGACCCTATATATGCCCCCTCCTTATTATGGTAGTCTACTAGACAAGATAAGGAAGAAAAAGAGGATACCTACTTCACAACGCAAGGAGATATCCTATTTACAACAATGTACACCATATTCTTAGAGAGGGATATTAACACCTACATCAAAGAGCATAGATAATCATGAAATAAAATATGTCACTCATGGAAAAAGGATCCTCAAAGAAAGAGATTTTATCACCAAGACCCCCACCAAAGAGGAGTGCTTTTAGATAAAACATCATCTTTCAAAAGGTGGGAACCAAGATTCAATCATCAATCCCCTTGCAAAGAAGAGGAAAGAGGAATCTTTGGAATGAGGGAAACAACCCTAACACCAAAGAAAGGGTGAAAGTTTATAAAGAACATAAATTGCAACATAGAGAAGAAGTGATGACTGGGGACAACAAATTCCCATATAAAAAGGTTATCCATAGTCAAAATATATGTCCATATGATGAAATAATATTACAATATAAACAAAGACCACTAAGCTAAGGAAAGGCAGTTCCCTAGACAGAGAGAGAAGAAATAACCTTGCCCCCCAATGATAGAAACAAGGGGTATCTTTGTAAAAAAAATGTCTTAGAAAAGATATCTTGAAAAATATCTATTAATGAACATAATACAAAATCATAGAAAGATAGGAGAAAATGAATACCAATTAAGCCCCAATAAAAGACCTAATGGATCCTAGGAGACTAGATGAAAATACACCCCTTGCCCCCTAGTCATGAGACAAGAGGGATGAGAAGACCTATATTATATCAAGCTAATGGGAATCCCCCATATCAAAATTATGAAGTAATTGTAAAACCCCATGAGAATGAGGTATAATTCCTAAAGAAGCTCTTTCTCTAACATATAACTTAAAATGTTTATAATCAGCAAGTAAATGTTTATTACTATAATGAAAAGGATATTTATATTTATATAAAGCATCTATTGGAATAGGTCTAAAGATTTCTTTTTTGGAATTCATTAACTCAACATACACCTTCTTAGCCACTTCTTGTCGAACATTATAATTTTCTTTTTTAGGTGTAGGGAGAAGAATATGAAGAGGAGGACGATGATCAACATCACCTACCTTGACTTGAGATTTTGAACAACCAAGACCATAAATATCTAGTTTAGGGGGTGTATGAATTGGAAACCTAATACCATGCTCATTAACTCCAAGCCCTAAACCTCTATAACCTTGTTTAGTCATTATATTATATTTGGTAGGGTACATAGTATGTAAACCTTCTACAGGAGGTGATTGTTTATCATGTTCATGAGTAAAGGTTGCATAAGGTGGAATAATAGGTTTTGAAGAAGTTTCTTTACCCTTTCCTTTAATATCACCATGAATCATAGGAGAAGGTAAATCAAAGAAGTCTTGCACCTCTGTATCCTGAACTATAGCTTGAATCCCATCATAAGTATGAGAAGAACTAGGGATAGTAGATGGAGAATTAGGTATCAGATTAGGAATATAAAGATTAGGAATCAGATTAGGATTAGGATTAGGAATATTAGGAATTAGATTAGGATTAGAAACATTAGGAGATGGTGTATCATCTACCAATTTTTTCATATAATCCATAAGAGTAATAAGGCTACCACATAAATCTTTAATGAAAGTTTTAAATGCAGGCAAAGTAGTATCAGTCAATTTCATAAAAGCATAGGAAAGTGCAAAATTAAGTGTCATCAACATAATGAAATGAATGATACTCTCATAAACATCATAGGTATGATAAAGAGATGCTAAAAGAAGGGTAATAAAGAACATGACCACACACCAAAGCATCTTAACAATCGCCATGAAAATGCAAGAAATGTTTTTCTATTTTATTGAATATATAGATTTTTTTTGTATTTTTGAATTAAAAATGCAAGAGAATAAACTAAATATAATCTTAAAGGGAGATCTTACATCAAAATGAATAGGGTTAATGAACACACAAGGGAATACAAAGGAAGATATAACACAATAGAGCATCTAAATCAAGAAAGAAAGTAGGGTAAGCACGTCGGGTTCACCAAAATGAATAGTGTTAAATAGTAGTTCACCAAAATGAATGATGATAAAGTATGGGATGTGTTCACCTTATTCAATGTGAGAAATATGGGATCAACTACAAAATCCAATTTCCCAAAGCAAAGATCCAAATTGATCAACCAAAAGGTCAATACACAATTGAATCAATCTATGGAGAATGTGAATCAAGGAGAAAACATTATATTTCCCTATGAAGAAATGTGTGTTTGAAATCTAAAATAATAGAAAGGAAAATACTAACCTCAAAATAGGGAAAATCTAGAAAATGCTGATTTCTGGTGTCTTTGTGTAGTTTTGGGCAATTCTGCAACTTGTTTCGGACTGGAAATGTCGAGGCGATGAAAACCCAAAAAACTTTTATCTTTCTGACAGCAAGTAGTCTTTGACCTTGATAAAAGGTCAAAGAATACTTTGGGATTTTGAAGGTCAACTTTGATTTTGTTCACAAATCTTGGAAGTTCACTGAAAAGGGTATCCAAATCCAAGCTCAGATCTGCAGTTCCGCACCTGTACCTACAAGAAAAAGAGAGTTTTTGTTATTTTTTTTGGGGGGGTTTGCTTGGTCAAACCCTGGTTGGCAATTTGGATGATTTGATTACATAGATGTTGTCATTATGGAAACATATGATCCACATGAAGATCACACAGGTTAGAGAGCAAGTATGACAGAGCGCATTGTAAATTTGTCTAAGTGTGAGACAATATTTTTACCAGTGAACTTGGACACAATTTTTTTTTGCAATGTTGATTGGAGTAAGTTCAATGCTTTCACACTTGAATATAGACTCTATGATTTCTATTGAACACCCATTTCAAAGTGCAAGTCAGTACAGCATGTACGGAAGAAGTTATGATAGTTTTATCGAAGACAGTGTCAAGCCGACATGATAGAATATGAAGATAGAACTAGTAAAGAGTTAAGGGATTATTTTGTTTATCAAAATAATGACTTAAAAATATAAAGGGATGAAATCCTAGATGTTAACCCTTGGATAAAGCTATTGGTATAAATGTAATTATAACTATAAAGATAGATGAAGTTGTAATTAAATGTAATGAAGTAGTGATATGATGCGAAGTATATGATGCATATGTAATAGCGATAGTGAAAGAGCAAAAAAGAGAAATTGATGCAAGTAGTATAAGTTTATGTACGTTAACCTATTTTTTTAAGCAGTGTATATTGTACATTACTTGTTTGGGCAGTGGGCTCATCTGGTAATCACATTTTGTACTACCAACTCCTAATAGGGTTGAGGCTTCTAACAAGGCCTATAGTCCCTTAATCAGGACTGATACACTATATGCATGTAATAGACTCCTAATAGGGTCAACATCCTTAACAAGATACTTTTGATTAGTGGATCTTTGTGGGTACCATCCCCACCAGGGTTTTCCCTTGGCCAAGGTTTCCTCGAGAACAAATCATGTGTTATGAGTTCTTTATTGTTATGCATGTTGTTTTGCTTCTTATGTTATTCATGTATAAAGATAATCTGTTATATCCATAATTGGGTAAAAGATAAAGTTTTTAGAATATAGATTCACCCCCCACCCCATCTCAGTATTCCCTATTTCTAATAATTGGTATCAAAGCCTAGTTACTCAGAAAAGAATCATTCAAGGAAAGCCTAGTAGCTTGAGTAAGATCTCTATGGATATGGATCAACTACAGAAGAATCTTGAAGAAGCTCTTGAACATATTGACTTTCTTACTATTGAAAAAGATAATTTGAAAAGAAAGTATGATGATGCAAAGAACTTTATTGAGAAACTAAAAAACAAATTGGAAGATCTGAGATGTGAAAATGAATTCGAAGTTTTTATTGAAGATTGTGATTACAATTTAGAAAAAGCAAATGAGATCCTTAAGCATGAACTGAAGATAGAAAATTTGAATCTTAGTTTGAAAG
The DNA here is from genome assembly GCA_027943335.1 of Chamaecyparis obtusa. NCBI lineage: Eukaryota > Viridiplantae > Streptophyta > Pinopsida > Cupressales > Cupressaceae > Chamaecyparis > Chamaecyparis obtusa. Next base: position 85,790 of record BSBK01008890.1, on the reverse strand, counting down.
ATGGAAATGGCAAGAATGAAGCAAATCTGAAATTTGAGAATGAAAGTCTAAAGACTAAAAATGAAGGACTAAAATCTAAACTTTGTAAAGTAACATCTGAACTTGAGAAAGTCAATTTGCAGTATGATGAACTTGAGAAATACAATAAGATTGTTAAAGGTGAACTGACTCAATCCAAACAACAACTTGAAAGGTTGTATTCAACTAGTGAGAAGATTGATGAACAAATATCTTATCAAAAAGCATTCTATGATAAGACTGGTCTTGGATTGAACACTTCTAAAGAAAATGATGAAAGCAAGGAACCAGATCTGAAGGTATTTGAAAACATAGATGAGAAGAAGTTTGATGAGATCAAAAAATCTAAAGATACACCTAAAGAAGAAGAATCAATGAAGAAAGATGAATCACTCAAAGTTATGCAAAGAGAATTCAAAGGTAGATGTTTTTCTTGTAATACTATTGGTCATATGAAGAGAGATTGCATAGGTAAGCAATTTAAACCTCTTAATGGTTATTGTTACAATTGTCATGGTTTTGGACATAGAGCTATTGAATGTAGGAAACCTAAATTTATTGAGAATAATGATGGTAGTAGAATGTTTAGGAATACTAACAATGCAGATAAGAAACCTACCGAAGATATGAACAAAAGAAATGGAGTAGTATGTTATAGATGCAACAAGGTTGGACACATTGCTAGAAACTGCAGATCACAAATCAATCAACCTGGACCAAGATATGGAAACAATGGAATGGTTTGTCAAATATGCAACAAGATTGGACATACATCAAGGTTTTACAGAATGAACAATAGAATTTTTCATCCTAAACCTAATCCCAAAAATCATGCAAGAAGAAATGAAGATGCAAGTAACAGTCAGAAAGGATGTTGTAGTAATTCAGATGAAGTGAAGTTTATCAAAAGAATAGATCAAGGAGACATATTCAACTTTGAAGGTAATCAAGAAGGTGAAGTATTGAAATGTAAGAATGAATCTTTACCTGACCTATCTCAAAGTACTTAATTTATGTAAATTGCAGTAGAATAGGAACTTAGATTAGTGTAGAAGTAGATATATGATGAATTGAGTCTTGTGTAGTTAATGGAAGGTATTTTATGATGTTCTATGCTATGGTTAAGAGTGCAAATAAAAATATTATGTTTTGGAAGATCACAAGAAGTTTTAAGTTTTGCAGGTTAGCAGAGACAACTTTTTGGAAAGAAGTGATAAAAGAATTGAATGCGATGTCAGATCTAAGTGAGATTGAGTTAATAAAAGGTTATGATCGGTATTATTTGATCATCAAAGTGAATTTAAGTGTCAAGGAGATGAAAGAGCAGTGATTGAAAGCATTTTGCAAGGATTTGGAGAAGAATTTTGTGTCAAATCTATGTAAGCCCTAAAATCATGAAATTGAGGTATTTTACTTGGCAAATCTTTGAATCAGTAAAGGAATTTGAAGAAATCATGGATGTTTCCTTAATACACAATGTTGAAGATAATAATAGACCTAAATTGAAAAGGGAACAAGTAGAACCCTTGGAAGATGACCCTAGGTTTGCATTATCATCCGTACCAGATGAATTTTTACACTTAGAAAATGTCAGAAGTTATCTTAGATGCAAACTAGAGACAGTGAGTGATAGAGATTTCACAAATGAATATCAAAAGATTTACAATTAGGATATGACACTAAAACAAGGTTTTGAATATTTGGAACATAATGAAATTGTTAAGTATGGATTACAGTATGAATTTGATAATGAAGAATGCACTAAGATTATCTTGAGTAGAATTCATAATGGAAAGTTTTGGCTAGAAGATAGAGTGATAGATATTATAGCAAATTTGATTCATGAACTCACTAGATTATCTAAAACTGGAGCTATTCCTTTAAATGAGAAAAACATGAGGAAAAAAATCATTGATAACACAAACTCATCCTATAATGGTAGAGGAATTATACTTAGTAAGATCAAACAAGATGATGTGAGATACTTAGGCAAAATCCTAACTACTAAGTTTTGTGCAAATTCAAGAGAGGATGACATGGCAACTGGAATGGTACATGCAACCTATCTAATGTGTGTTGATAGGGCACAAGTTGATATGTGTGATATTCTAAGAATTCAATTGTTTGAGAACTTGGAGAAGATTAAGGAAACTAAGTATACACAGTTGAGGTTCTCATCCCTAATCACTTATATGTTCTTTCATAGGAAATGACTAGAATGATGGACAAAATACAATGGAAAGGATTAACCTAGTATACAGAAGACATGTTATTGATAGTATTAATGAGAGTGTAGTACTGGTTATTAAGACATTTTAGAATATTGTGTCTAGCAGATCAAGGATCCCCAAGTCTCTTGTTGAAAAATATAAAGATGATATATGTTTTATGGTGGATACTGACTTTACCTATATTGAAGTAGTAGAGCCTAGAATAGAGTTCATAGACCCTCTTGGCTATGAGATATCTGAGGTAGAGACTAAAGAGTATGTTAGCAGGTTACTTAAGTGTAAGTTGGACACTCAGGGTAATAGGTTTGGAACCTTTGAGGAGAACTTAAACTCTGCAAAGATCCTAATTGAAGAGAAGCAGTCTAAGAAGAGAGTTGAGATTACCATAAAGAAAATCCTAAAAGATACAAGGATGACAAAGCATGAGTTTTTGGTAGCAAAGTAGACAGTAGGAGCAATCAAAGAGAGTGGACAAAAATAAGTTTTGTCTATCCCTCCTTTATCATCAATTGCAATACAACAGGAAGAACCACAAGTGAAAATGAAAGTGGAAGTAACTGAGAAGGATATAGAAGCAAAGATGTCTACTAGATCCACTTCCTCCACACCTAGAAAAAGAGTAAAGGAAAGTGCTACTAGACCAAGAAAGAGACATAAAACTTTAGTGCAACCAGTTCCAAGAAAGATTGCCAAAATAAAAGATGATGTCACTACTAAGAAGAAAGCTTGGAAACCAAAAGTTGAAAATCTTAATGAGTAGATCATTGAGAATGGTGACTTTACAAGAATGAACAAGTACTATGATCTTTATGATTATACAAACAAACTTAATCTAGAGAATGCAATTGTGAAGCATATGATTTTGGCTGACAAGAAGTTTGATACAATTTAGGGACATATACCTGATGATTTATATAACGAACTTGTAAATAGGAAGAAGAGAGCATCAAAGGAGGACACAACTATCAGAGAAAAGCTTGTGAGGAAGCTTTGTGAAATAAGAGATGAAACACATTTCAATCAAATCATGAAAGCCTTAAGCACCCATCTGAGAACCAAAAGGAGAACTATTCAGATTATGGGAGGTAGGTATGAAGAAATCAATTCTGAGATAGAGCAAGCTATTATCAAGGTTATGGTAGAATATGTTGGAGAAGCATCAGTTGCAGCAGAGCAAGAAGGTGAGAAAGAATAAGAGGACATTCCTTCCTCTCTATCCATTAATATTGAAGATGAAACAATGAATGTAGAAGGTACAAAAATCACCTTGGATACTGATGAAAATGTATTCAAGAATTTGGAGAACATTATTGAAAATTTGACCTTTGAAGAACAGGAAGCTACAAAAGAAGAGGAGATGATAGAGACTATAGTTGTGGAACCACCAGTAATAGAGGAACAAGTTCCCATTCCCACCAAAGAAGATATCAGTCTTACTCTTGAGACTGGAAAGAAGACTCAAATTGGATCTATGATTGAGCATTTGGGAAAGGAAGTAGATGATGATGATCAGTTGGAATTGATCACATCCTTGAATAAAATCATTGGCAAGAATAAGAAAGTGAAGAGTCTTGAAGGGTGTCTAAAGGAACTAATTGAGAAGTTACAAAGCACTGTAACTACACAAATTGCAGAAGAAGACCCTATGGAGAAAGCAAAGAAGGCAATGAGCACTTTTGACAATGAATTCACAAACTTGTCTGATATTGCAAAAGTGAAAGCACAAGCAGCCTATGAGGCTAGAATGCTTTTAAACATTAGTCAAAATATCAAGAATGATATCAACACTCTTGATATCTGTATCAAGGATTTGAGGAAGCATTTGGAAACAAGTAAATCTTTGTACATATAGTGTACAAAATTAGAGACCTTGACAACAGAAGAAGATCAAAAGATAAAATTGAAGGAAGCAAAAATTCTGAATGAAACAAACCTTCTATCTAGCCCCAATGTGAAGGTATGTGATGTTGAGAAGAAAGTTCAGAAGCTTTATGATGAAATCAGAGTTGTGCAAGATGAGAGAGATAGAAAATTGAGAAGATTCACTCTTTTGAGAGAGCATGCTTCTATGAAGTTAAGCATTATTGAAGAGCAGTTGGAAGAATGTCTTTTAGCTAAGACATCTTTTCAAAAGTTTAACTTTGAAAACCTCCAAGCATGTGAAATAGCATCTTATGGATTGAGCTCATTACTTAATGTGGAAAATTCCATTAAGAAATCATGGGAGAAGGAAATAGAAGCCATGAAGATAGATTTTGTAGATTGTGTTGCAAGCCTACTGGCTTTGCAATAATTGAATTGAGGTATAATCTCTTTGTGATACAGTTTTGTAACCCTCCCTACCTTTATTTTGTCATTTTTGTCAAAGGGGGAGAGAGATATATAGAAGAAAATTGATAGTATATGATAAGGATTGATACTCCTAGGGGGAGTACTATATTAGAGATAATAATTTTTTTAGGAGTTATAAGGATAGTATATATTTTATATTATGGCCACAATTTTAAACAATTTTGAGATTTTGAGTTGTACACTTAGCCAATTTTCTCATATGTTGCCACCAATGACAAAGGGGGAGATTGTTGGAAATTTGGATAAGTTGATTACATAGATGTTGTCATTATGGAAACATATGATCCACATGAAGATCGCATAGGTCAGAGAGCAAGTATGACAGAGCGCATTGCAAATTTATCTAAATGTGAGACAATATTTTTACCAATGAACCTGGACATAGTTTTTGTTTGTGATGTTGATTGGAGTAAGCTTAGTGCTTGTGCACTTGAAAATAGACTCTATGATGTCTATTGAACACCCATCTCAGAGTGCAAGTCAATACAACATGTATGGAAGAAGTTATGACAGTTTTACCAAAGATAGTGTCAAGCCGATAGGAGAGAATATGAAGACAGAACTAGTAAAGAGTTAAGGGATTATTTCATTTATCAAAATAATAACTTAAAAATATAAAGGGATGACATCCTAGATTTTAACCCTTAGATAAAGCTATTGGTATAAATGTAATTGTAATTGTAAAGATAGATGAAGTTGTAATGAAGCAGTGATATGATGTGAAGTATATGATGCATATGTAATAGCAATAGTGAAAGAGCAGTGAAGAGAAATTGATGCAAGAAGTATAAGGTTATGTACCTTAACCTATTTTTGTAATTAGTGTATATTGTACATTACTTGTTTGGGCAGTGGTCTCATTTGGTAATCACATTTTGTACTACCAACTCCTAATAGGGTTGAGGCTTCTAACAAGGCCTATAGTCCTTTAATCAGGACTAATACACTATATGTGTGCAATAGACTCCTAACAGGGTCAACATCCTTAACATGTTACTTTTGATTAGTGGATCTTTGTGGGTACCATCCCCACCAGGGTTTTCCCTTGGCCAACATTTCCTCAAGAACAAATAATGTGTTATGAGTTCTTTATTGTTATGCATGTTGTTTAGCTTCTTATGTTATGTATGTATAAAGATAATCTGTTATATCCATAATTGGGCAAAAGATAAAGTTTGTAGAATACTAGTTCACCCCCCCTCTCAGTATTCCCTATTTCTAACAACCCTGGTTTGGAATCAACCTTAATATTGAAATTGAAGTAGAAATGCTAGCAAGTAGTAGAAGTAGATCTAACAATAAAGCTATGAAATTCAATAGATATGAAATTGTATTTCGAATGTAAAAAAGTATGTTCATATGAAAGCTTGAACATAATACTAATAAATGTAAATCAAAACCTCCATTATTGTATGCTTGGAATCCACCTTGATAGAAGAATGAATGGATCTAGAAGATGCACAAAGGATCTTGAAGGAAGATCACACCACCATGATGGCTAGATCTAGGGTTTGAATGATGAATATTGCATGCTTAACCAAATCCCTTCAATGGCTTGAATCCTTGATCTTCAATGAAGAACTTGAATGGATGATTGCTTGAATGAATGCTTGCTTGAATGTGAATATCTCCTTGAGAGTGCTTGATCATGAAAACTTGATTTCCAAAACTTGATTGAGAGATATGGATGTCAATTGCTTGATTGTGGATGTCAAAGTGAGAGAGGAAGGCTTCCTTTTATAGTGATCTAGGGCACAATCCTCTAGAGAAGGCTGACATTGTGGAATTAAATCCTAATTAACCTTAACCCCTAGAAATGGACCCATATTAAATGCAATTTAAGGATTTACCATTTTGAAACCTGAAATGGCTGACTCGAAAGTGGGAAAACAAATATTTTTGAAACCCAACATCTGGAAATCATGGGATCCTAAAATTTGAACCCTGGGTCAAAGATGAGGTAGACCCAACCCTAGGTCAGGGTCAAGGTCATCCTTGACCTAGGTCAAGGTCTAGGTCATCATTAACCTTCAAGGTCATCTTTGACCTCGAGGTCAAGAAACCCAGGACCTCAATATAGAATGCTAGGAAATGCAAAAATATACTAAAAATAGGGACAAAGAGAAGCAGAATGGGGGGAGAAAGCCAAATCCGATCAAGGTACTTGACATGGTCCCAAACTACTTACTCGGAGGGCTAAATGCTCTTAACATAGAAGTGCTTCCATTTTAAGATGATACAATTATAAGTGTGATTCTCACCATTATTTTTCTCACATTAGATTCCTAAATAGAAATATAATGCTCATGTGTTCATTGAAATATCTTTCTTTGAAGTTTAAGTTGGATAAATATAAAGTAATAAGCGTGTGTGATAGATTTTTGTTAAGATCTAGACTAATTCACTTCCGCTCTCTTTGTCTAGGTGCACGTTAAAAAAATTTCATGAGAGTTGATTTTCTATAGAAGAGGCTTAACCTCTTGAGGAGGATCCAAGATGGAAAATGAAAATTGACATAAAATTCCTAGGTTTGATGGAAAAGAAAATGATTTTATAAGACAAGGATGGAATCATATTTCTATTCTATGTTTCTTTACATTTGGGAAGTAGTTAAGAAATCTTATGTTCCTCTAAATAGTGGCCCTTCTACACTAGATGATATCAAGTTGCATGAGAAAAATGTGAAGGTTAGAGATACTATTATCAGTATACATTGAGTGATTCGAAGTTGGTAATGATTATATCTTGCAAGACTAAAAATGAAATTTAGGTCAAGTTGAACAATATATATGGATAGAAGATGATCAATAAAAATTGATTTTCAAAATCTAAAGCACAAATATGAAAACATAAGAATGTCATAGGATGAAAACATTGAGGATACCTATATTGGGTAAATGAGGTTGTGAGTTCAATTAGAATCATTGGTAGAACTATAGAAGTATGGAAAATGATGAAAACTATGACCATAAATTACAAATCCTTACTAGTGGAAATTCAGTAGAGTCGTGATATAGACAAGTACACATCAGATCAGCTCTATGGAGATGCCACTTCTCATGAGTTGGATGAGATTGGAAATGGTTGAAATGATAGAAATGATGATACTTTAAAGGATTCAAAGAATCTTGAGGATGTACCTACTCAAAAAATTATGATACAGATGAAGAAGAAGAAATCTTTGTGAGAAGAGTAAAGATAGGATCTAGAAAGTATAATAATGCATTACCCATTAAATGTTTTAATTATGGAAGAATAAGTCATTTTTCTTCTAGATTTCCTTATAAGGAAGATATTTTTTAGAATTTTAATGATTATGATAGAAAGGATAATCATAGAAGAAATAATAGATCTGTAAGGAATGATAAAAAAGATAAGGGTAAGAAGAATTTATGTTATATGCAGGCTCATTCATCAAAGAATGAAAGATGGTATATAGAAGCAAAAATTCACCAACATCAAGAACAATTAAAATATCAAGGGATGAACCAACCCTTGTGCTACCTCACTTCTACTAGTACTCAGGTGAGCTAGGGTAATGATAAGGGATAAAAAAGAGAAAACACTCACAATCAAAGTAGGTAGAATAATCCTAAGAGCTCCACCTCTTCCTTCTTCTACAAAACCTACACACGTGTAAAAAAAGAAAAAAAAAATAGGTGGCTATTTTTAGAAATTTCTTAGTGAACTCCCTATTGTGGTGTTCCAATCTCCACAATGGCTGAATATATGAGATAGACAATGATACATAAGTATTTTGGTTCCAAAAAATACACCTCATTTATTCTAGTTTATTAGCCTAATGGGGACCCCTCCTTTTTTATCTTTTTCCGGCTTATGGATTCTTTAGTTACACTTGGATAAATACTTGGTGAGTCAAATTGTGACCATTGAAAGGGGTCCCAATCGTTGAGTATCTTTACTAGTATTCTTTCAAGTTTATTTGTCCTTTTAAGTCTTATATTTTGGTCCTATTTTGTTCCTTGAATTCTAGTTAGTTTGAGGTTTTTATTTTCACTTTCCCACTATTAGAGGTCTCTCTACCTATGTACCTATGAAATCTCGATGCTTAGATGACCTATGAAAGCATGCAAGAAGTGCATATTTTCAGCCTTTCATAGTTTGAGAAACATTTCGTACTGCAAAGGTCTGAAATCCTACATTAATGATTGTTGATGTCATAAAAAATTGCCTCTGAGGATGTTTTTTTGGGTCATTCTTCGATTCAAGTCTTTGAAAAGCACTCTAGTGATGATCCTTTCCTTGTGCATTTTTTCAGTCTCTATTTGTAGAAGTTTGTTCTTTTCTTTGTTTTTTGAGGTATTTTTTCAAGTTTTAGCTCATTTTATGTTAGTTTTCTTTATGTTTTTTCTTAGGGTTTTTTAGATTTTAGTTAGGTTTTTGTTATATTTCTTAGTTTTTAAGTCATAGTTTGAAACCCTTGGGTTAGGCTTTCACTCTATCATTGTTAGACTTCATAGTTTCACACTCTAAACTTCTTCATACACCAAAAAAGACAAAAAAAGAAGCTAAGGAAAGAAAACAATTATCCTAGACAAATTTGATATTTCAACTCTTCGCAGTTCACAAAACTCTTTGTACCCTACAGGTGCGAAATTATTAACTTCACTATTTTCCATGATGCCTTCACACTTTCAGGTTTTTGTACTCCTCCAATTTCATTAGAAACTATAATTCCTCCAGTCTGAAAAACTCAAGACCTAATTGATCCATGTTTTCACACCCTCACACTTTTGTGCTTGCACACTCCCAAATAAATTTCACACTCTGACAACCTGCATCATAAAAAACCCTTGAAATTGCACTTTCATGCTTTTGGCCCCAATTTTATCCTTTTCATCCTTTCACACTGTGCAACCTTTGTCAAACTACAAAGTCTTAGAACACTGAAAAACATCAAAAGCTTTGTTTTATTGTTGGTCTTCCTTATTATCTCAGTTTCTCTTGGTATTTTAGGATCTTAATTAGGATCTTTAAATTATATTGGTGTTAAAATTTCCATAAAATATTGCTAACAATTTTATTTTTTATAGATAATAAAATATGTCGAGTCCAAAGCCCATGAAATAGAAGTGGGCAGGATACGATGCCCCATTGAAAATGAGCAATCTCCATAATGAGATAACTAATATCGATATTGGAAATGTGGATTGGTCCTCATTGTTAACCCATTGTGATCAACCTGAAAATAGATCTCCAAACTATAGCCCACTTGTAATGGTGGGTTTGGTCAATGCAGTATCTCACCCAATTTTCATCCTATCTCCTAATTTGATCCTGAAACTAGTCAAGCACTATGTTGAGAATGAATAAGTAGTGAAGAACAAGAAATGAGACATTGTAATTGACCTAATTCCATATATTATCAAATATGTCTTCCATTTGTATAAAGCTGATCATTATGACCCAATCACCATTAATCGAGGATTGAGGTAGTTCTAGAGAAACTCCAAGGTTTATGACTTATTAAATGATAAATACTAGATTAAACCCCTCAAGAAGGATAAAATGTACATAATTAATATGAGGAGAGGGTACTTAGTGGATGACATGGGATATGTAGTGGCTCTACTAAGAAGGGTTTATGGTCTTCCAACTTCACACCAACTTGAATCATGGATGGTATACATGATCGAAAAGTTTAAAGCAAGGAAGTTTAGAATTGACTGGACAACCATAATACATGATAACTTCCATGATCAACTCACAAGGATAACTAATTACCCCAAATTCTATATGAAAAGTTACATTGTATATCTACTATCCTCCAGTGCCCATTACCTAGGGTTGTCTTGTGTTGGGTCTTTCAAAGATGCCAATGTTTGGCCTTATACTGTCTACTCTCAATTAGTTGAAAATGAGAAGTTGAAGGAGGATAGCTCTTAATACTGGATCATTAATGCCACTTTTTTTGTTTTTTATGTTAGATCAATAGAAGGAGATTATGCCAAAAGGTTCTCAGAATAAGAAATTGAAAATATCTGCACCATAGGTGCATACTTCATCCAATTCATAACCTTTTCTTACCTTAGAATTACAGGGTGCATTTTTTCTCCCAAGAAGCTCCCAATATATCATTTGGATAAGATTGTACTGATGGAGATAGTTTGGTAACTCATCAATTCCTATGAACATATTAAGATGGAGAAGAAACATTGTTGGGATTTCCTAATTTCTATTGAATCATATTTAGTTTAGGACATTAAAGTCTATAAATCCATAGAAATGGACTAGGATGAATGTCCTCTCACCGATTTTGGTTTGATAAGGTCACTTTTTGATCCAATAGGTACATATAGTCATATTACAAGAATTTTCTATAAGCATGAGCCATATTTAGGATATCATTGGATGAAAAGTGTAGATGACTATGAGGTTAGAATCAAAGATCATTGCAACTTAGCGATTGATTTTGTACAAGAGGTTTTAGAAGTGATAATTCCTCAAAAGGCCTAGGACAAAGATAGTGAAAATATTTTAAATATTATATACAATATAGATAAAGTATACATAGGACCGATTTTGAATGCTAAGGTATACCAGGATTAAAGGGATGATGTTGCACATAGAACCCGACATGTCACTAATTTTACCTACAAATGGATAGAAAGGATGTTCCAACTTGATCCAATGCCCATGACACCCAAATTGGAACCCCCAACAAATATTGAGAAAGGAAAGGAGAAGAAGGTAAACATACCCACATTTAGGGAGGCTGGGCCAATAAAGATAGAAATTATGTAGATGCATTCTAAAATGGTATCATATCCCCCAACGGAGCAAAGGAGTGGAGATAGTTCTAGTGCACCTCCTAGGAAGATGACACAACCTTCACAGATAGCTTCTAAAATGAAAATAAAGATGGGTTCACCATTGTAATACCCCAAAAATGGGCTATAAGTTCATTAATCTCCTACATCAACAATTCGAATGAAATCGACATCAAAGTCCTAATCTAAGGCCATCTGCACATCATCGAATCCTAATTGATTATCTTAAATTCTGCATCGGGGAATATTCCTAGTAATATTCCTAATCATCATAATTATCTTTAATTTTATAATTATTTGGCAATAAATCACATTTATCCTAAAATTTGATTAATTAAATATTTTGCATATTTAATTAATTAGATTTAATATTTGCCACTTAATTGTATAATTAAATTTAATTCTATCTATTATTAATTGTATTATTTAATTTTGACAATAAATCTAATATCATATGAATAATTGATTAAATTCTTATTTAATTAATTAAAGCAAATTGTCATTATTTAATAATATAGTTTTTAATAAAAGTTTGATTAAATAATTGATTAACCCATAAATCAATTGTTTTATTTTTAAAAGCAGTTAAGTTGAGCATAAATCACTTTATTAATAAATTAATTCATAAATAAAACATGCACAATCATAAAAGCAGACAACTATCAATTATCAACTAAAGCTAAACTCTATTTTGAGTTAAAACTTAGCTTTTGCATGTTTTTGTGAGTTAATTATCTTTATTTAAAAATAACTCAAAAATCAACCTGAGTTATTTGAGTGATTTATGGCTTTTTTTTTCATGCACCTCCAAAGCCTTGGATTTCTATAAAAACAAGGCTCATCTCTTCATAATTCATCTCTAAAATCTCTCAAATTTGCATCCAAGCATCTCATATTTTGCACAATCACACTGGAGAATTGGAATGGAAGAATCAAAGCTCTTGTGAATCGACATCTTTGTGAGATCAATCTTATTTTCGCATTCATATTGCATATCATTGTTAGATTAGCATTGCATATCAATTTTCAATAGCATTTATAGCATATCAATTTCATATTAGCATAGATTCATATCAGTTTTTATCATTCTTATTGCATAGAAAAATACCAAAAAATAGCTTAATTGCATTCAATCTCATATCCATCTTTTGCATTCAAATCCTTCATTTAGGTGTCATCTAGGTCACTAATCTTGATTACAATCTGAGAAAATTAATCTCGCACCTATTAGAAGGCAGTAAATCACTTGGTTAGATAGTTTTCAATTTTGCACGATTTTGATTATCACTAACCTCTAATGTTTTACTAAGTGTTGTGTCTAAAGATCAGGTACAATTTTGACACACACATTTTTGGCGCCCACCGTGGGGCCCTGAAATGGGTTTCCAATTCAATTCTATCAATTTCTATCTTTTTCTTCTCAGGATCTGTGCAAAACTGTGATTTTTAATTTTTGTCCGTACATCTATCATACAAGTTTCTGACAAATGTCGTATGGGAGCATACCCACTATCGTATGATACTGAACCCCCTATCATATGACAGTCTATTGGATGGAGGGTCATTTAATTGCATACCCACTGTCATTTGGGAGCTCTACTATCGTATGGTATAATACCTAGTGTCATACGAGTTTCTGGACTGTCATCTGGGAGCATACCCACTGTCATACGAGTTTTGGTACCAGATTTCAATTGTCATTTCATTTTTGCAGACAGTTTGTCAGATTTAATTTTTGGATTTTGACTGACAGTTAACCCTAACAATTGAAATTTACTGTTTCTGATTGATTTTTGCTGATTTTGATTGGGAAAAGTGCAAGAATTGCTAAAAATCAGGTAAAATCTACTAAGCACATTGTGAGGATCATGAGGTATTCTCCTTCTTCTAAAAACATTTCGATTTGGACTTAAAATAAATCTCTCACGTGTCAAACTTGTGTGCATCTTTTCGTGCTTTTGATCTATTTCTACACACTTGCATAATTTGATACTAGGTTGTGATCCCTTAAGGATTCATTAAGTAGTCTTAGAATACTTGTGATTGATCTTGATTTCTATCTTGGGTTATTGGACTCTCTAATCCGCCAGCCCCTCATTTCTGCTCCATGGTTGCAATCTCAGTGCCATAAAGGGGAGGGGTCAACAGGACAGAAGCGTTAAGTGTTCCACTTGGCAACCCTTTTGTGCTTTTAGGAACTCACTTGTTTTCTAAGTTGGGGACTCATTTTCAGCTTATGTGAGGTGTTAAGTGTTCCACCTTGTGGACTCATCTCATATTTGCTTTAAGCGTTAAGTGTTCCTCTTTCTACTTTTTGGATGCTTTTGGTAGATTTGCTTTCAGAAATATATCTGTGCTCACATAGTAATTAGGCCCTATGAACACTATTTGTGATTCTTGAGAGATTGGATTCCTAGAGAAATCTTTCTTGACGACAGAATCCTTGTAGGTAGGGAGGATACTTAGTGCATTTCACATTCAACTTGGTTAGTGCGTCTTCTCTTATTGATCAACACATTCTCTCTCCGGAGAGGTTGATAGATCATGTGGGGTTGATATCATGAGCTTTGGTGAATCAAAATTGGTTAGTGCATCTTCTCTTATTGATTGATACATTCTCTCCCCGGAGAGGTTGATAGATCACGTGGAGTTGATATCACAGACCTTGGTGAAACAAACTTTGTCTTAGCGTGTCAGATTCATCTACTTGTTTTGTTTGTGTTAAAAGTGAAGAGGTGTCAAAACCTTGAATCTGGAGCCAAGTCCCCTTGTGGTATAAATCTGTGAGTCACCTTTAGAGAGGGTTAACCGTAGCGGACAATCCCTTCACAGGGAAAACTGCATTGATGAAACCTCAAGCGGTAATAGCCATTTTCACCATGGTAGTGATAGTCGCTATATAAATGTCCTTGTGGAAGAAATCTCCATGGGTATGGTTCATTGTTGGGTAGTCAGATCTCCCTAGCAGCTCTTGAAGATTAAGTTCTCAGACTGTGTCAAAACCCTGGTGTGCCAGGATTGGAGTTCACCCCTTTGAATCATAAAAGTTGTAGAGTCAAACCATTACTAAAAACCCTAGAGAGGCCAATTTTTTTTCATTCTCAGGTATATGTGTGTTATTGCAAAACTCTTCAGAACATACACAATTAGTACTCTCAGGGATTAGCACAATTTGGTCACTTGATTGTTCATGTGCAAGGTTGCTTTTTCCCTTGTTCATTGTTTTCAGACGTGCTTGGAATCACTTGCTTGCTGTTCTGTGTGCTTGTTTATCTACTTGGCTATTAAAAATGATCAAATCTGGTATAACCTTCAAAATTTGGATAGTACAATTTGCAAACAATCCAAAACTAAAGACCTTAAATTTTGCAAAAATTGACGTAAAATCTTTTCTGGAGTCAAAAGTCATTTCAGGAAGTCAAAAGTCGTACGAGTTTTGTCAAGTGTCATTTTAGTATTTCCCATCTGTCGTACGATTGAGAACCCAGTGTCGTACGAGTTTTCAAACCAGCAAATTCAAGAAATTCAAAACCCTGTTAGCAACTGTCGTACGAGTTTTGTCAACTGTCGTTTCATTGCTACCCAAATGTTGTACGAGTTTAGCAACTGTCGTTTCATAGACTACCTAGTGTCGTACGAGTCTGCAGAGTGTTGTTTGGAAAAATTTGAGAGAGTTGTCAAGAATTGTCAAATTGCAAGATATCCAATGTTTCCAGCGTAGTTCCAGAATCTGTCAAAAATATCATTGTGTCAAGAACATATCAGTAGCTATTGAAAATCAGTACACATGTCTCAAAGAATCAGTACACACGAGGAAGAAATTATGATCGCCGCTATGATGAAGTAGTTGCAAGCTATGCAAGTCCAGCTTGACAAACTTGAGAAAGAAAAGGAACCTCTATACTCTTTTCCATTTGATAAAGACTTGTACATGTCACCATGCCCCCGGAAAAAAATTGAGCAATATGATACCTCTTCCACAGAGAGTGACACATCTAGCTTTGGAGACTATGATGACTATGATGATAGACAATGTAATGATACCTATGACACCTCTGTTCCTAAGAGTCCTCATCGTTCATTCCTGCTTACTACAAATGGGCTGTCACATTGGATAGATCGTGATGGTGATCCATATGATTCTGATTTTGAAAGAGACTTTGATGGATTTTTTAGACAATACCTTTATTATGATCCATCTACTACTGCTGAGGACTATAAAATACATCATGCTAGCTTGAAACGTCAATACTATAAGGATCTCTCCTCTAAGAACTCTCCAGCTAAAAATAAAGATTACACTCTCAAGCAAGATCATGTTAATGCTGAACCTTTGTCTGGTGATGGTTCCCTTCCATCCCCTACTTCCTCCAATACCCATACATTTCTTAAAGCTTTCGAGTCTTTCAAATCTTTCACAGAACCTTCATCTGACACAAGCCTTGATACTTTTCATGCGGTTCCCTATAGTTATCCTCCAGGGCTACCTCTTAAAGAAACTCAAGCTAACCTTCACTTGGCTGCAAATACTTTCAATAATGATAAACCTAAAGAGCCTAAGCCTTCATATGCTATAATCACTACTTCAGCTAGTCCTCCACCATCTCTTCCAAAGTCATCCATACAATCCCAACATGCTTCCTTGTCCTTAGAAGTGGCTCCATGTCAAGAGGACTCTAAAAATGATGAAGAAAAGAACATAAAGAAAGATCAAGATCAAGAACCCTCCATGTCATCCACTCCTTTTCACGATGTCTCTTATCAACCTCAGGGTTCTTTTGATCTTGTACCCCCTTTTTCATGCATTCCACCATGTCTTAAGTCTTCGCCTAAGCAAGATCAAGCTACTACTTACACTGTTGAGCTTATTGACAATCAAAATAACCTTACTACACTTACGCTTTCCAAAGATGATACTTCCATTAAGGTTGGTAAAAATGGTGTTGTTCCTTCCAATGTTAAGCCTATTGAAAATCAAGAGAAAAATTATGCACTTATGCTATCCAAAGATCCTTGTCAAGATCAAAGTCTTCCATCTTCTTGTTCTACCACTCCATGTTTGCTTCCACTTTCTACTCTTCCTAAGTCTTTGCAAGCTTTGAACAATCCTATCAAAGAAGGTTCTCATATTCAAGATGTCCATGATTCTATTGAAAATTCTAATGCTCACTCTAAAGATGTTGATATCCTTGGTTGTCATATAGATGCTGATGAACTTATTGATTATCCTTTTGCATCTTCCACTTCCATCCTTGGACCTCTTCCACCACTACTAAGGGCTTCATGCCTTGCTTCCATCTTGGGTCCTTATGTCCCTTCACTTTCCCCTCCTAACTCTCCCGATTCACCATCCATCTTGGGTCCTTACATACCTCCATCTCCCATATTTCCTCAAGATCAACATAGATGCATACCCTTGAATCCTTTTCATCCACCCACCCATCTAAACCAGTCATATCCTCCTTCTTCTTCCACAAGTCCCAAGTCTTTTGGAAGTAACTTGAATGTTCAATACAAGAAAAAGAAGCAATACAAGAATCCATCAAAAAGAGAAGATCACCATGTCTCCTCTAATAGACATGGAAATATAAAGTCAAAAGAGATATCTAAGAAAAAAACCACAAGACAAGTATGGATTCCAAAATCCATCATTGAAGATATTCTCTCTAGATTATCAAAAGAAAATAAAAATCCTATGGCTATATGGATTCCAAAGTCTCTCTTGAAAGAGTCTGGTGTTAAACAAAAATTGAAATTGACATTCAAGCTTCCAAAGGCTTCCACTTCATCTCCCTCCAAAAATATTCTTCCATTCCATGCGCCTAAACCACAACCTCTGCTATCCATTTGCCATATTCCTTCACGTATTCCTTCATTCATGATTCCTCCATCCTCTCACCACCCTTCAAGATATGTGTTGACATTGATCTTGCCTTCCTTTCCATCTACCCTTTCACAATCCTTCCTTTCATTAACCTTCTACCTTCTATCCTTTTTCCTTATTTGCCTATTCCTCCTATCTTCCAACCTCACTCGCTTTACATGAAACCCTATCCTCCATTTTTCTCTTCCATATTCCTTTCCCTATCAGCATCTTTGAGAATATCATTTTGAATCCTTTGCATATCATGGTTTATCCTTTCAAGGAGCATTATCTAAAAAGCTTGCCTTCTTCCAATAAAAAATGAAAAATAAAAAAAAATTGAAAATGTGCCTTGGTGGAAACCTGGAAACAGGCACCTTGGTAGCAAAAGTAAAGAGAAATAAATTCATCCTATGGTGAAAACCACTCCCTTGTGGCACCTTGGATAAGTACCATGATGAAAACTTGGCAATCAGGCATCATGCATAGTTCTTCTACATATTTCATCCATTTCATCTTCTCTCTTTGATCTTGACAATGTTGATCTATACACGAACATTTGGCTATTTTGTGAGTTGTCTGATGATGATCTTGCTTTCAATCCCTTCCTGCTTAGCCTTCATATTTACTTTCCTCCATTCATTTTCACCTGTCGCTATCCTTTTCCCCTTTGGTCTTGATCTAAGAAAGAAAGAGTAAAACACAGTGCTATGAAGCCTCTTGACATGTCTACTCCTTTGGATTGCATTCTTTCCTGCTCTTGCACTACGCTTTTGTGACTTATCCTATGCTGGCCTTTCATTGCTTGTCCAAATGCACTTTACATGAAAAATTTTCCCTAGCTTGGGTATTCTTGAGGATTTTTCCCTTGAGGATTCCTTCCCTTCATTCTCCTTCATTCTCTTGTCTTCCATCTCTTCCACCAGCCTGCCAATCCCTCTTGTTCTCCACCTTGCTAGACATTGGGACTGCATGATATGATCTTGCTTGGGAGTTTGCAATAGAAAAATATGCTATCAAGTATACCTAGTATCAAAACTAGTATCTGAACAATTATTAGAATCATTATCAAAATTAGTATTAGAACCAGTATTAGAACAAGTATCAAAACCAGTATCAAAACTAGTATCAGAACAAGTATCAAAACTAGTATCAGAACAAGTATCAAAAATAGTATCAGAACTTGTATCAGAACAAGTATTAGAACTAGTATCAGAACCAATATCAGAACACCTACAAGGGCTACACCTTTTGCTTTAGTTTATGGGTCTGAAGCAGTACTACCTATTGAGGTCAAAATCCCATCACTAAGAAATAGAATGCATGGTCTCGTAACTGATGATGACTATAGAGCATCTAGGTTACAAGAACTAGAACTACTAGATGGGTGCAGACAAGAAGCATATGATCATCTCAGAGTGTATCATAAAATAATGTCTAGAGGCTACAACAAGAAAGTCAGACACAGAGAATTTCAGGTTGGTGATCTAGTGTTGAGAGAAAATCCTAAAAATCAATCACATCGAGAACGCAAGGGGAAGTTCGAACCCAATTGGCTGGGTCCCTTTGTTATCACTACTACTTTTGGCTCTAGTGCCTATCGACTCTCAATGACTGAAGGAGAACAGCTCTGAGAACCAATCAACGTTCTCCATCTGAAGAAATTCTATGCCTAAGGCATTCAGTCTATGGTAAAATGTCTTGAAAAAATTATAAAAATTGGAAAAAGTCCTGAAAAAATGAACATCTTGGTGAAAACCTAGCAATAGGTGCCTTGATGATTCACAAAAAAAATAAAAAAATATCAAAAGTACAAAAAAATTGAAAAAAAAAACAATACAAAAAAATGAGAAAAAGAAAAAGTGCCTTGGTGAAAACCTGGAAACAGGCACCTTGGAAGCAAAAATAGAATCTCTACCAAGATGGTGAAAACCCAGAAAATGGGTGCCACTTGTTCAACACGCTCCATCTATTAGCACAATCTTGGTCTTTCCCAACTTTCGGTCTTGCTTTAGTTTGTACATATCTCCTGGTTTGTTTCAACATTTCTAGTTTTCAATAAGTCGGTCTGTACACCAATCAACTTGCATGTTTGTATCCTATCAATGTTTAACACTTGGGGGCAATCAATGTCATATCTTATAGTCTCCAATGTATCTTAGACGTGTCATATCCACTCAGAGTCCTTTGAAGCTTCATTTGAGTCAGTCAAGTCTGTCTTGTCTCCAAAAAGGATTTTACATCTACAACAACACAATCAAACATCAAAACTCAACTGAAAACAATCTGTGCTTTTCATGCTTTTATCTCCTTGTATGCTTACTGATTCGCATTGAGATTTTTACATATTGTGTCCCTTCAAGCTCTTCGATGATGTCCTTTATAGGATTTAGAGAGTGATGATTGGGGGCATAATCTTTTCTTTGTTTTCTACTCGTATGTGAAAATCTAACAACTTTGGAAATTTTGGATTGAAATGGTGTCCGACTGTAAGAGCCTCTATCTCAAATTGGATGGCCATGCATACCTCGACCATTGATACCTAGAAAATTCAAGGAATTTTGATCTAACTATTGTCTTTTTGAAGTGAATTCTTTCTCCTACTATGAAACATGATCTTGCCTAAGGATGTGAATGATAAAGGGTCACTACGGGTAATTCACATTGGATTTAGAATGATCTCTTGACTATTTGATGTGTTTGCAATGCAAGGCGTACTCAAGTCATCATGACATTCATGTTTTGATGCTTCTACAAATACCTATATCAAAATGGACATGATATTCAGGTCATCCTAGCGTTTGCGCCTTGATGCTTATATCTAATCTGACATTCTGAAAATAAAATCAATATTCATATATCCATGGTTGTTGACCAGTGGGTGTTGTATTGATTCTTGCACATACAAATTGATATTCATATGTCTATGGTTTTTTTTAGCTAGTGGGCATTGTATTGATTTATCTGGTTACCTAAAAGTTCAATGATGATAACAAATCGACATATGATCAGTGACTAGGTCCTAGGTCTTAGGTTGCATTTCATCTTCCATGTCTCTTTGCATTTTGCATGTTTGCGTGATCTCACAATGACTAAAAAAACTTCAAAGCTTAAATGATTCTTCAATCACATCTTCAAATCTAACAAGAGCTAAACCTAACTCGAAGGTCTCTTCAGAGAATCACAAGCAATGATCCTCCTGGGTTAACCATCCTTTTGACATAAGACTGAGTACTTGTCTTCATCAACCTGTAAAACATATCATGTATATCATTGCATTTACATATCATATCATAAACATTTATTGCATTACATTTATATCCATTGCATAAACATACATATTTCCATAATCATTACCTCTGCATAACATTCATACATATGAAAGAAATCATTGCATTGCATTGATCCATACATACATTCTACACTACTCATAGCATTAACATCACATGATATCATCATACATAACAAAAATGATAAAGTACACATGATGTCACAACCAAACATATCGATCTCATCTATATATCAAAAATCTCAAATAGTCAGGGGTGCACTACTGGCACAAGGTACAAATGAATGAGCTCCGTAGAGCTATCAGACATAATAATGTATCAGTGAGAAAGTAACAGATGAGAAGAGAAATCAACTGTTAGCATGCTCCTCTGCATCTGGTGGAGGAGGAGGTGGTGCATCTGGTATCACCTCCACTCTTAGTGCCCTAGCTCCCTCTGATGCTACCATGTACTGAGAATAGGTGGGCACTCTCTGTGCAGTAGGGACTACAACATAGTAAGTAGATACATAATATGAGGCCCTCGCAGTCTGATGAATCACCTCTGCCTGTAATCTCTGCATCTCTATGTGCTTCTCTGTACACTGCCTATCTACCTCTTGATGCCTCTCCTCTAATCTAGCATTCTCTATATTCAGGTCCTGGACCTGGACTGTAAGCCGTCTGATAATCTCAGCCGAAGTAAGAGGAACTACAGGCTCTGCATCAGTTGCTGGCATATTTGTGTCCTGTGCTGGCTGATCTGTATGTGAAGGAATGCTAACCCTGTGTGCCTTATAGCGTCTAACCTTAGCACCCAAATCAAATGTGTCATCCACATCTGTACCACCTGCAAACTGCTTAGCTCCTAGAACATCATCTACAGATCCTACTTCGCCCAGTGTACCACTCTCACCTCTACTCCGTCTCTATGTCCTGGAAGATGTACCTGCTGTAGATGTAGAAGGATGTAGAGGCCTCGCATGTCCTGGTGCTCTCTATGAAGGAGCCATGGCTCTCTGTCTCGGAGGAGTAGGGTGTACCACCTATGGTCTCGGTCCTGCTCTCATAGGAGCCCCTGTAACATCCATAGCCTCCTCCATGGAGGGTATCAGCTTTGTCGGATCAAAAAATTGGTGAATCTGGTGATCAGCAAGCCATGCCACATATGCATCTGTAACCCCTGCATCCACCACCTCTGGGTGATACTCCCAGTCTCTCCCAATGATATGATGGTACTCATTAGCACATACAGCATAACTGAGCCATGGTGCCCATCCGAGCCCTATCTCACTCACAATGCGGGCATAAGTAGTATACTCTTGAGGGACATCCTGAATACATCCATACTGATGCTAGACTCTAGTAATAAAAAATCTCTCCAAGACGGTGGAGGTCCGTCCTATCAGTACCCTGCTCTGGAAAAAGAATGAAAATTGCTCTCTCGTAGTAGGCCAGGCCTCTATCTGTAAATATGGCCTCCAGATCACGAAGATCATATCATCTAAACACCAGCGGAAGTACTCGATGTGTCCCATGTGAACTTGTGTGACATAGCCGGCATAAGCATAAATGACAGGGTCCTATGGCTGCCTCTGCATCTGAAAAACTGGCCTCAAAATTGGGATATGCTCCCAAGCCCATATCTGCAGTACCAACACTCCTGAAGAAAATGTCTTGCAGTCCTGATACATGACCTTGTGCATCTTGGAATACAAGTGAGCTAGCAGACACTGACCCCAAGCAAGCTCAGTAGGTGTAGCCATCAAAAGTGCTACCATAGGTGCCCATCCCATCAAGAAGCCGTTCTGCTGACGGCCAGGCATAATCAACTCTCCAATCATCCCCGCAATGATACACTCTAGATGATGTGTCTGCCCATATCTCTGCACGAGTGTCTCCCAGGATATAGACCCAGTCAGCTGGGTATCATCACCGAATAGTCATCTGAAAGCATGCAGACCAGTGGATCCTCTGCTCACATACTCAGGCCGACGAGGACTACGAAATGGAATAGAAGGATCCTATACATGTCCTCTGGTGTAACAGTGATCTCTCTGGTAGGCAGGTGAAAGGTCTGTGTCTCAGAATGGTATCGCTCTATCAGCGCAATCAGTAGGCCATGATTTACCCTAATATCGGGTAAATGTATCAAGTGCTCAAAACCACATGTAGCAAGATGAACCCTCATAGGGTCTGGCAAGGCGATACACAATCTCTGGGTGGCCGGATAAGAATGGCGAACATGTACATCAGGATATGTGACCTAAATCATAAAGAAACAAGGTGTTTTATCAGAAATTCAGTTCAAAATTAGGCCAAAAGTATCAGAATGATACAGCTTTGAAGTTTCAAAAGGTGGGGAAAAGTGTCCGCAATCAGGCTAAAGGATCAGAAAAGTTAGATTTTTGACCTAAAAATGAGTTTTTAACACTCTATTTTTCAAATGACATTCCAGACTGGCATCAAATGTCGTACAACATTCCACAATAGACCAAACGACAATCCATAGTCATACGACACTGTGCCCGGATTCATACGAGTTTAGAGGGACCCGATGAAATGTCATACGACACAAGGGTCCCTCTCATATGACACTTGGGCATGGTTGAAACGACAAACTAAATTCAAATGAAATGTCGTATGAGTCTGGACTGGGACTCGTACAAGTTTCTACACATACGAAATTCTAAAGCTAAAAATGTGTATGGAAAAATTTAAAAATACTATAAATCATCAAAAACATGCATTTTCAGGGGGGGACTGAGGTCCACCTACCAGATGTCCATACTGTCGAGGTTTGTCATGTCTCCGGCTATGCTCAAAATGGTGCGAACTCACAGGTACCTTCAGTTCTCGCTGGTTTGCCAGTTTTCTCGTTTAGAGGGCTCCACAGAATCTCTAAAGTCAAAGGGTTGAAATGAATTGAAAATGACCTTTCCGACCTTTATATAGCTTTCGACCTAATTTTTAAAAGTGCTCCATTTTCCATGAAAATTGCACCCCTGGCTAATTTCGACATTCTGAATCCATTTTCGGGATCAAAATTGAAATCTGAGATTGTTTATTATGTCAAAATCATGATTTAAAATTTTTGGAACCAGGACAGTCTACTACTTGCATATCGACCTTCAATCTTCATAGAATTCCGGTATTCAACTTGACTGATTAGCTTACATCAAACTATCAAAATTTCAACTTGGTCAACCATGGTCAACTCATGGTTTAACCTAGTCAAACTTGGTCTTCAGGACCTCCAAACGATGCAGAATGCATTCTCGGACGTGTATAACCACTTTTCAAATCAATTAGCATGCTTCTGAACTATCAACGCTGACTTTTTCTTGTCAGATTTCAATTTTCATCCCGAAGGGGGCATGGTATTTCACATCATTCAAAGTTTGTAAATCAAATTCTATCGATCAAGTCTATCAATATCTTTCATCAGTGATCAAGACAAACAATCACGTCTAGTTGTTGATTCATCAAAAGTCCTCATCGCTTGGGGCAAATCTATCATCACTTGGGGCATATCAGATTCATCAAGATCCATATCAATCTGGTATTTTCCTAATCTTGTAAACTGTATCAGTTTTTGCAACCATCGGATCATAGTGTTCTTTCCTTGGTTCTTCGGCAACTGAAGGATTCGGATATGATACCTGCTAGTTCTGCTAAGACAATCAAGTCTAGAATGGGTCACTCACTTTTCATCAATCCTAAGGTTCAGAATCAGGTATTTTGACACTTTTTCGCAATCATCGGTTCATTGCTGCTATAGTAAACATTATCTCTAGTCATTCAGGACCTCCTATCTCAATATCTCTCAATCGGTTTCTATCTTGAGATCGGTTTATCTTTTGAATCAGTTCCATATCTTTATCAAACACAGACTATCTTTGAACCACTACGCTTCGCACAGTAATTCAAAGAGGGGCAAAATGTAATACCCCAAAAATGGTCTATAAGTTCATTAATCTCCTACATCAACAATTCGAATGAAATCGACATCAAAGTCCTAATCTAAGGCCATCTGCACATCATCGAATCCTAATTGATTATCTTAAATTCTGCATCGGGGAATATTCCTAGTAATATTCCTAATCATCATAATTATCTTTAATTTTATAATTATTTGGCAATAAATCACATTTATCCTAAAATTTGATTAATTAAATATTTTGCATATTTAATTAATTAGATTTAATATTTGCCACTTAATTGTATAATTAAATTTAATTCTATCTATTATTAATTGTATTATTTAATTTTGACAATAAATCTAATATCATATGAATAATTGATTAAATTCTTATTTAATTAATTAAAGCAAATTGTCATTATTTAATAATATAGTTTTTAATAAAAGTTTGATTAAATAATTGATTAACCCATAAATCAATTGTTTTATTTTTAAAAGCAGTTAAGTTGAGCATAAATCACTTTATTAATAAATTAATTCATAAATAAAACATGCACAATCATAAAAGCAGACAACTATCAATTATCAACTAAAGCTAAACTCTATTTTGAGTTAAAACTTAGCTTTTGCATGTTTTTGTGAGTTAATTATCTTTATTTAAAAATAACTCAAAAATCAACCTGAGTTATTTGAGTGATTTATGGCTTTTTTTTCATGCACCTCCAAAGCCTTGGATTTCTATAAAAACAAGGCTCATCTCTTCATAATTCATCTCTAAAATCTCTCAAATTTGCATCCAAGCATTTCATATTTTGCACAATCACGTTGGAGAATTGGAATGGAAGAATCAAAGCTCTTGCGAATCGACATCTTTGTGAGATCAATCTTATTTTCGCATTCATATTGCATATCATTGTTAGATTAGAATTGCATATCAATTTTCAATAGCATTCATAGCATATCAATTTCATATTAGCATAGATTCATATCAGTTTTTATCATTCTTATTGCATAGAAAAATACCAAAAAATAGCTTAATTGCATTCAATCTCATATCCATCTTTTGCATTCAAATTCTTCATTTAGGTGTCGTCTAGGTCACTGATCTTGATTACAATATGAGAACATTAATCTCGCACCTATTAGAAGGCAGTAAATTGCTTGGTTAGATAGTTTTCAATTTTGCACGATTTTGATTATCACTAACCTCTAATGTTTTATTGAGTGTTGTGTCTACAGATCAGGTACAATTTTCACACACACAACCATCACAAGCCCAAACAACCAATGATGATGAGCCCGTAAAGGAGAAAGTATATAAAAGGAAGATGACACTAGTATCCATACAATTGGAGACTCTGTAAGAAGTAGAGGAAGATATGGTAGAAGATGATGTACCTTTGTGTTAGTGAACATATTTTTCCTTCATAAATAAACACATAAAATTACTCTTGATGCCCAGAAAGAAGAACAAATGGTACTAACAATTGGAGAAGTTATCATGGATTGATAACTTTCCTCTGAATTTTAGAGTTACATCTCTCTCTTAAGGTATGCAATGAATAAATTATTGGTTATATCTTTAACTATAAGACACAAGGGAAGATAACCATCTATCCATAACTATGAGATAGATGGATAAATTTATATTCATAGCTGGGTGAATGTAAGAAAAGAAAGACACAGATTACATCTCCTACTTTCTTGAATGAGAATCAATAAAAATATGAACAATGTATTTATGCTAAATTACTTATCCCAAAATCCACTGATTCAAGGACACAATTTTCTCTACTTGGTATGATGAAACTTTCATTAAAAAGGATTATAAAATTATTTAGAATTTGTAATCTAAAGAAAATATAAACCAATTATAGATGAGCCTATATCTTCTTTATTTTCTAATACAAAATAATTGAGTACACAAACCCAATATACACCTATAGGAAAAAAAAAAGAAAAAGAAAGAAAGAAAGAACTCTGATTAATGAATGAAGACTGCTCTATTTTCTCCTCCTCTAGCTTCTCCATTAAAAAAAAGATCTTGTTTCTTCCCAAGAATCTCCTTTTAAAAGAATCCCTTCATCAAGTCCTTTCACTTACATGTAACTAATTCTTGAAAGCCTCCTTTTAATGCTAAAGAACTATATTGTTTCACTATGATTCTTCTAATTCAATCTCACTCAAGGATGTATTTTCAAACCCCATCCACTTTATATCATTTGGGTACCATCAAACTTACAAATGTCATCCCATATTAAAAGTGTATCAAATATTTAAGTGATCGGTAGAACATTACATATGGTGATCATGTTTTGTGTTTATATGCTATCTTTTATCCATTCTATCAAAATGATGGGGCCATAATAGAAATATTTTTTGTGATTTTTCAATGAGAAGTAACACAAAAATTTGGTTTTAGGGCTTCCTTATTTTATTATAAATGACAAGGAATATGCAATTCAATCCTTATCTATGCATTTCCAATTACCACCAACCTCAGGTTCATTCTTCAGTCAAACTCAATCACCATCTTTGAAGCTGCAACATAAAGATATCTTGTTTCAACTCACCATATACCCATTAGATCACCTACCCAAAATGCACCCTTTTTCATTTTCAACAATGAAAGGAGTATAGACTGAATCTTCATCAATACCTTTAAACTTTCCACAACAAATTTTACATAACATTCTAATTTGGCATTTTAGGGTGATTTAAAACTTGGGATTGGGTTATTGTATTATGAATGCATGATTTTCTTTGTATCTAACAAGTCTCGTGGTCTACAGAACAAGCTTGTTTATATGGAATTCTTCAACAAGTAGAGCACTTGGTCCATATCTCCATCCGCATGATTATTTTTCTTATACTAGGAGCCGCATGATCTTTAGAGTTTGGGAATACCTTTATGAGTTGTCAAAATATTTTTCATGTGTTATTTGATGACATTAATACTTTGATGTAGGTGCTTACATCATGTACCAAGGGAGAAGATATGAGCTTTCATGCACTACATCTCATAGGATCGCATGTGGCATTTTGACAAACAAATATCATTTTGGCTATGGCTTTGGCATTTATGAGGATCACCATATTTCCTTACAAAAAAATGAGCCTATGTAACCTTCAAAAGAATAAAGGCATTATTTGAAAATCCAAATTTGATTGCTAACTTCTCAATATGGTGGTGAATGGACCTTTCTCCTTCATGTTTCCATATTCTAATCAACGTCCCCGCTTAATTTAAAGAAAAACTCATTTCCACCTCTCAGAGTCAAACTCGGGCTCATGCAAAGATCTCATTAAGGCTACTAAAGGATATTTTCCTCACTTTCTACCATGGAGGCTATCAGAAACATTATTGTGGACTTTTATCAATGTCCACATCTTCTAACATTTTCTTCAAGCTCACAAATTTTGATCAAGGTGGGGTTTGACTCGCATTTGTTGGATTTCAAAGAAAATACCAAGTTGATTACTCATAACCAATCCATGAGACGAAACCCAAAGTTCCTCCACATTGGAACTCTATCATTATTTCCTTTTGAATACCATAACAATGAACTCAGATTCTCTTCTATAACATATCTGGCTCCTTCCAATTATCATAACATCATGGGTTGTCATAGAAAAATTACACACAAAAGGCCATCATAAATATTTTATTTTCCACATTATAAATTCATGATTTAATTTCAATGATCTTTTTAATTTTTACTTTTATGATCTCCAATAACCCACCATTTTATTTCTTTTGACAGGATCCACAATTATTCTGATGAAATTATGAGGACAAAGTCTATCAAAATCCTTCAATGTGCTATTGGTTCATACACCTTCTATTATTTCCACAATCATGGTCTCCACAACTTTGGCTCTTATTTTTATTCCTTCACTTAAGTCTCTTGATGTATCTTGAAACTTGGAACTTCCAACCATTATAACTTGGAACCCTGTTGAACATCTGAACCTATTGAGCTCATTACCTCCATCAAAATGTTAAACTATTTGGACTTACACTTCAACACCATGAACTTTGAACCCTTGAACCTATTGAACTTGGTTCAATGGTTCGACATGGACTCCAGAATTTATCAAATTATCTTAAACTGTTAATGGATTCCACATTGCTCAATAATACTTCTCTTTGGTTGAACTTTGAACCTGCACTTTATTGAACCTTTGAACCTTGTTGACCCTTATTGAAACAAGTTGAACCCAAATGAACCTTTTGAGCCTGGTTCAAGAGGTTCAACAACATCAACTGATGTTACCCCTTATGAAGTGTTATTTTCATAAAAGATTATGAGCCAAATAATTTGTTAAGAGTGAAAATTTCACTTTTGACATTCATAAATAAGATAAGGGCCTTGGCTTAAAAAAAATTAAATTGGGGGACCATAAGTGGGCCAACAAATAGCTTTTCCTAGAGACTTCTTTTTCATGCAAAAAGAAGAGAACTTTCATAATCTTTGGTTAAGGAGAGAAGTTCTATAATCCATTGGGCAATAATAGAGTCAAAGAAAATATGAGCATAGGGAGCTTCTTATAGAGAGGGTAGAGGGGAAACTAGGAACAATACACCAAGATTCAAAAAATAAAGCCAAAAACCAAAACAAACTACATCTAAGCCACAACAAAAACTTTATTTATAAAAGATAGGGAAAACATTCCATACCTCCAAGAATGCACCTGATTGCTCATGTAAAGCCATTGACTAGTTGAAAAAAGTACCTAATACTGTGGAAAAGTTCTTGAGATGTGAGAGGTATCATCCTCGATAGACAACCTGCAACCATTGTGAGAAAAGACCCAATAAAAATGCATCGTAAAATCTTTCTAAATGACATATTGGGTCCAAGAAGCCACTCCGCATTATAGACTCATGGGTACAATGTAATAACACCATAGTGAGTAAGTTGATCTTCATAAAAAATACCAATGCCTTCCATATGAGTCTTATAAAAATATGTTAGGCCTTTGGTAGGACAACATTCTTCAAGATTGTGAGGATGATCTGCAACAACGTTCTCATTAAACTCTGAATTTGGGCTTACTAGAAATTTATTCTCCAAGAATGCATTATCAAGATCATCTTCATAATAAAATTATTCCAACATGGGGTGACTATTTAATATCTCATTTTCATAATCAAGTTTGAATACCTCTAAATTAGATTGTGTGTGGGATATCATAACTGATGCAAATAAGTTTTCTTTAGTTTGTTCTTCAATATTCCCATGATTCTCTAATGGTTTGGATTACAACCATTCTTCACTATCTTTCATGAAAACAAATGGAAAAGACACATAATCTA
Organism: Chamaecyparis obtusa; assembly: GCA_027943335.1. NCBI lineage: Eukaryota > Viridiplantae > Streptophyta > Pinopsida > Cupressales > Cupressaceae > Chamaecyparis > Chamaecyparis obtusa. The sequence goes on along the minus strand of BSBK01008890.1, from coordinate 56,025 downwards.
CCTGCATATCAAGATGAGAGATATCCTCTATTTTCTCACTAGTAAACATTTCCTTCTCATGGTGATCCGTCGTGATTTCCTAATTAAAATTATTTGTTGGAATTTTATTAGAAACATCAAACATAAAAGATTTAATTTTTAAAAATGAAACACTTCCCAACAAATTTTTGTTCAATTTTTCACCATCAAATCTTTTGTTAGTGGAGGATGCATTTTGGCATGTCATTAAATTTTGTGATTATTTGGTGTGATTTCCTCCATCACTAAAATAATCATCATTCTTGACATGCAAATAATAAATCCTTGTAATGTTAGAAGAGCTATTTTCAATCATAGGAGGTGTTTGGAAATCTTACTCATTAAAAACTATTAGATTTTGATAATAAGATATAGGTAGTGATGGTTTTTCTTCTTTCATGACAAGTCTCTTCTGTAAAGACTTTTTCTTTTGATAAAACTTCTGATCACAAAAGATGAATTTAAGATTGTGGCTTTCACAAAACATGAACTCGTGCCTTTCATTCCACTTAAAAAATTATCATCATCGGTCCCAATGGCTTCTATTGGAGAATTCTCCAAACTTTGCATTTTTTTACATTTTAACACAAATTTAATTTCAGTTTGAAATGTAGTAATAAAAACACATAGCTGATTTCTTTCATTTGGTTTTCATGCTTTAGGAATCTTTCCAACACACCATTTAAACATTTCAACAAAAATTATCATAGATTCATCCCCTTTCATTTATATTTGAAAGAAATTTAGCAATAGCTTAGAAACATCAACCACAAGCTTAAATATTTCAAGGAATTTTACCCTTAAATCATTCCATCTGGAAATTCATCCATCTTGGAAATTTTGAAACCATTCAGTAGCATTTCTATTGAGGCTTTCAACAAACAATCTCACAAAGACATTTTATTCTTGCACTCCAAGAATTCCATAGGCAACTTTAAGTTCTTTAATGTGATCATTCAAATTTTTTTTCTTATCTCAAGAAAACTTTGGAAAATATTATCTTGACCCTTTAGGAAAAGATGAGTATAGTGGTAGAGCAAAAGGTCCAATCTGAGAAACCCATGGTCGTGATTGAACCAAAGCCATAATATGTACTGCAATTATTTAACCAAGATATATTCAAGTAAAATAAAGAGTCTCCAATCTTGTACATATGAGAATTCTTTTTAAAATATGAGGAATGAAAGAACTAATCTTTCATTTTTGGTTCCCTAGAAGATTCACCAAAAAGAATTTTAGTGAATAGATTTGTCCTTCATAAATAAACACATAAAATGGTTGTTGATGCCCAGAAAGAAGAACAAATGGCACCAACACTTGGAGAAGTTACCATAGATTGATAAATTTCATTTGAATTTTAGAGGTACAACTCCCTCTTAAAGTATGCAATGAATAAATTACTAGTTATATCTTCAACCATAAGACATAAATGAAAATAACCATCTATCCATAGCTCTGAGATAGATGGATAAATTTATATGTAGAACTGGTTGAATGTAAGAAAAGAAAAACACAAATTACATCTCCTATATTCTTGAATGAGAAGCAATAAAAACATTAACAATGAATTGATGATAAATTATTTATCCCAAAATCAACAAATTCAAGAACACGGTTTTATCTACTTGGTATTAATGAAACTTGCATTAAAAAAGATTATAAAAACATTCAAAATTTGTAATCTGAAGAAAATATAAACCAATATACAAACCATCCTATATCTTCTTTATTTTTTAATACAAAATAATTGAGTACACAAACCCAATATTCACCTACAAAAAAATAGAACTCTGATTAATGAAAGAAGACTACTCTATTTTCTCCTTCTCTAGCTTCTCTATACAAAAAAGAACCATGTTTATTCCCTCAAATATCCTTTTAAAAGAATCCCTTCATTGGCCCCTTTTAGTTACATGTTACTAATTCTTGAAAGCCTCCTTTTAATGATAAATCATTATATTGTCTCACTATGAATCTTCTAATTTAATCACACCCAAGGATGTATTTTCAAACCCCATCCACTTCATATCATTTGGATACCATGAAAATTATAAATGTTATCCCATATTAAAATTTTATCAAATTATTAAGTGATCAGTAGGACATTATATAAGATGACCATGTTCTTTGTTTACATTATATCTTTTATCCATTTTTTTCTAAATGATGGGCCTGTGACAACAATATCTGTAGTGACCTTTCAATGGCAAGTAACACCCAAATTTTATTTGAGGGCTTCCTTCTTTTATTATAAATTCCAATGAATATGCAATTTGACCCTTATCTTCTCATTTCCAATTGCCTCCAACCTCGGCTTCATTCATCAATAAAACTTGATCGCCATCTTCAAAGTTGTAACCTGAAGAGATCTTATTTTTGTTCACCATATCTCCATTAGCTCACCTACCCAAAATGCACCCTTTTCTCTTTCAACAATACAAGGAATGTAGACTGAATCTTCATCGATACATTTAAAGTTTCCACAAAATATTATCCTTAACATTCTGATCGGGCATTTTAGGTTGATTTAAAGCTTGGGTTTGATATATTGTAGTATGAATGCATGATTCTCTTCATTGTTGCCTTTTGAATACCATAACAATCAACTCAAATTCTCTTCTAAAACATATCAGGCTTCTTCTAATTAGCATAACATGGGTTGTCATATAAAACATCATCACAATAGGCCATCATCAATCTTTTATTATCCAAATTCTAAAATCATGATTTAATTTTTAATGATCTTTTTAATTCTTACTTTTATGATCTCTAGTAACCCACCATTTCATTTCTTTTGAAATGATCCACAATTAGTCTAATGAAATTATAAGCACAAAGTTATCAAAATCCTTCAATGTTCTACTGGTGCACACACCTTGTGTTCTTTCCGCAATCATGGTCTCCACAATTTTGGCTCTTATTTTTATTCCTTTACTGAAGTCTCAAGATGGATCCTGAAACTTGGAACTTCCAACCATTTAAACCTAGAACAGTGTTGACCTTATGAACCTATTGAAATGATTGGTTTCATCAAACTATTAAATTATTTTGACTGACACTTCAAAACTGTGAACTTTGAACTTTGAATCCTTGAACCTATTGAACTTGGTTCAATAGTTCAATGTGGACCCCAAAATTTATCAAATGCTCTTGAACTATCAATGGAGTCCACATTGCTCAAAAATAGTGCTTTTTGGTTGAAATTTAAACTTGCACTTTATTGAACATTTGAACCATGTTGAGCCTTATTGAGCCTGGTTGAACCCGAAGAAACTCGTTGAACCTAGTTCAAGAGGTTCAACAACCTTTTCTGATGTTACCAATTATGAAGTGCCTTTTTTAAAAAATATTATCATAGAAATCATTAATTAAGAGTGTAAACTTCACTTTTGACCTTCATAAATAAGATAAGGGACTTGGCTTAAAAAAATTGAATCGGGGTACCATAAGTGGGCCAACACTTTGATAAGGAGAACTCATTGGGCTATTACAGCTACCTAGAAGGCTACAAAAGAACAAACCCTTCAACCACTAGTACCCTAAGAGCCTATAGATTTTGATGTGAGTATTGAGGGAGAGAAGGAAGGAGAAGAGAACATGGGATCTGATCAATTCAATATATCTAATTTTGAGGATATCTCAAGATTCCACAATGCTCTTGCTTCATAATTTACACTTGGATCTTGTAACCTACCAAGTGCTCAATTAGAATTATTAGCAAAGAAGGATTGGGATATGATAGAGAAACTAGAGACAACTTCCCACTCCTCCATTCCCTACTCCTCCATGATCTCCAAATCCATCTATTTATACACCTCCTCCACTTTTGACACCACCTCCAGCTCCTACACCTTCGTCAACTCATGAACCTTCAATTCCTTTGAAAGCATAAATACATATGAGTACTCAAACTATAGGTATATAGGAAAGAAGGAAAGAGGAAGGTAAGATTTCTATAGAAAAAACAAATGAGGAACCCATAGGTGATGACTCAATACATGTTAATAAACAACCACCAATTGTGACTCTGCCACCTCCACTCTCTTCACAGGATATTGTCAACATGGGAAAGAAGAAAAATAAAATGATACTAGCACACATGTGGGAAATAGTTTGTACTAAAGATACTAAGCCATTCATAGAATAATCTCAAGAACAATAAAATTTTGAGTAGCAAAGATATCAACGTCAAGATTTTGATGAGACCCCTCTTAATTATGAGATCAAGGAAGCATTGGAATGAGAAGTTGTAAGGAAATTTATCCAAGGCAAAGGACCTATATTGAACAAGAAAATATTGATATTACCACTCTTGGTCAAGCCTTCCACAGAGGATAATCTATACATCCTTCTCAAAGGATGTCCTATGTAATACAAGACAATTCAAGAAAATGGAAAGAGTAGGTGGTAGTTCCTCCCCCCATGAAAAACATTACATATATTACCACAAAATACTATTTCATGGAAGAGGTAGACTTGGGGGTACCAAATAGAGAAGGAGGTAAAGCATTGGAAGCTCTTAGTTTGGGGCAATTGTTCAAATACATGGACCAATATGAGAGAATTCTACATGATTTCTGGGAAAAAACTAGATTTTGAAAGAGTTTGTATCTAAGATAGTAGGTCCCATTGACCCTAATAATCTAGAGGCTTCATTAAAAGTTACACTCAAAAAAGAGAGAAACACCAGACTTACCAACTAACAGTCTTCATTCATTCATTAAAGCATGTAAAAAATGGAAGGAATTTTTGGTCACTTTTGAATTATTTAGTGCATAGAACATAGAGGTTGTTTGGCGGCATTACAGAAGTATTTTCGAGAACAAGGTGAAATTGAATAACTTGGTTGAAGGCCAAGAGGGATTGAAGGATAAAATTAGTATAAGGGACCAGTTGAGGGCTGATTTGAAGAGAATCCAGAAGCAATGATTCAATGTTTTTCTCTAGTTGTATAAGAATGAGGAATTAGCTAAATTTGATGGCAAGTTAAAATAGGTACAACTTTATACTAAGGAGTTTGTAGGAGTTTTCAAATCAATGGACAAGATCCAGACAAAGGAAGATTTATGGATAGAGGACAAAGATAAGTTTTAGAGAAATTTAAAACTAGAAATTTATCAAGATAAGGATAAAAGTAAAATATATTCTCTATAGAACATCCTCCAGCAACTACAAAGGAAAATTAAGGCTATCAATACATAAGATGATTGGCATGCATTATTTTGGTACCATGAAGAAAAAAGTGAAGTGATGGAGAAAATCGAAGAAATACAAAAGTTTTCAACTGAAAAAAAATAGAACTTTCGCAAGGCACAGTACCAAAAAATTTCATTAGTGCCTTTCCCCAAATTTGATGAGTTGAATGGGATAGTGCAGAAGTTTATAACTCATCCAGGTGTCCTAATAGATCCACCAGCTGGGCAGCGAAGTTAGGGGTTTTACTTTTGAGGTTTTAGTTTTTCAGGAGATAGATTTTTTTGTGTTCAAATATTTTAGAGTTTCGGAGTCTCAAAGTCCAAAATTCATGGGTCAGATTTTGTGGACTTAGCATTTTTTTGCTAGCTTGTTTTTTTTCAGAGTGAGGGTCAGGTCCAAATTTTTTTGGCCTTTTTGTCAAAGCAATATTTTGCATGGAGAAAGTGATTATGGGCAGATTGCATATGGATTTGGGATCATTTTCTTCCACCTTGGGATAATCAATCAGTTGCAAACAAGAAGAGGATCTCTAATGATGGATTCAAGGAAGAATTCTAAATTTATAAAAGCACTCTAGTTGACAAAAAAATGAACTACAACTTTATTTTATGCATTTTTGGGTGAATTTATGCCTTATTCCATGTGTAATTGAGTTGTAAATGGATATAAATCCATGCACTCTTTTTTATGGTAAGATTCGAAGTAGTTTTGTATAGTTGAAAAATAGATACAATTTTTTTTCATGATTTGTTTGTATCTTCAAACCCCAGCTATGAGTTTCTTAGTTTATAGTTTGATTTCTATATAAGCACCATTGAACAATATAAACAACGTCGATATTTTTGCAATACAACTATCTACAATTGGAGCTTCAATTATGGTGTGGAAATTTTTGCTATCTTTGTGAAGTTCTTGAATGTGTGATTTCTCATTCATTTATTTCAAACAGCCAATTGATTGTGTTGTGATTATAATCTGTAAATCTTTTAGCTTGGTGTTTATCATTGCTACATTACCTTGTTGTGACAAATTATTGGGAAAATTATTCATCGGTGTCTTCAAGATAAATTTTTCTCATATATGCATACATTCATGGAAGCTTCATGATTTGATGAATTTTGACAAATATTACATCTTCATTAATTTCCATTGATGATTCCATTTGCAAAGCCTAGGTTGTGAGTAATTCTAATCTAATTTTTGTGGGTTTCCTCTATTTTCATGATAATTTAATTTGCAAGATTATGCAATGGTGGTTTATGTCCATTAGGATTTACTTTTTGCAATTTACTTATATTTTGGTTATCCTACAATATTTTGTCATTTATTTGGATGTTGGACTAATCTTAGGATCATATTGAATTTGCATTGATAGGATTGCATTCATCATAAAATCAAAAAATACAAAAGAGATTGGTATCACTCACATTTCTTATAGTCTATAGTTTTATTCGAACCAAAAAATGCTTCCTTGTGAACAATTCACATAAGTCTTGAATTGAGCTACCTAGGTAGTTGACAAAAAACCTAAAAGAACCTTGGGAATAATTCTATTCTTCTTTGAAAAGTGGAATTTTCATCTCAAATTCCTCGTCGATGTCTCATATAAAAATGAAACTCAACAATAACCATAAAGATAATATAAAGATAGAGAAAGTATGATATGCTTGAAAAAATTTAAAACAAAATGGCATGATGAAAATCACCTTTGAGACCACAATGTCATAGCCCAATGGAATGAATATAAGGTGAGATGAACATGATGAAGAAAAGATGTTATAATATATCCCAATACAATACCGTGCTCAATAAAATGTGAGAGAAGTTGTACAAAATATAAGAGAGATCTAGAGAGTTTCCAAGAACCATGAAGATGGTGAGACAACATCCAAAAAGATCAAATATTCAGGATAATAATGGAGTTTTAAGTTGCTAGGACTCTAAATATAGGTCCATAGTAGTAGTAGGCGCTGCACTATAGTGGTGTAGATGTGATGAAATGAGAGATTTTAAGATATACTCTATACATGAATCATGGATTGCAACAATTGTAATATTTTCATGAAAATGGATTTGATGAAAAGGCTTTAGCTAGAAGGTTTTAAGAAAATGCAATGGTAGGAAAAAAATTAGATTCTTTGCTAACATCATTTTGTCTTGTGAAAAATGAGAGATTTCTATCACATTAAATATTTTTGTTATTATGGTTTTTTAAATTTCTCTCTTATTCTACATTACATTTAATATTTGTTATTACTTTGGTCTACCTTAAAACCCTAGAAAATTGTATCAAAATTGTGTATTTAGCTCATTTTGTAGATTTTTTTTATTTGAATGGGAGAAATGGAAGAATTATTAATCTTAAGGTTGATAAGTTCAACAACCAAAACTATTAGCTATGGAAGATTATCTATATCAAAAGGATCTTAGCTTACCATTGGATGAAGTAACAAAGAAGTTGGCAAGTATGTTGGATTTTGAATGGGGAGTTCTAGATAGGAAGAAACTAGGAACAATACGATTATGCTTGGCATCACCAATAGCTTTAAATGTAGAAAAATGTGTTAGAAAGAAAAGATCCCCAAGATAACTGAGAAGGAGGGGGGTGAATCAGTTATCTGATAATTAAACCATTTATCAAATTCAATATCAACTTCAATAGCTTTAAACCATATAATCAATGTAGTAACCAACCATAGAAAGATAATCATACACAATGACACAATAACACAAGATATGTTAACTAGGGAACCTCTTGATCAAAGAGTAAACCCTGATGGGAATGATGCCCACAAAATGATGTACTAATATGAAAGTTCCTTGTGAAAGGATGGAACCTATTAGGAGTCTTATGAAATACATTCAGTACATATGAATCTCTGTTAGGAGATTTTGAATCCCTGTTAAAAGATTCTAACCCTGTTAGGAGTTATGGAAGACAGAAGGACCCACTACCCAAACAGCTTCAAGGCAAGATCTCTGAACTCACTGCCAACAGATCTTAGAATTATTCAATAGAATAATATGAAATATGTTACCTCCTTCACACTATGCCAAAACTACACTCTCTACTACACAAGATCACAAATCCAGATCTCTATACTTCACAAGTCTTCCTTCATCACTAAATTAGCTCTTTTCTTCACTTCATGCATACATTCGCATCACAACTTTCACAATTTCATATCACAACTATTACAATCCCATATTACAACAAGGAAAAAATTCCTTCCTTTATACCACACTCAAATAATTACAAATGAGTCGGCATCCAAATATAAAATAATAATTTCAACATGCTACATCAAAATTACATAAAAACTGTGGACTTCCAGATACAATAACTTTCCAATCGTGTGACCTCAAATTTTACACTATGAACCACATCACCACCAATGATTCTCAAACTTTTCTTTAACTACACAGAATCATATTTGATCCCAGTTAGGAGATATCCTCTGATTACCAAAAACCGCTACTCAGGAACACTGCCAGAATACTGCTTCCACCAAAATGCTAATAACTTTCATGAATAAATGAATTTCTTTTTGTTCTATTAACCATAGGCTAATAACACACCAAAGAACATATCATCAACTACACATAACTCAATCTACAATATATCATGTGTGCAAAACAAAACTGTGCCTGCTTCTCTGCTAAACTCCAGAATATCATTGTGTTGACATCAATGACAATCATAGTCATGAATGCAACAACCACTGCTACAGAATAACTGCCAAAGGCTTCAACATTCATTACTAACAATCTCCCCCATTGGCATTGATGGCAACATAGATGAAAAACATCCAATGTTCCAAAAATCCAATCACTGCTGCTCTTCATCAATCAAATCTTGCTTCATTTTCCTATTCAATCTCTCTAAAAAATGTAGTTCCTCAATGTTTTTCATGATTCTCTCCCCCATTGAAATCAATGACAAAAATTCTATCACTATATCAAATAATAGCTCAATGTCAAAAGACACTATTAAAAATAAATAAAAAAATTCACTAGTGTCCTCAATGACTCAGCTCAAATACACATACTCCTCCATAGAGGAAGTACCAACATCCAATCCAGAAAATAGATAGGGCCATATTCCACTGGAGGGATGCAACCGACTGCATCATTACTCAAAAGTAGGTTGGGGCATAACCCCAAGCATACCTCTCAGATACTCAAATGTATCCTTAGGCAAAGGCTTTGTAAATATATCTGTTATCTGCTCCTTTGTGCTTATGTACTCTAGTCTAACTTCTTTATCTGTAACTTTCTCTCTTACCACATGATACTTGATCTCTATATGCTTAGTTTTAGAATGTAAAACTAGATTTCTTGACATACTAACTGTACTTGTATTGTCACAATGTATGGCAATAGGCTCATCAAACTTGATTCCAATGTCCTTCAACATTTGCTTCATCCAAATTATCTGATTACAATTGTTTTCTACTGCTACATATTCTGCTTCTGCTATACTCTGTGAGATACAATTCTTCTTTTTGCTCAACCAAGAAACTAATCTTCCTCCAAGAAAAAAGGCTCCACCACTTGTGCTTTTCTTATCATCAACATTGCCTCCCCAATCAGCATCAGTATATGCACATAGGGTAAAATCATCAGAATTTTCATACCACAATCCATAGTCCATTGTGCCTTTAAGATATCTCAATATCCTCTTTACTACTGCATAATGTGACTCTCTAGGTTTAGCTTGAAATCTTGCTACCATTCCAACTGAATGTTGTATATCTGGTCTAGTGTGTGTCAAGTACTACAATCCACCAATCATGGATCTATATTTCTTTTTCTCAACTGCTAGTGTCTCATCTTTACTAGATAGTTTATGTCTTGTAACCATAGGTGTCCCAAATGGTTTACAATTCTCCATACCAAATATTTTCAACAAATCATTCAAGTACTTTGTCTAACTTATAAAGATACCATCTTTGTTTTGTGTTATCTATAATCTCAAAAAGTATTTCATTTCTCCTATCATACTCATTTCAAATTATATCTTCATTTCATCAGCAAATTTGTCACTAGCTTCATCTTCTCCTCCAAAAATAATGTCATCAACAAAAATAACCAAAACTAACAATCCATTCTCAATTTCTTTTGTATATAAGTTACTATTAGCTGTTCCTTTTGTAAATCCCAATTTTAACAAATACTTATCTAATCTAGCATACCAAGTTATAGGTTCTTGCTTTAGTCCATACAATGCTTTCTTTAGTTTATATACCATGTCTCCTTCTTGAGTCAAAGGAAAACCTTCAGGCTGCTCAATGTAGACTTCTTCTTCTAATTCACCATTTAGAAATGCTGAATTCACATCCATCTGATACACTTTGAATTTCTTAAATGCTGCATAAGCCAAAAATATTCTTACCACTTCAAGTCTTGCCATAGGGGAAAAAGTCTCTTCATAGTCAATTCCTTCTTGCTGTGAGTATCCCTTACATACCAATCTTGCTTTGTTTCTAATTACTTCTCCTTGTTCATTCATCTTGTTCCTGAATACCCATTTAGTTCCAATCTCATTTTTTTATTTAGGTCTAGGGACCAATTCCCATGTCTTGTTCTTTTCAATCTTATCCAATTCTTCTTTCATAGCTTTAATCCAATGTTCATCTTCACAACTTTCATTAGTAGACTTAAGGTTCAATTTGAGAAATCAAACATAAATGTACCTTCTTTCTAGTCATAACTCCTCTATCCAAACTTCCAATCACTTGTTCAACAAGATGATGTCTTGATATATACCTATTAGGTGTCATAGTCACTGATCTTTCTTCAACTATAGATTCTTCTCTAGATTCTTCTTTGTTTTCTTCAACATGAATTTCATTCAACAATTCACTGTCAGTCTTAAAAAATTGTTCAGTAGTTTCAATGTTAGGCTAAGGGTTAGTTCCTTCATTAGATTCATAATCAAGCATTCTTTCTTGAATTTTAAACTTCTCATCAACTTTTACATTTTCACTTTCAACAATAGTCTTAGTTCTCTTATTGTAACATCTATATGCTTTTCTTTTCAAATAATATCCAAGAAAAATTCCTTCATCACTTCTAGGATCAAACTTTCCTATATCATCATCTCTCTTAATATAGCATTTGCTTCCAAAAATTCTAAAATACTTAATTGAGGGTGCATGTCCAAACCACAATTCATAAGGTGTCTTGTATGTGTTTGCTCTGATTTGTACTATGTTCATTGTATATACTATTGTATTCACTGCTTCTCTCCAAAATGTCTTTGCCAAATCACCTTCAAACAACATAGCTCTAGCTACTTCAGTCATTGATCTGTTCCTTCTTTCTGCAATACCATTTTTTTCAGGTGTTCTAGGGGCTGAAAATTGTCTCTTAATACCATTTACTTCAGAAAAAGTGTTAAACTCATTAGATGTAAATTCTCCACCTGTATCAGATCTCAAACATTTAATCCTCATTCCTGATTCATTCTCAACTTTATTCTTCATGACCTTAAACTTATCAAATGCTTCAGATTTTTCTTTCAAAAATGCAATCCACATCATTCTTGTAAAATCATCAACAAGAATCATAAAATACCTTTCTCCATAGAATTCTCTAGTCCTAGTAGGACTGCTCAAGTCTGTATGAACAATCTCCAACTTTTTTATAGATGCAAACTTCTTGCTAGGAAATGAACTCCTTTTCTTCTTAGCCATCACACATTCCTTGCAAATCATGTTAGTAGGCTTCATAATCTTAGGTAAATCTCTTACTGCAAGTATAGAACTTACTTTCACAATATTATCAAAGTTCATATGACAAAACCTTCTATGCCATAACCAAATGTCATCAATTTTCGTCATCAAACATGTCATCTTAGTAGGGTTCAATTGGAATACATTATCTCTGGTTCTAGATCCAGTTCCAATCAGATTTCCATCTTTATCCTTTATCACACAAGTTTTCTCAGTAAACCAAACTTGATATCCCTTATCCACTAACTGTCCAACACTCAAAAGATTATGTTTCAGTCCATCAACAAGGTAAACATCATTAGTATTAGTCTTTCCATCAAGAGTAATAGATCCTATACCTTTAATCAAAGAAGGTGCATTGTTACCAACTCTAACAACTCCTCCATCATAATTGTTAAACTTTATGAAATTTCCTTTATCACTAGTCATATGATGTGAACAACCACTGTCTATAATCCAATCAGCTTTCTTTTCAACTTGGGAAACTAAGGCATTTTCTTCCTTAACATTAGATTCAGAATTTTCTTCCTTAATTGATACAAATCCTATGTCATCAAAGTTATCATTATCACTGTCACTAAAATGTCTTTCAATTCCTACTTCAATTTCTTCATCATTTGCATAATAACATTCTTTAGATCTTCTAGGCTTAAAATTGTTCCTATACTTCTTAACTCTCTTAGGACACTTAGATGCAAAATGACCATATTCTTGACATGTCCAACATTTAAAGATTTTCTTACCATCTGGTTCTCTTTTCACAAACAAGGCAATACCTTCTTCAATCTTCTTATCTTCATCAAATTTGGATCTGCTACTGCTGGCATAATCTCCATTCACACTTGTACTTCTAGACAAAGTAGGTTTGATGCTAAGAGCACTGAATGTTGTCTCCACTCTAGGCAAGTCTCTGGATAATCTCAAATTCATCTCTACTACTTCCAATATTCCAAGAAGAGTCTCTCTTGAAAAGTTTGGTGTACAAGGTATCACTTGTTTAATCATTTGTGTAGTCTGCCTGAATACCAGTGTCAATGTTCTCAAAATATTCCATATTACTTCATTCTCTATCTTTTCACCTCCATAAGACTTTATTCCTACAACAATTTCTAACATCCTACCAATATAGCTTCTAACAAATTCATCTTCCATCATTCTTATGTCTTCAAATGCATAAATCCAATTATGTAACCTAGCTTTCTTTGCATGTTTATCACCTTCAAAAGTAGAATGTAAAGCTTTCCAAATATCATAAGATCTAGTTAAACCTTTTACTTGACTGTATTCATTCTCTAGAAGTGCTGATAAAAGTGCTTCTCTTGCAAGTATGTTACACATGAATAGATCTACCTCATCTTTAGAACTTGATTCAAGATTGTCTTCTTCAATTATAGTCCTTTCATTCTTTGTAATCAACCAATAACTTGGTCCTAAACACAAGAGATTTGTCTTCATATTTTCTTTCTAGCTATCAAAATTTACTCCATCAAACTTAGGGCTTTCTTTCCTAAAATTTTCCATGGATCTCCTTAAGTTGTTAAACTTCTCTTTCAAGGACATGCTACTCTGATACCAATCATTAGAAAGAAAAGATCCCCAAGATAACTGAGAGAGGGGGGGGGGGGGGGGGTGAATCAGTTATCTGATAATTAAACCATTTATCAACTTCAATATCAACTTCAATAGCTTTAAACCATTTAATCAATGTAGTAACCAACCATAGAAAGATAATCATACACAATGACACAATAACATAAGATATGTTAACTAGGGAACCTCTTGATCAAAGAGTAAACCCTGGTGGGAATGATGCCCACAAAATGATGTACTAATATGAAAGTTCCTTGTGAAAGGATGGACCCTGTTAGGAGTCTTATGAAATACATTTAGTACATATGAATCTCTTTTAGGAGATTTTGAATCCCTGTTAAAAGATTCTAACCCTGTTAGGAGTTATGGAAGATAGAAGGACCCATTGCCCAAATAGCTTCAAGGCAAGATCTCTGAAATCACTGTCCAAAAGATCTTAGGATTATTCAATAGAATAATATGAAATATTTTACCTCCTTCACATTGTACCAAAACCACACTCTCTACTACATAAGATCACAAATCCAAATTTCTGTACTTCACAACTCTTCCTTCATCACTAAATTAGCTCTTTTCTTCACTTCATGCATACATTCGCATCACAACTTTCACAATTTCATATCACAACTATTACAATCCCATATTACAACAAGGAAAACATTCCTTCCTTTATACCACACTCAAATAATTACAAATGAGTCGGCAGCCAAATATAAAATAATAATTTCAACACGCTACATCAAAATTACATAAAAACTATCGGCTTCCAGATATAATAACTTTCCAATCATGTGACCTCAAAGTTTTCACTATGAACCACATCACCACTAATGAGTCTCAAACTTCCCTTTAACTACACAGAATAAGATTCCATCCTGGTTAGGAGATATCCTCCGATTACCAAAAACTGCTACTCAGGAACATTGCCAGAATACTGCTTCCACCAAAATGCTTATAACTTTCATGAATAAATGAATTTATTTTTTCATTGTTAACCATAGGCTAATAACACACCAAAGAACATATCATCAACTATGTATAACTCAATCTGCAATATATCATGTGCGCAAAACAAAACTTTGCCTGCTTCTCTGCTAAACTCCAGAATATCACTGTGTTGACATCAATGACAATCATTGTCATGAATGCAACAACCACTACTATATAATGACTACCAAAGGCTTCAGCATTCATTCCTAACAAAATGAATGAAAAAAAAGGGCTTTATGGTGGTATTAGACAAACTATATGAGAAACCCTCAACCTCCAATAAGGTATTTATTATAAAACATTTATTTAATATAAAAATTCCATAAGGTAGATTTTTTGGTGGTCATTTAGATGATTTTTACACACTTAAAAGTTATCTAATCTCTTTGAAAATAAATTTTGATGAAGAGGTTAGGAATCTCTTGATTTTCTATGATTTCCAGGAAATTGGAAAAAGATGGTCATGGATATAAGAAACTATGTATATGGTTCAAACACTTTAAATTTTGATGATGTTGTTAATACTATCCATAATGAGGAAATATGATGGAAAAGAATAGGTTAGACAATAGGTAATTTTTTTACTATTAAGAATAAAGGAAGATGGAGGGAAAAGTCTAGGGAACCATGAAAAAACTAGAAAGTGTAGATCTAAATATAGGGAAAGGCTTGGAGTGTTGTCATTGTGGGAAGAAAGGAAAATTAGAGAAATATTGTTGGTCTCAAAAGGAAAAATAAGGAGATGGACAATAAAAAAATAATAAGGAAGAAAATTTAGCAGACGATGTATTGCAAGATGTGTTGAATCTTTATTTAGATAATATTACTAAAACTTAAGTGTCAGATTAAGGGGATTCATTCCATGCTATACCCCATAAGAAATATTTGGTAGATTATGTTTAATTTTTCTTCAGATAGGTTTATTTAGGTGGTGAACAATCATGGAAAATTGGTTTTTATTCTTTGAAGGTAAAAGGGTAGCATCTAAAATTTTATTAAAACAAAAATTTACATACAAAGATTACAAAATGACCCCATTAGTAGATGACCATGAAAGATTAGAGTCCAAAAGAAGCTAAGAATGACTAGAACTATATTCTATAAAGTAGCTTCCAAAGCACCATTAACTACTCGAAGAGTATCTGAAGTTGATAGTACTTAGAAAACTTAAGCTATCAACTAAGACCATCTATTTACATAGAAATTGTCAAATTATTGGAAAAGGAAACATCCAAATAAAATCACCAAATGGAAATCAATGTTTGGTGGAAAAGATAGGACATTTTTCTAATTTGAGAAGAATTTTAATATTAGTAGGAAAATTGGGAAGTGAAGGTTGTAAAATTACATTTATAGATAATTAATGGAAGGTCACTTAAGGCTCACTAATAATAGAAAAAGGGAAAAAGGTAGGTACATTATATTTATGTACTAGAAATTCTTATTATTATTATTTGATAGTTTCCACAAGAATAGAAAAAAACATTATGGCACAATAGACTTGGGAACATGATTGAGAAGGGCATGAAGACTCTCTTTTCAAGGAATGTATTGCCATGTTTGCAGCAATTTGATTCAAATTTCTATGAAAATTGGGTATGTCAAGACTAAAAATGAATCAGCTCTCTCAAAGTTGGGAAGGAAAAGAGAGTGAAAAGTTAGATATTGTACACTCTGATGTATGGGAACGAGTTCATGTATCATCTCTTGGTGGGTCTTATTATTATGTTACTTTTATTGAGGATGCAATTAGAAAAAAATTGGGTTTACTTCATTTCCATAAAATCTGATGTGTTTGATAACTTTATACATGGAAAGATTTGGTTAAGAGAGAGACATGAAATACATTTAAGTGTCTCAGATCAAATAACGAAGGTGAATAATCTAGACATTTTTTTATAGTTATAGTTTATATCATGGGATTTTTATAGAAAAGATAGTTTGACGAACACCACAATAAAATGGTGTGTTTTAAAGGATGAACAAAACTATCATAGATCATGCAACGAGTATAAGATTGCATAAAATATTTCCATTTCTTTTGGTAAATACTATAGACATTGTTGTTTACTTAATAAATAGAGGTCCTTTAAGTTCCTTAAATGGTGGTTGTATACCCTAAAAAGTGACTTCATTAATTAATTAAATATTTATTATTTAATTAATATTGAATTGATGAATTAATTAAATATTTATTATTTAATTAATAATTATTCCTCTATTTTTAAGATAAATTATTCAATTTATTTGATAAATTCACTATAGTCTAATTCTCTATCCTAAATCTTCTAAATAGTCCTATTAAAAGTGATTTAATCAATTACACAATCACTAAATATGACTAAGTCCCCTAGTCCACCTCATCCACCTAGTCACCTAACAAATCACCTTGGCTAAGATAAATAATAATTATTAATTATTTATTAATGATTATCCTCACCCACACATGTCCTATTCCTAAGGGCTATGTGGCCTCATAGGACTTGGTCTCATGACCACATGTCCTCCCCTACACTAAGTCAAGAAGCTATCCCTATTCCTAAGGAGCTTCTCAAGCCACTTCTAAGGGTCAAAGGTGACTCATGGGACATTCATCCCTGATTTAGGTCCCATGTGTGCAGAATTCTATAGATTTTTCCTGCACATTCATCCCTGATTTCTATGTATACATCACTCTTTGTTGCACATTCATTTTGTTTGCCACCAGACGTTGTGTTTTCCACTCTTTCTACGTAATAGTTCAACTTCCCTATGCTTTTATCACTTTTTGTTGTGCATCTGTTGAAGTTGCACATCCATATTATCTTCCTGTGCAAACATTCCATTCTATTGCACATTCATCATTTATGTGCTTTCATTTCCTATGTCTGTGCATCTATACTATGTTTCTGCGCATTTACTATTTTTAGTAGTTAATTTCATTTTTCTAGTCATTATATTTTAGCTAACCATCTTAACAATTTTTTGTTCATTTTGGTAGATTTTAGGCTATTTTGCAGGTTGTAAATTTGAAGACCCCATTGCTAAATTTTTAACAGTTTACTTGCAGGTTCCTAGGGGTTTGCAAAATAAACCATAATCTCATTTGGGCTTTAAAATAAGACATGCTTTTCAATTTCGTGTGTCTTCTTTAGCGTAGATTATTTGTCTATTGTGTCTTTCTTTTAGAAGCTTTTTGTAATCCCAAAATTATAACAACATATCCTCTCCCCTCACCATTCATGGATCTTGGGTGTAAGAGATTTTTTTATAATTTTTAGAGGGCGGTCTTTGGTGGGAAAAGAGGTACTCACCCTAAGGAACAACCCAACTGGTAATAGGCTAAAGTCAAGCCCTTCCAAACTGGTATATAAAAAATGCCAGTTTAATTAGTCTCACATTGGACAGGTGTGAATTCGTTGTGGCAACCAAAATCTCCTCCAGTATCCTAGTGGTGCATTAAAGTCCCTACATCGTTAAGGTGAAAACCTTGCTTTGAAAGGATTGGGAGAGCCCCCTTAATTGGGAAAATGACTTGATCACAACCACCTAAATGGATGTCCTTACTACAAGATTTTGTTTAGTGGACAAAAACCATCTATTTGTTGGCTCAAGGGGTCACCCAAGCTCGTGAAGACACCCCACATTACTCATGGTTCATAGTAGAGATTGAAGTTCTTTGGGAAGTAATGAACCATTGAATTCAAAACTTGGTGTGCCAGAGAAGTGAGTGCACTGTAAGGAGGATCCCATGCCTTCAAGTTCCTTGGTTGTCCACTGTGGATTTGTGTGGCTAGATTTTATTATCCTAGTGGGGATTCAGTAGATATTGTCCTTGCCAACCTTAGGATTGTAAGCATGTTTGTGCATTCATACTAGAACAAATTAGATTAAATCATTTCTATTTTGTGTGTGTGTTTATGCATTTTACTTTGCCCAAAAAAATCATCAGAAAAACCAAAAAATTCAAACTTTCAAGCCAAAATCATCAGAAAATAAAAACCTGTGCATCTGTAACTATTTGTTGCGCATTTGTTCCATTCTATTGTGCATTGGTTTAATCCTGTTGTGCTTTTATCACTGCTATAATGCATTTTTCCACAAGAGCTACACATTTATTTCATCTTGTTGCACATTGATTTGACTATCCTATGCATTTGTTGTTGTGCATATACAACAAAGAGTATTTTTGTAGACTTTGAAATTTTCAAAATCACTTTTTTAGATACCCATTTTGGTCTTTAGTACGATTCTGGAAACATATTTGACTTAAACAAACCTTTGATCTTAGGTTTAACCATTTTTTACCCAAATTCATCATATTTCTTTCATCACAAATCTCCATAATCATTCCAAATCTTCCAATTCTCTAATTAAGTGTTGAAACATTACCTTACTTATCAAATTTTGGCCTTTGTGAGTTTTTATCATATCAGGATTTATCATCCTTAATCAAAACTTACCTAGGTTATCATCTTTTCATTCTCTTTGTCATATCATAGTGAGATCCATACCTCCTATTGACTTAGATTTTCAAGTTGTCCTATTTACTTCAACACTTTTCAATCTCTTTTTCACATCTTTTCTCTTTTCAATCTTTCATCAAAGCTTTCATCCCAACATCATTCTTTCACCTTTTATGGTTCAAACTCGATCTTGGAAACTCAAACAAACCATTGATCTAGAATTTGTAGACAAGATGGAAGGAAACAATAGCAATGAGGAAAACCCTTGGTCATCTGGAATTCTAAGAAAACTTCAATTTTTACATCAGATCAAGTACCCACAGATCAAGAATTGAGAGATGCTATGCAAGATGCTAAATTCTACAATGTCATGGAAAGAATCTTAGACATGGATAAGGAAATGTTTTTCCTCATGCTTACTCAACAAGGAGAAAAACTACCAAGTGATTTTGATGTCTCCACTCTTAGAGAACCACCTATCATAAAAAATCAAGAAATCCCTAGTGGTTCTCAAGAGACAAATATTCATGGAGCAAAGGAAACCAATCATCAATCCAATGCTTCCCAAAACAATTAGCAAACCAATGCTTCCCAAAACACTCAACAACATAGTGTTTCCCAAAACACTCAAGGACACATATTGTCTTTGGATCCCATTTTAAAACAAATCTAGATGCTTCAACAACAAATTTGTGACATCCAAACTGGATCATAAACTAAGAAGTACTCCTTGGATGATATCTATCCTTATCCTTTTGATAAGAATTTAGCAATGATTTCATTCCCTCCTCATTTTGAGGTCCCTAAATTTGATAAATAAAAAGGGAATTCGGATCCACAAGACCACATCCATGAGTTTTGTGCTACTTGCATTGAAGTCACCCACAATGAAACTTATCTTATGTGACTATTTCCATGTATTTTAGGAGGACAAGCCATGGAATGGTTCTCTAAACTATCCCCAAGCATCAAATCTTTCAATGAGCTTATTGACAAGTTTGTGACTCATTACTCATATAACATCAAACATGAAGTCACTATGCTTGATCTTTGCAATGCACATCAAAAGAATGGAGAACTTTTCCTTTCCTTTTTGCAAAGATGGCATCAATTATTTGCCAAGTATCCATGAACCATTCCTGAACAAGAAAAGATGGATATATTTGTGCATAACCTTACACCAGAAATGAGCTATAGGTTGCAATTGCAATATCCTCCAAACTTTAACAAGCTCGTAGAAAGTGGTATCAAAATTGAGGAAGCTATGGTTAGAAAAGGTGAGATTAAAATTTATTTCAAGGACAATGTTGGATCTTCAAATTCACATCCCAAAAACAACAACAATAATAATGACAAGTCCAAATTCTGGAACAAAAACAAGAATATCATCAATGATGGGATTGTGGATAATCACAATGTTAAACCAACACAACCTCTTTTGAATCTCACAAGTAAGGCCAATGCTACTCAACCTACTTATAGAAATTAATAGGAAAATCAAAATACCAACAATAATTCATCAAATTTGAGATTACCCTTTATGCCACGTAGAAGAATTTTTAGTCCTTTGGGTGAATCTCTTGAATTTTCATTAAGGAAGTTGATCACAAAGAAACTCATTACAGTTCCTGAAACTAGAGATTTTGAACCTAGGGTGAAACCTTCTTTGTGGAATGACAATGATTATTATGAATTTCATAGAGAAAAAGATCACAAAACCAATGATTGCCAAAGACTTAAACATGTGATACAAGACTTGATTGAAAGTGGTGAAATCAGTGTTGATGGACATACCTCGAACAAGTCACATACAGATTTTAAAGATCCACTTCCTGAACATGAGAAAGGAAGTTCTTCCAATACTAAAGGTGATAACCAAGCCAACTGCAATACTGCAACCTATAAATATGTTGGTAATATTTTTAAATTTCACCCTTCTCAATACTATGCCAATGTGATTACTATAAAGGAAAAATATGAGAGTCTACCAGTCAATGTTACTACTCGAGCTCAATCAAAGGTTACTCTCCAAGGTGTTTCGTCCAAACCTACCACTTCACAAAACAAGGTTGTTGATGTTCCAAAGTCCACACCAAATGTTTCCAATCAATATAATCTTTTGGATCAACTAAAGAAAACACTAGCTCAAATATCCATACTAGAGATTTTTCATTTGTCACCATCTCATAAGGATATCCTTGAAAAAGCTCTCCTAGAGACTCAGGTTCCTACAACTCTAGATCAAGACCAATTTCAAGTTATGGTGGGACACTTTACAACCCCACATTACCTTTCTTTTACTGAGCATGATGATCTATCCATTAATCAACCACATAATGCTCTGCTCCATATAGAAGTCCTTGTACAAAGTCATAAGATCAAGAGAGTACTAATAGATGGAGGAGCTGGCTTGAATATCTGCACTTTGAAATTAGTCCTTGCATTGGGATTTTCTGAAACTGCTATAGATCCAATAAAGAAAATCACAATCAAAGCTTATGATGAAGAGGAGAGGTCATCCAAGGGATCTATTGTTCTTCCTATCAGAGTAGGTCTTGTAGTCAAAGATGTGCCTTTTCAAGTTCTTGACATGGACCTTTCTTATAACATCCTTTTGGGGAGACCTTGGATTCATTCTATACAAGTTGTGCCTTCAACTTATCATCAGTGTTTGAATTTTCCTCACAATGGTCAAGAAATAACTATCAAAGGAGATCTGAATCCTTTCTAGTATTGTAACAATGTGAAGACAACATTTGATTCTTTGGTACCTTATAATCATGTTGGATCTTCTGCAACCACACCCATTGATCCAAGTAATGTAGCATCAACTTCTAAATATAATGGGATCAAGATAGACATCAAGGAACAAAGTATGGGAGAATACACTTTGGGTCAAGCTCTTTGCATCATAGAGTTACCATTATCTCCTAGATCATATGGAAAATCCTTGATCACCAAACAACAATCAGAACCCCCTTCCACACTTTTTTATGACACATTTATAAGTGGGGGCACTATATCAAAAGAAGAAGTTGAGCGTAATGCTAACCATTTTCTTAAGTCATAGAAGAATGAAGAGGATGTCAAACATGAATATATATCACCTGATGTATATGGTAAAGGGTATACTTTGCTGCAAAAGATGGGATACCAAAGTAGTGGACCTATAGGGTTACAAAGAGAGGGTGTTATAAAACCAATTTTGTAAAATCCAAACTATCAAAGAGATACCACATGATTGGGATACAAAGGAGAAGGACCAAATGAATCTAAAGGAAAAGAAAAGATCACACATTTCCATGAGACATCCAAAGCTCTTACATTACAGTTCTAAAAACATGGCATGTATGTGGATCCAGAGAAACAAAGGATAGCACAAGAAATCATTGATAGACTTGGGGATAATGATGATTCTAACTCTAATGATTATGAATAGGATTCATTATCTGATTGTACTGAAGAAATAGGAGTTGATTTTGTCCATCACTATAGTAATGATTACCATGAAGGGGAGAGTTTGAGCACTAAATCACTAGGATTAGTTCCACATAATATTACTTATGGAGATTGTGAGGAAAGTGAGAATTATATTGTGATAGATGACTCAGATGAGAGTATGGAAATAGACCTTGCTGATACAATCATAAACCTTGAAAAATTCTCTATCAATACCATCTCAGCCTTTGAAATTGACCTGAATGATCTGATGCCCCTTGTACATCCTAAACTTATAGATTGGGATTCTCCCAATCATCTAGAACTTGATGTCTTTCATAATGATGACACAATCATTGACTATCTTGGAATCAGATATCATTTACCACCAAGGGATCATAAGTCAAGATTTCCAATAGAACTCAATGACATGGCTTATTTTGGAGAGAGTTCCAATCCTTTTAGTCATAAAAATATAAAAATAATCAATAGATCTAATGGTGAAAACCACTCTGTGGTAGTATTAGATCCAGAAATAGTAAAAAGAAATGACGCATCTAAAGATGAAAACCTCCCTAAGGTGCCTAACGATGGAAGAATTGACACTCTTCCCAATTACATGTATCTAGAGAAATCTACAATACTCATAGAACCAACATTACATCTCAACATTGGAACAAAGGAGTCCCCGCACATTCTCAAAGTAGCAACATCCTTGATAGAATCTAAGAAAGAAGATTTTTCAAAGTTTTCCAAAGAGAGACAAATCAACTTTGCCTAGTCCTATGTTGATATGCCTAGACTGGACCCTAATCTAATTATCCATCATTTATCTATTGGACTAGGCATTAAACCAATTAAGTATAAGCTCTGAAAGATGCATCCTCATATTGCAATTATGGTTAAAGTAGAATTGAAGAAGCTCCTAGATGTTGGATTCATTCGTGCCATTGATTATGTTGAATGGATTTCTAATATTGTACTAGTATCAAAGCCAAATAAGTCTATCAGGATATGTATAGATTTTTGAGATCTTAACAAAGCTTGTCCTAAAGATGACTTCCCATTGCCTAACATTGATATCATTGTATATTTGATAGCCAGGCATGAGATTTTGTCTCTAATGGATGGTTTTTCTAGCTATAATCAGATCAAAATTGTGCCAGAAGACCAAGAGAAGACTTCTTTTACATGTCCTTGGGGCACTTACTGTTAGAATTTGATGCCTTTTGGGCTCAAGAATGTTGGTGCCACTTATTAGAGAGCTATAACCACAATCTTTCATGACATGATGCAAACCATTATGAAAGATTATGTCGATGATATTCTACCAAAATCTAGAGATAGGGATGGTCATTCAAGATTGTTGGATAGAATCTTCACTCGGATGGAAAAATACCAAATTAGACTCAATCCAAAGAACTGTGCATTCGGGGTCACATCAGGCAAACAATTAGTGTACATTGTCTCAACCAAAGGTATAGAGGTTGATCTAGAAAAGGTTAAGGCAATCATGGAGATGGCTTCCCCAACTAACATTAGTCAGTTAAGATCTTTTAAATGACATCTCCAATTGATCCAAAGATTTTTTTCTCAATTAGCAGATAGAAGTCATCCCTTTTAGCATTTGTTACATAAAGATATCTTATTCAAATGGGATGATAAGTGTGAGGAAGCCTTCACTAAAATCAAGCAATATTTGGTGAATCCTCCTAGTCTGATGTCACTAATCTTAGGCAAGCAACTCTTGCTTTACATTTTAGCTATAGAAGTCTCATTAGATGCTCTTCTGGCCCAACAGGATCAAGATGACAATGAAAAGGCTATATACTATATCATTCACACCCTTGTGGGCTATTAACTAAACTATTCTCTGATTGAAAGAGCATGTCTAGCATTAGTCTTTGCTTCACAGAAATGGTGACATTATATGTTGTCTTATTATATCAAGCTTGTTGCAAAGATTGACCCTTTGAAATATCTTTTAAGCAAGATGACATTAGCTGGCAGATTGGCTAAGTGGGTTATGTTGCTTAGTGAATTTGACATTGAGTACGTGGATAGAAAGGCCATCAAAGGACAAGTGATAGCAGACCAATTGGCTAAGGTACTGTTGATAGATGATCAACCTATACATACAGAGTTTCCAGATGCACACATCTTGACATTATCTACACAAACATGGAAGTTGTACTTTGATGGATCATATACTTAGCATGGTTCAGGAGCTGGAGTGTTATTTGTCACACCGCAAGGATACACAATTCCAAAGTCTTACAAGCTACTTTTTCCTTGCACAAACAATGTAGCTGAGTATGAAGCCTTGATGGTCTAATTAAAGATGGCTCTACAATAGAGGATCACTGAATTGAATGTCTATGGAGATTTTTGACTCATTATCAATCAATTTAATAATGAATATCAGACCAAGGATGACAAGTTGTTACCATATAAACATATGGTGGATGACTTTAAGCAATATTTTTCAGTCATCATCTTTGAGTAGATTCCAAGGCATGATAACAAAGTTGTAGATGCTATGGCAACAATTTCTTCTCTATTTGATGTAGAGGATACAAAAGCCCGATTTGAGTTCTTAGCGGAATCTCTAACTTATCCTACGTATGATGATCTTGATATGAGTATTATATGTCATCTTATCGAACATGATTCCCCGATCTATGGAAAAATATATTCCTATCTGAAAAAAAATATCATCCCACCTAACCTATCCTAAAACCAAAAATGTACCTTTCTACACCAAGCCTCCCCTTATCTCCTAATATCTGACACCCTGTATCGGTGAGGTCTTGATGGTACTCTCTTATGATGTCTTGAACATGATGAAGCTCAAACTTCCTTATGAGACGTACATGAGGGTCTTTGTGGGACACATTCAAGTGATCCTTCCTTGGCTAAGAAGCTAATGCATATGGATTACTACTAGCCTACTATGGAGATAGATTCCTTTCACCTTGCTAGGGCATGCAAGAAATGTCAAATACATGGGAATCTTATTCATGCACCAACATAGGAGCTCCATCCTTTTACAACCACCTTGCCATTAAGTTGGTGGGGACTCGACCTTGTGGGTGCAATTCATCCTCAATCTTCTAATGGCCATAAGTACATTATCACTACAACTGAGTATTTTACCACGTGGATTGAAGTCATTCCATTGATTACTACCACTAGCAAACAAATATCCATGTTTATCCTCAATTATATCATTTGCAGATATGGTATCCCTATGTATCTTATTACTAATTATAGTACCCCGGCCGTAGTTCTCTTTTAGGTTTCTTTCTGTTTCAGTGTTTGACTGAAATCTTTTAGGTCACTTTTGATGTGATCGATTATTATGTTGATTAATGATGATTATGGATTTATGTTCATTGAATGTGTATCAGATTATTGCATAGATTAGATGTTGATATCATTTGATGTTATGTTTATGTTTTATATTGATTAATGGTACTAATCCCATATTGGCATGTGTATGGTTCTCTTGTGTTTGCATCTGTTTGATGTGTTTGTTTAGTAGAGGATGGAGGCATAGTTACTTGCATAGTCGAGGTCAACACGAGCGACCATACCCTATCATTGTCTATTATATATTATTGTATGTATATGCTTCATCTTGTGGTGACAGGTTCACAGGTACAGGGTGTCATCTTCCCTGAATTGGAAGGAGTGAGCATGCCCACAAACATTCATCTCAATGGTAAAGAGGGGAGATAATACACAGACCCAAAACCCTAAACCTAAGCCTTATTGTCCTAGGATTGGACAAGTGTCAGTCTTACTACCCTACCCAAATTCACCTGGTTGGCATGAATTTGTGGATCCCTTCTCCTAAGTTTGTTTGATTTATTATGTTTGATTTTTACTCTGCGTGATTTAGTTGATTTATGATTATGTGGGTGATTATTAATTTATTGATTATAGTTGAATTATGTTTATTTATATTATTTTATGTGAATATCAATGTTAGGTGCATAGTTGAATTTAATGTTTAATTATGCTTCTAGGATTTAATTGAGGGAATTAAATTAAAGTTAATTATTTTAGTATTGTAAATTAATATTGATTATGTCCTAAGTTTATTATGATGAAATTTAATTAAAATCAAATAATTGATTATTTGGATTTAATTGAATATTTTATTGAGAATTGGATTTTATTATGTTTGTGAGTATTATTAAATGATTAAATAATTAATTGCATGAATTCATGATGCATTAAGTATTTAATTTATTTAATAATAGATTTTATTATTAACATGTGCTTTGTTGAGTTTGAAAGTGATTTGTTTGAAAAATGGTGATAACTTGTCTTTAGGAGATTATGTTGAGTTGTGCACAATTATATTTATTTTTAATTATTAATTAGTAATTTCTCTCAACAAAAGAGGGAGAGTTTGATTAGGAGTTCTTTGTGAGTCACCTAGGGTTTTGCTTGATTGGTAGAATGGATTTCCAAATAGAGGGAGTTTGCATTCATTTTGGATTCAATCAGGTTGTTGGAGCATTTTTGGAGAGAGAGAGCTTTTGAAGATTTTGTGCTTTCTTGTGTTCTTGAGCTTTTGGTTTCTGTGCTTGAATTTTGGGTGAAGGTTGCTTGCTTTTGGATTTGGGATTTGCATGCTCTGTGATTCAGAATCTACACGTTGAGCTTTCCTATTGTCAGATCTGGGAGATTCAACATTCTATAGGCAATTTTATTCAGTTTCTAGCATTGGAATTGAGGTAGGGTTTTGAGGACTTTCTTGTGTTTTTGTATCTATTCTTTCAGCAATCTTCTATGCTTGATTTAGTTTATAGATTTAGATCTGCTATATATTTATGTTTTCAATTTGAGGATTAGAAAACTCATTGGATTGTTATTTTATATTTTTATACAAACTTGGCACAATAGGGTTATGCTACCCAATTTTGGATTAAAAATTCATCCTAGAACTCTTTGAAAATGAAAAATCAATCTCTATATAGTTAGTTCTATAGTTTGAATAATTTAATTTAGTGGGTTGTTGATGAAAACCCAATTTGGGTGAAAATTCACTATTCTGTGGAAAAAAAATTATTCTCTGAAAAAAAAAATGACAGTAATAAAATATTACAATAGTAAAAAAATTACAAGGGAAAAGAAAAAGAATTACATTGGCATATATATATATATATATATATATATATATATATATATATATATATATATATATATATATATATATATATATATATATATATATATATATATATATATATATATATATATATATATATATATTCATTTGCAACAAGTATAATAAACAAATTTAGTGTGGGTCAAATTGTCTTTTTCATAAAATGAAAAGAAGATATTTCCAATTCTGGAAATATTCTTCTCTGTACTATTTTTTTCCATTTTCAGAAATAAGCCATTTGCTTTAAAAAAAAGTTGTTTTTAAAATATTTGACTTAGCCATTTTGCTAAATCCAAAATTTGTTGCATATGTGTTTTATAAAACAATTTTTTTTGAAAAATGTTTAAAATATATATATATATATATATATATATATATATATATATATATATATATATATATAAAATACATTTTTTATAAAGTTGAGGAAAGTTTTTTTTTAACAATTTATATATTAAATTTGTTTTGTAAAGGTGAGTGGGAGGTGGGGGCCACCACCTCTCCCCACCTCCCTAGGCAACAGGGCACGACAGGCCAGGCCTGTCGACGGTACCAGAGGGTACCACACGGCAGGCGCTACACCTGCCAAGCCTGCCGATGGTACTGTTAGTACCGCGCGGTAGGGGGGGTGTGGGGACCAGCCTCCCCCCCCCAACGCATTGTTATTTTTAATATTATTTTATTTAATTTTCTAACATATTAAATGTTAGTTTTAATTTTATGTCATTTTTTATTTTTTTTAATAAATTTTAAATTTAGATTTATTAAATATGTTTTATTTATTTTTAATATTAATAAATTTTGTTAATGTGTTTTACTTAATATTAGTAATTATGTTAATGGATTTTCTTTTAACATTGACAATTTTTGTTATTGAATTTCTTATTTATCATAAATAAATTTTGTTAGCGAATTATATTTATGGTCCTTATTAAATAGTTCTCCTGATTTTGTTTAATCAATATTCTCATAATTGTTAGGTTTAAGCTTTGCAACATTAATCTTATCAAACATTTATGGACTTAATTAGGTAATTGTTAAAGGGAAGTTTTGTTTTGACATCTTATATAGTCCCTTGTGAATTTGGATTTGATGTTTTATCAATCGAACATAAGAGTGTCATTGTAGGGTAATTAAACTTAAACCTTGCAATTTCAAATTATTGCCTTTCATAGAACAATATTTTTGTTATTTTCTACCGAAATTGGGTATTATCATTATGTTGGATTCTATGGTACTTCTTAGGTAATTTGATTTACTTATGATATTATTGGACATGATTATTGTGAGAATTTCCTAGTGGACATTTTTCTTGAATTCATTTATGATGGTTATGGAACATATTGGATTATGGTTTTATTTCAATTCAAATGATGTGGTTGTGTATTCTTCGTGTCTTCTTTTACATTATGGGATTTCAAGTTCTAGATGACCTAGGGGAATATAGAGGCTAGGGTTTGAGTCAGATGTTCATGTTATCAGTTATATTTGGTGTGTGTGTACTCTATCTGATCATCACTCCTGTTTGACCATTGGGCTCATGTTATATTGTATTCTGTTTGTGGTATCTCTGTAACCATATCTAGTTCTTTTGTGTGAAAATGGATATGAGGTTACATAGTCGTATACCTGATTAGATCTAGGAGAGATCTGTGAGCCTAGGGTAGTTTACCTTGACATGTAGTAGGAGGTGGCTTGCAATAAGTGTCGGGGCCCAAAGTGGCTGCCAGGATCACTTATTGTAAAGTTTCAGTAAACAAGTGATAACCTAATATAATTAAGGGGTATTTAATTGAACCTAATAAGATATAAGTTCTCACCCATGCTTGAGTGCTAGTATAGACTAAGGTTGAGTTGAGAAGATGACTAGCCCCCTTTAAAGGGATGAGTTGGCATAGTTGATGACTTCATTAGTACGAGAGGTCATTGATGTCATGTATGGTCACTTGGGTGCCGAGATCCAGAGAGATTACTAGGACAAAACTCAAGGGTTAGACGTACATGATGACACCTTCCTATGCATAGTCTGGTTATTCTACATGTGTTGGTTGCCTTTGGTTTAGTGAGTTGTACCTTTATCTTTGTTATGTTAATCTTGAGTTAGAGTTCTTTCAAGATCCTTCTACTTAGGGTTTTATCCTTGTTTTATATTGGTTATCCGATTGGGGTTTTTGATTATCTCCTCAGCATGGTGGGGTAGGCCTTTGTGGTTCTACATGGATGGGTGGTAGTGATTCTTTACCATTTGAGATTCGACCTCCTGGTGTCAGTGCTTGATGTTAATTCTACAGATGGATTCCTTATGATGCTTCTTCATTGATGTTTCTTTCTTATCTTCATTATTTGTAATCCTGTATTAGTGTATCGCATGTGATACCTAATTTGGACATTGTATTATTATACTTAGATTTATTACTACATACCCTGCGACATGTGCAATGGATGTTAGTTTATGTATATGTCATGGATGTCCATGAGAATTGTATTTATTGTTATTTTATGTAATTGTAATTTTAAAGTTATGGAATCTTTTGTTGATGTTAGTTCTTTAGTGTGTTTTGTTCTTATGTAATTCTACATCATGGAACCCTTGAGTCTTGTAATCTGTGTTGAATATTGTTTCAATGTGAGTGAATGGCAATTGCTTCCACATTGTTGTTTATCATGTTTGTAAACTTTATAAAAAAAAATTGTTCACGAAACTTAGTAGCATGTTTAGGGTTAAATTCTCTTGGGTTCCCTGGCGGAGCGTTACACTGATCACGGGAAGTAATTCCAAAATCAGGACATGGATGAACTGTGTGTGAAATTCCACATCACCCATAACTATTCCACCATTTACTATCCCAGAGGTAATGGCCAAGTTGAGGTGTCTAATAAAACCATTGTCAAGATCCTTCAAAAGACTCTCAATGACGTTGGTCGTGACTGGCATATCCAATTAAATCCTACCTTATGGGCTTATCGCACTTCTATCCATACTCCCACTGGAGCCACACCATATTTCCTTGTCTATGGTTCTAAATTTGTCCTGCCCTTCGAGGTCGAGTTACCTTCTCTTCGTGTATCCCTAAAATATTTAATTCCAGATGAAGAGTATAGGGTTGCATGGCTAACTGAATTAGAATTGTTGGACAAACACCATCAAAGAGCCTATGATCATTTGAAAGTCTATCAACAAAGGATGTATCATCAGTATAACAGTAAAGTGAAACCTAGAGACTTTCAGGTTGGTGATCTAGTCCTTCATGAGAATCCCAAAAATCAGCAGCATCATGAGAAGAAGGGAAAGTTTGAACCAACTGGTTAGGTCCTTTTGTGATTACAACAGTCTTTGGCTCTGGGGCTTATCAATTGTCTACACCTGAGGGAGATCCCTTGGATGAGCCTCTTAACAACATGCACCTCAAGAAGTTCTATGCTTGAAAT